>CM050172.1:41183762-41238762 GCA_027410445.1 Discoglossus pictus | reverse complement strand
TGCTTTGGTCAGTTTGCAATAAATTTATGACATCTAAGGGTTCTGTTTAGTGACATACAAATGAGGGTCACAAAATATCAAATTATCCACATTTCTCTTCTAATTTCTTTTGATCAGTTTTCCTGCTTTGGCCATTTTGCCTGCTCACCATTCTGATCTTTCGTTTTTGGTTCAGGGCCTCAGGGCATTTGTCACCTTTCATATGTGGTTCAACAACTTTTGCAGAGTTTAAATGAGTTAAGAGTTTTCACAAATGTATTTTTCTCACAGTGACCTATATTTTATACTATATACATCAGCACATCCTTTCCTCAGAAGAGCAAGCAAACATCTCCCGTCACTGCCAGGGATAAAATGAAGGAGTTTGGCACCACTTCACACTTCTTGCAACTGACCTAGATTTAGTGTGGCAAGCTCATAGGGATATATTCCTATAACAGTAACCAGAGTTGGCTAGTCTATATGGTGAATTACACAGGTGGTCTTAGACATCTCTTTAAGGAACAGAAATCTGGGTACTAACCTAGTACCTCCTACTGTCAGTTGATTTCCAACTATTATTTAAAAAAATGGGTATCATATAATATGATGGGGGGAAGTCTCTAACTACCCATAGAAATTGAGAACTGTCCTAGAATGTTGTTAGGAGTTGCGGGTGGAAGTATCAAAGCACAAATATATACCAAACCTTGTTAACATTTTACAGAAAATGTATTTACAAACTACCAAACACACACACAAACACACACTCTAAACTACCAACCCCCTAAACTGCTTCTAAGGATGTGAAAACACTTAGAACTTTATATTATGGATTGCCTTAGGCAATGACTTTGAAAGTTAATCGGATCAAACCAAAGATGTGTTGGAACTTTTTGGGGATCCAGAAGTCTTGTGCTTTTTCACACCACCCTCAAATCCCCTACTTCTAGACTGTCTACACCCAATAACAATTGATGTTCAAAATCAGTTCCTCCAATATGCATGGTGTAGCTGTGACAATTTGTTTCCAGCCCATGGCTATACTTGTGATAACAATGTTTTCCCCTGTACGGACGACTGAATACCACTTGTGTCTGTGTGTTTTGGACTTTGTGTGGGTAACCGATCGCTATACTGATTGTGTTCTTGTCGAACATGCCTGATGTTTGTATATGTTTCTAATATTTAGGTTTGTGTTTCCTATGCTTTAGTCCAGTTGTTGTTTGCTAGGAAAGGTTGAAATCAATGCGGCTGTTCAGCATTGAAGACCTTCTTCTGAGTTATCTGGCCTTTATACGTTAATTATATTACCATGTCAATGACCCCTTTTACAGTTCTTAGATCTTAGCCCATTAAGTCACCATAAAGGACAGACTGCTTAGCTCCAGCCACTGGACTATGTACATAAACACCTCAGTTGTGTTGTAATCTGTCTTGTCCCATTGTTTGCTAGATACATTTAATGTACTCTGTTTGAGGTCTGGATCACATGGAGACATTATGTATATTTGGAGGTTAACCTATTATTCACAGGTGCCAGACAGGATGTCAGGATGCCAGACTATTAGACCCCATGTGGAGTCAATCTCTTGTGTTTGTCTGCCACTCCCTGTCATTGTTGTGTTATATACACCCCCTATATATCTAACCCCTATAAATATTGTTGACTTTCGAAAAATAAATCAGTTCCTTGCTGAGACATATAGAGACGGTATGTTCTCGTATTTGCTCCTGGTGCTGCGATACTGATCCTATCTCCACCCTGCAAGTAACTTCTCCTGGTCACTACTACAGGAAGGTTACAGAGACTCTTGGAAATGCAGATTCCTGATGGTGAGACCCTGACTGATGCAGAAGTCAGATATCAGGGTGCTGGTGCCAAGATTTCCAAGAACCCATGTGGGTACATAACCTGTAGTCTATAGCAGGTGGCCCTGGGCAGTAATAGGCCCTACCCTGGATTGTCATATACCTTTTGTTACAATGCACCCAGACTCATTAAATTACCAGTGCCTGTTTGTCCTCCCATAAGTCCTTGTGAGTTTCAACAAAGGGCATTACTACTTTTGAAAGTACACAAGCATGTCAGGTGTATTTCTGAGGGATGGGAAAGATATTTTTAATCATTTTGTTCCATTCCAGCTTCCAAGAAATCCTGCATCTATGTTCCAGAGATGCATCTCCATAGATCCTGAAGGTATCCTCTCTCCAGGGGGAACCCCTAGCACTGATACACAGAAACCCATAGAGAAGAGGACCTAAGTGGTGGGATCCATTCATTGGACAGTCCAGCTGTCGAGTGACACGGCTGTTTTATATAAAATGCCTCATTCTAAGGAGTGACATTTACACTTTAATGAGTGATACTGCTGCATTCTATAGAGTGACGCTGCAATCTAAGGAGTTTAACTACTGCATTCTATAAAGTGAAACGCAGTATTATATAGAATATCTCTCCTGTATACTGTAGGGTAATGCTACTATATTCTATAGAGGACACTGCATCATTCTATAGACTGACATGGCTGCTTTCTATAGAGTAACATGGCTGCACTCTAATGTCTAACAACTGAGATGCTACATTCTAAAGAGAGATGCTATGCTATGGAGTAATACTGCTGCAATCTGTAAAGTCACATGGCTGTCTTCTATACTATAGAGTAAAATGTTTTCTCTCTATGGAGAGACACTTCTACATTTTAAAGTGTTTATTGCTGCATACAATTTTTATTTTAGATATATATACATATATAATATCTAAATATCTGTCTAATACAGCAGGCATATGTGTATGGATGCCATGTTTAAAATGGTAATGGATTACAAGAGTGAAACCTTTGTGGGCACATTTCCATGTCCCTGCCCAGTTTCCCAGAATGCAGTGTAATAACTGTATTTCTCGGAATTCTGATATACATATATACATGTGTGCATAAATATAAATATATATACATATTTATATCTATAATGTGTCATAGTTGCATAATGCCCCTGTCTTGGCTGCAGTATCCACCTCATACACTATTCTTGTGTTAGAATGGATTTACCTTTGATGGGAGCAGTGTGCTCTGGCTCCCCCATTCTGCACAGTGTGGCAGCACAGCATCATAGCGACAGCCAGAGCTCAACCGGCGAGATTCAACATGGACATGGCATCTGGGTGAAGGGGGCTGGGGCAGGAGGACCGGGGGGCAGGAGGACTTGGGATGAAAAATGTACAGCACTGGGGCCCCAGACAGAGGCAGACCCTGGGGCATAGCACCGCTTACACCAGCGGTATACAACATACTTAAAAAGACACATATAACATTGATCATACATTCATTTAATTAATAATTAAACACATATTAAACACAAATACTTTTAGTAACTTCTGGAAGTTATCATTTTCTTGATGTTAGACCGATGGCGGATATCTCTGGGTGCTTGGTATACATTTGCTGCAAAGCCATTGTACATGTAGATACAGTTACATGCCTATGAACTGTTTGTGTTGGTGGCACAGTGGAAACTGTGTGTTTTGAAATATCTTGGCCAATTTTCAACTTTGTAATACTCTCGCTCATCGAACACGTTGATTATTCTTATTTCTGCTCTTTTTCTCAGTTTGAAGATTATTCTGAAAAACTTCACAATTCTGCTCTTTATTTGCTTGAAGCTTGCTGCTATATTGTCCATTACAGCCTTGATGTTATTCTTCAACTTGTTCTAAGCAGTGTTTGGAGGTTCAATAACAAAAGGTATATCAATGATTACTTGGTTCTTTAGACGGGTACACCATCCATAATCGCATGGCAACACGACTGTGTATTCTGGTACGTTGGTGGGGAGGTTTTTATCAGGTGGTTGATATTCTTTTCTACATCCTATGTACAGGTTCCAGCAGAGACATCTGATTTGATATAAGGGCAATGCTGTTTGGCTTTCCTCCTTTTTCAGAAACATTTGTGTCACAATGTGTTTGTCTGACGATCCATAATAATTAGTTATAAATATCGTCATAACGACAAAGGTAAAAAATACAGTAATCACGACTAAAAGAAAGATTAATGCAGGCAAGATGGTGGTGGACTGCATGATTTTCGATCTTCAGTCTTCTTTGAAAAGCTTTTAAAAATGTCCAAAGTGCCAAAGTCAGGAGACCGTAGGTCAGGTCACGTAGAATAAAAGGTAAGTACAAAATACAAGCCAAGGCATTGTATAGGGCAAGAATGTTTATGATGTCACATGGTGATGTCATAATGCTTACAAGAGAACCTGTTAAGATGGCTTGGGTATGATGCAGCTCTCAGACATGGAATAGATTGCTTTTCCTTAAGGTCTAACTTTGTTCTTTGAGAATGTACTGACAGCAATATTTGCTTGGCACAATTGACAAATCAACATGTTCTATATTTGAGTCAACTGATTCATCCCAACATAACAAATATAATAAAGTACAAATCCTCAGCAAGATGATGTGCAAATACAGTAGGTCTACCCAATCTCTGAAATGAGCCCCTTGATTTCTGCATCTCAGCTAAGTGGTAGCCATTGTGTTGTTGGTGAAGTCGCCCTTATTGCTCTTGTGCAGTGGGTCAGATGTTGAGCTATATACAGATATTCTTATATGAGATTCAGTCAAAAATGACACACGTCTTTTAACAAAATGTTTATTGGTTCAACAACATAAGAAAAGCAGCAGGTTCATGTGACAGGTTTGTATCTTAACTTTTCAAGTCTTAATGCCCATAACACCACACGGGCCATTTCATTCTACCATAACGTTTATATATACTGTATATATTAATTCAGTGCTATTTAATTGCTGCCATATTTAGCAAAGTGTGTGTATTTTACAGTGTGCAATCTACAGTTTCTGTCCTTGGTCATAAATAAAAGTAAAACTGTGTATACTCAGTATATACATCAACATGCTCAAAAGATCAATTGCTTGTATTAATATTGTAAAAATTTTATTGACCCACAATAAAAACTTTTGCTGAAAAATTTAAAATCTTTCATATTTATATACACAGCTATCATGCTTAAATATATTGATAGAAAAAAAGTTGAAAATGGGTGTGGCCTTCTGGGTCAGGAAAATGTCCTGATTTTTTTTTGGGGTTTCTGAACAGGATAAAGACCATTATACAATTAAAAAACATATATGTTTTTATAGATACTATGATGGAAGTTGGGTGTACGAGAAGGACATTTACATTTTTGGAGAACTCCATGGCAGGAGAGGCGGAAGGGGAGTGACGTCAATTTGAGTCAGATCCAGTTATCAACAAATCATTCTCCCTTGTCTCTCACCCAACCCCTCCAATTAATAGGAGAAAAAATACACCCTCCATATTCAGCTGTCAGGCAGTGATGCATCAAAGCAAGATGAAATCTTCTATTCATAATAAGAGCCTTCCAAAATTCAGATTTTTCAGAAAATTCAGAGTGTATTCATTAGGTAGTTAAACATATTTTTCTTGAACTACACCTTTAAGATAAATACAGAACATTGGGAACAGATAAGATATGTTTTCAGTTGTTTGGCAAGTCAGTCACAATGTTGTGAAACTTAACAGTAATAATAAATGTAAGTGCACCTCACAGTAAAATTACATTTCTCCTCATGGTCCAGGCCAACAATTAGTTTTCTTGATATACAAAATGAAAGCCCTAACAGATTCTGCTAAAATGTAATGTTCCCCAAACAGTGGTACTTTAAATTTACTAGGAATTATAAGCCAATGTACATATTTCATTGATATCAGTAGACCTGCTTATCCTAGCAAGTTGCTTACTTTACAATATTGCAACTGCAGCTGGGCATTCTGGGTATTGACATATTATTATTATTGTTTATTTGTAACGTGCCAACATATTCCGTAGCGCTAATCATAAATTGTGATCAAGGCAAAACAATATTAACACATTAAAAAGATGTCTTTGAGCTTAGAATCCAGTGTCCATAGAGCTTTCCCCAAAGCACCGTGCAAGATTGATAACTTGCAGACTTACAATCTAAAGACATAAAAATGAGTCTCCAAGGATATCACCTAATTTGCACATCACCCCCCATTTTCTTACAGTGGGGTTTTTAATGATGCTCAGAGGACAGTAATCTGTGTGTGTGGGAGATGAGAAAGGTCTGAGGGTGAGTAGAGGAGGCTGAATGTGGAAGATGAATCGTTTATGAGAGGAGAGTAGTGGACTCTATGGATATGCATAGCATCTGAAAGAGAATGGTGGAGCTTGTGTAAATGGGAGATGAGAGTGGTCTGACAGGAGAGTCAATTAATCTGTAGATGTGGGATACAAAAGAGGTCTGTGGGGTGGGTAGTGACGTCTATATTTAATCCTCTTCTAGCTTCAAAAGTTAGCATCATTTATTTTATTTTTCTCTATGTGACCTGTATGTTGCACTTCTTGGGCTAGATACCACAGCACCTTTGCTTTAATCAGAAGAGTGAACGAACAGAAATATATGTAGGAGCTGGCACACCATCGTCTTGTAGTTTGCATATTTTTAAGCTGACAATTTTCAAATAGCATTTTCCAGTATAAGTAACCAGGCTTTGATGGCTTGCCAGTCTTGGTTGGGTTTCAGTATTTTGTGGAAAACAATGGTCTCTTCCTACTAGAAACAGAACATTACTTCACACGGTAATCCTGTAGCAGCAATTCATCTAGATGAAGTGCTTCATACTGCCACAGTCTTCAAACTTGAAGTACAAATCTTCTGAAACCCCCATCTTTCTCTTTTAACTGACTATTTGACAACTCTGTAATTCAACTACAAAGAATGTTTTCTTTTGTGGGTTTGGTTAACATCGACTTTCTTCTAGAACAGAAGAAAATAATAATATAGTGGAAACAAAGAGACTTAGAGAGGACAATTTTATACCATATTCTCAAACGAATACAATTAATAGAAGAACTCATAGTCTTCCTTCATTAACCCAAATTGCAACAATGTAAATGTGCTGAGTCTCTCTAAAGTAGAGAAAGTAGAGTCTGATAATATGTGAAAAGTATATAAAACTATCACCAAAGGAACATTAAAGAACATATTACAGATGGAAAAATTAAAATAATGAGAATTTGTCAGGAACCGGGTATTAGAAAAAAACAAAAACAGGATATAAAAAGCTTGGTGAAGATCCCTTTAAATCAAAACTCCAATGCTTGTATCAGTGTGCAGAAACAATAGCAACATCACAGTAAAGCATTGAAAGTATACTATTTATCTACACGCAGCTATACAGCAGCAGAAACTGGAAACCCGATACTGGCGATCGGGTTTCTCCCTGGATCAATACTCTAATTGTCCAGGATAACCCTGAATGCCCTTTTTAATTAGGAATAAATCCAGTCCCCTTTTAAAGTTATCTATCAAATCCGCTGTCACCAACTCCTCTGGTAGAGAATTCCACAGATTAACCCGCCTTACTGTGAAGAACCCTTTTCTGTATTTAAGGTGGGATCTTTCTACTTCTAACCTCAAAAGATGTCCTCATGTCAAATAAAAACCTCTTAGCACAAAAAGCTCCCTTGACAAATCTTTATACTGACCCTGGATGTAATTATATAAGGTAATCAAATCTCCTCTTAGGCACCTTTTTTCTAGAGAAAATAAGCCTAATTTGGTTAGTCTTTCTTCATAACTTAGCCCCTCTTTTCCACTTATTAGTTTTGTTGCCCTTCTCTGTATCTTTTCCAGCTATAAAATATCCTTTTTATAAAGTGGTGCCCAAAATTGTACTCCATTTTCCAAATGAGTGCATACTAGGGATTTGTATAGTGGCAGAATTATATTTGCTTCCCTGGATTCTATACCCTTCTTAATACATGCTAATATTTTATTTGCCTTTGCAGCTGCTGCTTGGCTTTGAGTACTGGTACCTAGGTGTTTGTCCACAAGTACTCCAAAATCCCTTTCAATATCTGATACCCCTATATTCGCTACAATAAAATTATAAATTGCATGGCTATTTTTCCTTCCCAGAAGCATAACTTTACATTTATTCATATTAAATCTCATCTGCCATTTAGATGACCATTCCTCTAATTTATGTAAATCCCTTTGGAAGGAAAGTACATCATTATTTGATTAAATTACATTTGCACACTTTCAGAGCTCCTGCCAGACAGGAACAGAAGCAGCAGTGCTGGATACATGCAGAGCTTCAGACAGATAGGAACAGAAGCAGCAGTACTGGACACCACAGCTGTAGCAGGGAAACAGGCAGGACAAATAATTGCAGCAGAAACAGTCATAACCCTTTGAGTGATATCAGCCAAACTATGTGCAGATTGTGTGAGCCTATCACCTGTCATTGACTAACGGTTGGACTTTTGACCCACAGGAGCAGACCAATGTTTCCTAGGTCTCCCTTGTGGCCTACTCAGTCTGTGTCATTACAGGCCATAGATTGACCAGAACAACCAGTGGAGCCTTCCTTTGCCTACCCTGAGTTCTAGCAGAACAGGTATTCCTCATAGCATTTCCCCACAAGCAATCACATTTTCCTTATGCGATTACTGTATACTATCTATCTGCTTATGAAAAATATTCTCCACATGGAGTAAACATTTTCTCCTTGAAATCTTTTCACATAATATTAGTCAGCTATTCATGAAAATGCATCCTCCCAAAGAATTCTAATATCATAATTTTTGTTACTCCCAATAAAGTCATCATCTTTTCTTGGACATTCTTCCATATAAGATATCACCAAATCTTCATGGATATTTAGTGAGGTTGCCCATCGCTTTGGGACCTGTAGTGGGGATTTTAGCAAGCAACCTACTGAAGATAATCCCGAATGTCAGGAAAAGCAAGGTGGTCGGAAGACCATTATGTATGATTTGTGCTGGAAGCTTGGTTCATGGGGAGGCAACCCCTATTTCAAGATAAACAGTAAGCATGGATGGTCAAACAGGCAAAAATAGAAAATAGATCAAATTGGCAGATGTTCAAGGCAGACCAAGGGTAGATTCACTAGGTCCAAACAGAAAAAAACACAGGGAACTGGTATGCAACATAACAGACACGTAAGGGAAGACTGGCTTGAATAACTCTGCAAGTTGCTGCTGATTAGTGATCGTGACTTATAGCAGCTTCATTTCTTAATGGAATACTAATGGAGAAGGAAATTCAGTGCTAGTGAATCAGGGTGCTAGTACTTGCTGTAAATCTCTACTCACCATACCAGTCATGTCACAGCAGGCACTGCCTTCAGATACCGATGCCATGTGGTGTCCAGTACAAGTACCATCTATTGTATATAAGTTAGCCTTATCAGATAAGGGTCTCTTGAGTGATCAAAATGAAGTCTGGACAGTACCACCCATTTCACAGAAGTAAATTATAGATAAAAGGATGCAGAGTTCAGCGGTTACAGAGCCTTAATAGAAAAGGGAAGGTGTAGTAGTGTACTCATTGTAGAACAGCATAAAACAATTTTAGTGGTGTTGATGGCTTTTAAAAGTAAACCAGCTTTTTAGTATCATTTTAAAGTACTAATCACTACTTTATGAGCAGTGCTCATAATGTACATTAGATGGTGCTGTTGTACTTTGTACTTTATGGTGTAACTAGCAGTAATGTTGAATGTTTGCGGGTAGAGTTAAATAGTGGAGCATGAAATTCTGAAATAATATTGGTAGAAGTATACTATAAACCCACAAATATAGCTGAAAGCGAGGAAATACGATTATTGTTACAGATTGGAAATGCAGCTAAGAATGGGCGAATAATGGGAGATTTTAACTACCCTGAAATAAACTGGATAAATGAGACCAGCAGTTCAGCTAAGGGGAGCAGGTTCTTGAGTACACTCAGGGATCATTATCTGGCCCAGGTTATACAAGAGCCTACTAGAAATGGGGCCATCTTGGATTTAGTCATGACCTATGCAAGGCCCAGTTGGTATGAGCGAATAAAGGTTATACATAATTACCTATCACATAGTTGTGAGCGTACGAGTTGTTGCTAACGCTGCGGGCTCGCGTAGCGAGGGCCGCGGCTCGCGCAGCGAGACGCGGCCCTCGCAAAGCGAGGGCCGGGGCTCCCGGGCCTCGCGTAGCGAGCCCGCGGCCCTCGCAAAGCGAGGGCACTGTGCCAGGTTCTCAGTTGCTGGCATGGAGCGCCGAAGGCGCTCCTTGCCAGCAACTGAAGACCCTCGCGAAGCGAGGGCCTCAGTTGCTGGCATGGAGCACCGCAGGCGCTCCTTGCCAGCAACTGAAGACCCTCGCGAAGCGAGGGCCTCAGTTGCTGGCATGGAGCACCGCAGGCGCTCCTTGCCAGCAACTGAGGACCCTCGCAAAGCGAGGGCCTCAGTTGCTGGCTTGGAGCGCCGCAGGCACTCCATGCCAGCACCTGAGGACCTCGCAAAGCGAGGTCTTCAGTTGCAGCAACTGCGACCCTTGCAAAAAAAAGTTTACCTCGCAACACATTACGACACTCGCAAACAACATACGACACACGTTCACACACATTACGACACTCGCAAACAACATACGACACACGTTCACACACATTACGACACTCGCAAACAACATACGACACACGTTCACACACATTACGGCCTCGCAACACTCGGACGCAACTCGCGAACATTACAAAATTACAAACACAATACATACACACAGCACATACATAAAAACCTTACCTACACAAACAGGAAGCACCCAGGACCTCAAAAATGCAACTTACAACTTAATTGCACTCAAAATAAAAGAGTTTAGACAATAAATAGTTTGTTAAGCGACACAAAAAATGGCCGACGAATAAAACGAAAACGAGGCTACACACGCAAACACCATACGAGACACGTTACCACACATTACGACTTCGCAAACATCGGACGCAATACGCCGACATACAAACATTTAAAACTTAACAAAGACACACAACAAACACATAAAAAGCTTACCTACAGCAAGAGGAACCAGCCAGCACCTCAAAAAAACAAGTTAAACCTACATTTAAATCAAAATAAACACTTTAGACACTAATACCATCGCTAAGCGAGAGAAAAAATGGCCGACGAACAAAACGAAAACGAGGCTTCAGACGTAACTATACTACACTTACTCGCAATAATGAAACACATACTATGCGGAACGTATCACAATCAGATTAAACACCATTTTGAACAGTAATACGCAGAAAATGGCGGATGGAACGCAAATTGTAAGGTGGAACGCAAATAGCGCATGCGTATTGCGTTCTAAAGGTCTCACTTTCCAGAACTTTCTACAAGTTTATAAATACTGCCTATTTCAAACAAAAAAATACATTTCTCCTCAGGTGATCAACGGAGTGACTTCTGAGATAACTGCTGCTTTTACTTGAGAACACAATTCTTTACTAATTTACTACTTTGCATTGTGCAAATTACAACTGAGAGGTAAGCTATAATATATTACATTTTATTATCAGGACAGGTCAAACAAATAAAAAAAAAAAATAGGATTTATGTAGTCATCATGTATGGCACATTTATGTGTATAGGCTCACAAAAAAAATACGGTTCATTTAACAAAACAACAAAAAAACATAATTTAATATTAAACAGAGCTTTATGTATAGTGACATCTGACACGCACATATATGTCTATAATGTATAGTGACATGTGACACGCACATATATGTCTATAATGTATAGTGACATCTGACACGCACATTTCTGTGTATTGCCCCTTCATAGTGACATGTGACACGGACATATATGTGTATAATGTATAGTGACATGTGACACGCACATTTCTGTGTATTGCCCCTTCATAGTGACATGTGACATGGACATATATGTGTATAATGTATAGTGACATGTGACACGCACATTTCTGTGTATTGCCCCTTCATAGTGACATGTGACACGCACATTTATGTGTATTGCCAATGCAACAAAATTAGCTTACAACAAAATCAGTAAACAACTACATTTAAAAGACATTATATGTCATGTATACTGATATGTCACACGCACATATATGTGTATCATCTATAGTTACATCTCACACACAGACATTTATGTGTGTTGGAAAAAAAAAATATAAGGTTAATTTAACCATTTCAATTTGACTCATGTATACTGATATGTCACACGTACACAAAATAATTACATTAAACTATGCAATCTGCTTCATGTATGTGACATATGTGTGTAGCCCCCAACAAAAAATAAGGTTAATTGAAAAAAATTACACAACTATATTTAAATTACATTCCTTTTCTGCAATTCAATAGATCATATAAAGCTGAATCTTTCTATTTCTTTTAATATTCAAACAGACTCTGCATCAACAGCGTCTCTCAACAATTTGCACCGTGCACTGTGAAGCACAATCCCTTTTAAAGAACACCAACAAAGAAGAAGAGGTAAGATACAACAAGACATTACATGCTCAAAAGGCCATGCTTTGCTAGATGAAAAATTATAAATATACAAATAACTATTTCACTTTCTTTTTCAAACAGACACTACAAGAAGACCGGCGCATTAAGATTGGCAGGAGGGGACCGTCTGTCATTCAAAACTTCAATCAAGGTAAAGTATTAAGTATAAACAAGAAATAACCATGAGCCTTATTCAATTGCGACTTCCTCAATTGAATAGGGCTCTATATAAGCACATAACATATTTTTGAAACAGAACTTTTTAGTTACTGAATTTCTAACCACAATCAAGGTTTTCAATAACTAAAAACTTTGCTCAATAAATATGTTATGTGATTATATAGAGCCCTCTTCAATTGGCAAAATTGCAATTCAATGAGGACCTATATGTCTTTAATGGCCAAGGGCCTCACTCAAATGTGATTTGCCCATTTCAATAGGGCTCTATATAAGCACAGAGCATATTTTTTAAAGGAAATTTTTCTTTTGTGAACACGTTGCTTTTGGATACAAGTTCACTAAATACAAAATTCCGTAAAAAAATATGCTCTGTGCTGATATTGAGCTCTATTCCATTGGACAAAACACAATTGAATGAGGAGCTCACAATATAACAAATGCAGTAACCAAAGGCCCTCATTCAATTGCTATTTTGGACAATTAAATATGGCTATAAATAAGAACTTTTAGGCCCTTATTCTATTTTAACAAATATATGTGATGTGCTTATTTACAACCCTATTCAAATTTCTACATTGCAATTCAATTACGGCCTTAGAGTACTATTACATTGTAAAAAATGCAATTGAATGAGGGCCAAACTATGCAACATATGGTACACACAAAGGACCTCATTCAATTGCAATTTGCCCAATTGAATAGGGCTCTAAATAACAACATAACAATTTCTTTAAAATAAGGTTTTAGTTACTAAAAAAATATCAAAAATACAGTTTTTCAATGACTAAAATCTTATTTAAAAAAATATGCTATGTGCTTATTTAGGGCACGATTCAATTAGCCAAATCGCAATTGAATGACACACAAACTGCTACACACAAAACAGAATTTCTTATTCAATGTTTAACAATCTATAAGCCTTACAAAGAAGCAAAAATAAGAATAACAAAAGTGTTGTGCACCTAATAGCATTGTATAAAAAATCACACAAACTCATAGCAAACTATATTAACATTCTTCTTTAATGTTTAACAACCTATAACCTGTACAATCAAGAAGAAATAAGTTTTGCACAAGTGATGCGCACCAAACAGGATTGTCAAAAACTAACACAAACACATAGCAAACTACCTTAATTATATTATTTCATGTTTCACTAACTATAACCATCCCAATAAAGGTTAAATAACTATACCACAAGTGGTGTGCACAAAACAGGATTGTACAAAAAATAACATAAACACATCTTATTTAATATATCACAACCCACAAGCCTTACTAAGAACCTTCAATAAGAATAACAAAAGTTGTCGGATTGTACAGAAAGTAAAAAAAAACAAAGATAGAAAAAAATAACCATAACTCATACAATACAGTCAAATTAATACATTTTTAATTTATTTAAAAGACATTTCACTCAAACAACATTTTCTATTTTAGATTACAACAGATACTGCGTGAAGACAATCGGACGAGGACTTTTTCCACAGCACCGGACCATCGGACGAGGACTCGGACCAGACCAGCAGACGAGGAATTTCAACACAGGACCAGACCAGCAGACGAGGAATTTCAACACAGGACCAGACCATCGGACGAGGACTTTCACCAACGGACCACAACATCGGACGAGGGATATCGCCACAGGACCACAATATCGGACGGGGGCTATCGCCACAGGACCACACCATCGGACGAGGACTTCCAACAGAGGACCACACCATTGGACAACGATTTTGAAACGAGGACCAACAAACATTGGGATTTAAATCACACTTCAACCAAGGTAAACTATAATAAGTACTAAAGTATAAAACTAAAGAAACTGCTTTCAGTTGCATCCGTGTCAACAGAAAAATAAAATAATTAATTTACTATCTCCCTTATTTTATTTAAATTGCTACTATGCAATACATAGCTCAATAACCACATCACTTTTTTTTTCAGCAAAGAAGTTTTGCAGTGGTAAATATCTATCCACAAACAAAGTTTTTAATAAATAAAACCATTATTTTAAATAAATATGTTACATGCTTATTTACAGCAGTATTCCATTGGCCAAATTCTTAGCCAGTGAAGACAGGAATTATAAATTTAACTAAATATAAATGATACATTCATGATTTGCCTTTTATTTCACCAATTGTGCACAATAATCTTTAACAGGAATTACAAATTTAAATATACACAATTACATTTATTTTTTTTCCTTTACAGATTAATATGGCTGATAACGAGACCAAAGAAGAGAAGAAAAGACGTCAAACTAGAGAAAGACAAGAGAGATGGGCCGCCCAGCAGACACCGGAGGAGAAAGAAATTCGAAGAGAAAAAGAACGCAAAAGACTTGCAAATAAAAGAATATCAGCTGCAAAAATGAAAGATACAACCAAAAAAAATAAAAAAATAATAAAGCATTTACAAACTGTTCCTAAAACATCAGATGACATTTTACAACATACCAGTCAAGACAGACCAAAAAAAACAACTACAAAAAAAAAGCATTTACAAACTCTTACTAAAAACTTACAGGACATTTCAACCGAACAAGTCCAACATATACCAAGAAAATCTACGAAAAAAACTAAACATTTAGAACCTGTTGTTGAAACATTTCATGGCTTTTCATCTGATGAATATCAAAGTCAACATCCAATATGCTTTGCAAATTGTCCTTTACTGAAGTCTTTAGCAGTAGAGGTTCATAGTTGTGGGGACATGACTACTAAATGTCAATTTTGTGAGGCTTATTATTTTAAACAGGAGAGACCCCGAGATGGACAATTTATTAGTTGTTGTCAAAAAGGAAAGTTCAAACTTCCACAAAGGAAACAATTTCCAACCTATTTACTAAATATTATGACTGAACCTACTTTTCCAAATTACAACAATTTTAAGACAAACATAAGATCCTACAATAGTGCCATATCATTTGCATCTATGGGGGCAACATTGGCTGCTAATGTACCAGGACATGGTCCTTACTGTTTTAAAGTCCAAGGACAAATTTATCATCGGACTTCACATTTACATCCAGAGGAAGGAGAGCAAAGAAAATTCGCTCAACTATATGTCCTAGATACAATGGAAGCTGTTGACCAACGTATGCAGATAGAAGAAAATAAAAAATGCTTACCCAGTGTTTTTATAGAGCTAAATAACATTATGGACAACAATCCCTACAGTAAAGCTTACAAAAAATTGGCAGAAGTAGAAAATGAACAACTACTTCATGCACAAAGACATCAATTACCCATGCCAAAGGTTAATATGGTGCTTAAAAGAGACAGACATACTGATAAACGTCGTTATAACTTGCCAACATCAAATGAGGTTGCAATGGTCTTTCACAATGATGAAGGAGAACCACCATTTCAAAGAGACATTAGAGTATATCCCAGAAATGAGGACCAACCATTTATTAATATTAATATCTTAAGTCCAAATTTAGATCCAATGACATATCCCATCTTTTTCCCACACGGAGAAGCAGGTTGGCAACCAAAATTAACCCTTCCCAGTTACCCAAATGCTAAAGCCAGAATCCGAAATAATGTTTCTATGCTTGAATTTAAAGTTGCTCAAATTGCCATTAGAGATGAATTTAATCCAATTTTATGTGGTGGGAAACTAACACAACAATGGATTATTGATTCATATTTGCAAGTTGAGGCAAATAATTTAAACTTTATAAAATATCAACAAGATAAACTACGTGTAGAACAATATTGTGGACTCATGGACTATGTTGCTGACGTGGCTACAAGCAGAGACATGACAGCTGGCAAAGCCATCATTTTACCATCTTCCTTTCAAGGATCTCCTCGAAATATGAGAGAAAGATACAATGATGCTATGGCTATTGTGACAAAATTTGGAAAACCAGATTTATTTGTGACATTTACATGTAATCCACAATGGCCAGAAATTAATCAAAATCTACTTCTTGGACAAAGTGCTTCAGATCGACCAGATTTAGTAGCCAGAGTTTTTAAGATAAAATTAAATGAATTAATACGTGACTTCACTATAAATCAGTTATTTGGCAAATGTCTTGCTTATGTATATACCATTGAATTTTAAAAAAGAGGCCTTCCACATGCACATCTTCTCATAATACTTCAAGAGAAAGATAAATTAGATACTTCGGACAAAGTGGATGCAGTCATAGTTGCTGAACTACCAGATCCAGAACTATATGGTAGACTATATGAGATTGTTACTCATCGCATGATTCATGGACCCTGTGGAGACCTTAATCCACAATCACCATGTATGGAAAATAATAAATGTTCAAAAGATTTTCCAAAAGATTATAGAGACAAAACATATGCAAATTGTGATGGATATCCACTTTATAAAAGAAGAGAAGGAGATAGTGCCATTATTCGTGGAAAAAAAGTGGACAATAGATATGTAGTACCCTACAATCCACATTTACTCATGAAGTACAACGCCCACATCAACGTAGAAGCCTGCACTTCCATCAAATCCATTAAATATGTCTACAAATATATTTACAAAGGTTACGATGCAGCTACTGTAGTCGTCAAAAGTGCAGACAACCCTGAAAGTAGTGAGTTAGTACATGATGAACTTGCATCTCATGTAGATGCTCGCTATGTCAGTGCGCCAGAAGCTATGTGGCGGCTTTTAAAATTTGAAATGCATGATAGATCACATGCAGTATATAGGTTAGCAGTACATTTGCCACAACGACATTTAGTCTATTTCCATTCTGGAAATAAAAATGAATGCATTGGCCCAAAGTGAAGATCGTCACACTACACTAACTGCATGGTTTGCATTAAATTCCACTGATGCTCAAGCAACACAATACTTATATATTGAAATTCCATATCACTATGTTTTTGTGAATGGATTATGGAGAGCAAGAAAAACCAGAGGCAATAAAATAATTCCACGAATTTACACAGTCAGTCCAAGAGATGTTGAACGTTTTTGCTTACGGATATTACTTTTAAATGTTCCAGGAGCACAAAGTTTTGAACAATTAAGAACTGTTAATGACATTGTATATGAATCCTTCCATTTAGCTGCAAGAAATAGAAACTTACTCGCTGATGATACAGAGTGGGAAAGATGTTTAGAAGAAGCAGCACAATGTCAAATGCCACGACAGATGAGAGAACAATTTGCTTTTATTTGTATCTTCTCAAATGCTCCAAATGCATTAGCTTTGTGGGAGACTTTTAAAAGTAATATGGCTGAAGACTTTATGCGACGATACAATGAACCCATTGCACACTTAAAAGCCTTAATGGAAATTCAAGAAGTCTTTTTAACTCGTGGATTAAGTTGTGCAAGTTTTAATTTGCCTGATCCAGGTCTAATACATGACATTAACTTTGAAGACTATGACATTCAACTACAAGCAGAAAGAACAGAAGAAAGACTTGCAACTTTAAATACACTACAATTGCAAGCATTTCAGGCCATTAAAAATGCTATAGATGATGACATGGTGACAGAGCGTTATTTCTATCTTGATGGACCTGGCGGATCAGGGAAAACATATTTGTACAATTTATTAATGAGTTCAGTACGAGCACAAGGACAAATAGCAATGGCGTTTGCCACTACTGGAATTGCTGCACTTTTATTAGAAGGTGGAAGAACTGTTCATAGTGGATTCAAACTGCCAGTGCCTATTTTGGAAAATTCAGTGTCAGATATTCGCATGACATCCTTACAAGCAAAGAAATTGAAGAAATGTAAATTAATTATAATAGATGAGGCCACAATGATGTCATGCTATGCCCTCCAATGTATTGACCGTTTGCTTCGTGAAGTCATGGATAATATTTTTCCATTTGGTGGAAAGGTAATTTTGTTGGGTGGCGATTTTAGACAAACATTACCTGTCGTTGTACATGGAAATAGAACAGACATTATTGAAACATGTATAAAGTCAAGTACAGTATGGAAACATTTTACCCATCTTCAACTGCAACAAAATATGAGATCAGAAGGCCAAACTGATTTCAATGATTGGCTTATTAAAATTGGAGAAGAAAGAACAGAAAAAATACTACATTTACCTGATGACACTGTAGAGATACCACCTCATATGATTTGTCAACAAGATATTATATCGGCTATATTTGAAGGGAGCATAAATAACGAAGAATATTCTGAGCTTGCCAACCAAGTTATACTGACGTGTAAAAATAAAGATGCATTAATACTCAATAATGAAATCTTAAAAAAAATTAATGCACCACAAAGAAATTATCACAGTGCTGATTCTGTACTTGCTGATGACAATGAAAGTCAGGCAAACTTTTCAACTGAATTCATTAACTCTTTAACTCCTTCTGGAATGCCACCACATATTTTGCAGCTAAAGAAAGGTGCAATTATCATGTTACTGCGAAATATGAACCCAAAAAAAGGCCTATGCAATGGCACAAGATTAATTGTTCAACAATTAAAGGACCATTTTATAGATGCTGAAATTTTAACTGGGACCCATAAAGGAGAGAGAGTTTTCATACCAAGAATAGATTTAGCACCAAGTGAAAGTAGTCTCCCTTTTATACTTCAAAGAAGACAATTTCCCATTATTATGGCATTTGCCATGACCATTAATAAATCACAAGGTCAAACTTTCAAATCTGTGGGTATTTACTTGGAAGAACCAGTTTTTGCACATGGTCAATTGTACGTTGCGTTGTCACGGTGCAAAAATCCACAGGCTATTAAAGTTTACATTGAAAACAATGAAAGTCAAGGTGATTTATTAGAAGATGGACGTATTTTTACTAAAAACATTGTCTACTATGAAGTACTATAACTTTGCAGGATACAAATTAAAGATGCCAACATTTTTTAAAAGCATTCCAAAATACATAACAATTGGTTGTTTAATTCAGTCATAATTAATGAAAGTACTGTTTATGAATGATTCGCCTCACAAAATACTTGCCTTGCATTTTTAGTAAAAATTATGTTAAAATGTTAAGTCACTATGTTAATGTTTCTAATGTTACAAGTTTAAAATATATATTTTCAAGTTATTTCATTCAACAGATTACAAAGTGGATGTTAAGAGGTCAAGCACCTTTTAAGTCACAATGTAAATATTGTCTGTTATCTTAAGATTACTAACTGCATTAATGTTTATCGCCAGTTTATGTGCTCAGTAATGAATTACTTTAATTACGTACGTTTTAAGGAGAGTTTTACTGTATGCCTTCCTCTACATTCAATGTATATTCAAGTTAACAATTATTGTGATAGAAATTTCATGTTAATACTGATTAATTTAAAGGTCAATTGTTTTTACATTCAAATGTTAATACTTTTAATAAAAAATTAGGTTACAAAATGTATTCACTATGTTCCTGTTTATAATGTTCAAAATGATATCAATGTTTTCTCAACTTCTAAACTTACATAAAAAATAAAGTTCAAGTTTCAAAATATATACTTTGAAGGTTATTGCTTACATATATTTTAAACTTCATGTTAAAATTCGCAACGTTTCAAGAAGGCTTTTTACTTTTTGCTTTCCTATTCATTCAATGTATATTAAAGTTAACAATTCTTCAGATACAAATTACATTTTAAAAAACCATTACATCAACATTTTACAAAAATACACGTTCATATTAAAATACTTACAAGTGTCAAAAATATATGTTAATAACTAAACAACTTGACAAACATATACATCACATTGCCGTCATTTTTTGACGGGCAAGTCGCTAGTTAAATATAATGATTAGACACAGACCACTTCTTGGGAGTAAAACTGGCCACAGCGTTTATTGTTAAACACAAATAGGTGTATATATACAAAACCATAAAACCAATACATGAACAAGACCACGTGAGGGGAGGAGCCTAGACAGAGACAGTATGCCCTACGCCCTGAAGCCTCGTCCAGGGCCTACCGTGTTGTAACATCCGTACCACCGTAGGGTGGGATCTTATCCATTTTACCACTGTCCCGGCGACTCCCCTCACCACCCGCCACGGAGAGGACCACAGAATCCCTTCTGCGGTCTCGGCCCCCCCCAAAAAACGACATGGCCAGCCGCATACCCTCCTAAAACACCAGCACTCCGAGCTCCACCTCTACTCATAAAGTTGAGCCCGAGCGGACCTGCACTCACATCCGACTGCCTTCTTACCGGTTATCCTGATCCAGATCACTCATGTAATTGACATCTGAGGCAATTACGACCATGCCCGAACCTTTTTAGCTCATGATACCCATCCGGCAATGGGTGCATTTTACTAGGATCTTAACTACCACCTAGATAGATACCAAGATAGGAAGTAGCCAGTGCCACTCGCTACCTGCTCCTCCAACTGATATCACTATCCATTCCAGAAACAACAGATTAAACTCTTATCTGTCCCAGGGGCCCCACCGGCCCTGGACCGAGATAGCCACCGCGGCAAAACACTTTTTATGGACATATTTACCAATAGCCACTGACAGCAACGCATATAACCTTCCGATTCTCTCAACCATGCTTTCCAAACCCATAGGGCTGTATGGTGGCTGCTTTCGCCAAGTGAGTGGTTACCAAGTTCCAATGTCGTATATTCCCAAACGATGCCTCCCGTTTCTAACGCAGTAGCATCATAATCATAGGGAACCAAGCTTAGCCCAAGGAGGAAAGGACCAAGAGAGCCAAATCCAACGGAGGGGGAAGCAATCAGTGTGCTTTTCACCTTGTAACTTCAACCCTTTGCTCATCTGCTCCGTCCTGGGCTGCCCTGGTTAAATAGTTGCCTGATTACCTTTGATCACCCAATCGATCACCTGCGGTCGACATACCTCGTCCGTTTTCCAACCAACCTCCTGCTACCATTCGACCAGTGGGAAAGAGATGGCTGCGTCGAACCGCAGGGCTCCCCAACTATCATACTTCTCCGTGACAGTGATATACAAACTGCGTACTTCCTTTGCCCAAGAAAATCCTCACAAAGGGGGAGCATACGGTGTGCCTGTCGCACTGTAAACTACCTCCCTTCATACTTATCACAGACCTCGTTCCATCACCGTGGTATACCGCCACATGGCCACTTGATCAACCTTTTTGATCCCAAGACCGGGCATATGTTCACACAGGATCTCCAAACCAGCCATATGGTCACATGATCGCCTTTCTGATCCAAAACCAGCCATATGGACACATGATCCCCTTTGGATCCAAATACCAGGCACCTGAGGCCACCACGCCTTGTCTGTATACCAACCACCCTCTCGCTACCGGCAAACCCGCGGGAAGGAGAGATGGCTGCACAGACCCCAAGGCTTTTTCACTTGACACACAGCTCCTTCCTGAACAGTGGTATCCCAGGCACTTGGGAAAAGGCTACCATTGGCCTGCCGTCCCTTTGCACTACCTTCTGTTCACCTCTTCCTGCTTTCTGGTTCCTTCCTCTCTTCACTAGGAACCATTAACCCGACCTGCTTCAGCGAGGCCGCGGCTGCTACCTGACACTCCTTCTGAGCCTCGTTTTTTTTGAGAACTCCCCACCAGGCCAATACATCACTCGCGTATCAACACGCGAACCCAGCGCATACAAACTGCCCATCGCTATACTTAGTTCATCCGTCTGAGGCGCATCTAGAATCGATACTGAAACCGGCTTATCCGGCATCTTCTCTCCAAGTGGGATGACGCATAATCGAGCGACATGTCCCACCGCACCGTAGTTTCATCCGAACAGACGTTTTACTGCTACTTTGAGCCTCCGCTGCCATAAAAAAATACTGGAAGGAGATGCTATAATAACACTAGCCCACTAAACCTAACCTGAGCACTGATGCCCCAAGAAAAGCACAATGGAGAGAGACTAGAAGTACAATTTAGGAATACTAAAACCATATACATAACAGAAATACTCATACAAATACATATATATAAAAACATATACACACATATACATCTATACATATAGAGTATATATATATATATATATAATCCATCCGTTGCTGTGTCTAAAACTGTGAAATACAGTAAGCATATGCATTAAAGGAGCCATGTTTAAAATGGTTTGGATTGACAGAGTGATGGTGCATTGTGTGGCCTCATTTGCATGTCCCGCCCAGTTTTCCCAGATTGCAGTGCATATACTGTGTTTCTGAGAAATTTGAGCAGGAAATACGTTTTTATCAACTTATTTTTAGACATTAGAGTGGAATCACTAATGTACTATTCCTTATTTGTACTACTGTACTTTGTACGGTGGAGGGCTTCTATCACTCTTAGCCCACTATATGTGAAATAATTGCTGTATAGAAATACTCTTTACAACAATCAACACACAAACCAGGCACTCACACCATACTGAGGATCGGCAGTAACCGTGAAACAGTACTGTATGTGGTTAAGTGACCTGGTTTGTGAAAAATCCATCCGTTGCTGTGTCTAAAACTGTGAAATACAGTAAGCATATGCATTAAAGGAGCCATGTTTAAAATGGTTTGGATTGACAGAGTGATGGTGCATTGTGTGGCCTCATTTGCATGTCCCGCCCAGTTTTCCCAGATTGCAGTGCATATACTGTGTTTCTGAGAAATTTGAGCAGGAAATACGTTTTTATCAACTTATTTTTAGACATTAGAGTGGAATCACTAATGTACTATTCCTTATTTGTACTACTGTACTTTGAACGGTGGAGGGCTTCTATCACTCTTAGCCCACCATATGTGAAATAATTGCTGTATAGAAATACTCTTTACAACAATCAACACACAAACCAGGCACTCACACCATACTGAGGATCGGCAGTAACCGTGAAACAGTTCTGTATGTGGTTAAGTGACCTGGTTTGTGAAAAATCCATCCGTTGCTGTGTCTAAAACTGTGAAATACAGTAAGCATATGCATTAAAGGAGCCATGTTTAAAATGGTTTGGATTGACAGAGTGATGGTGCATTGTGTGGCCTCATTTGCATGTCCCGCCCAGTTTTCCCAGATTGCAGTGCATATACTGTGTTTCTGAGAAATTTGAGCAGGAAATAAGTTTTTATCAACTTATTTTTAGACATTAGAGTGGAATCACTAATGTACTATTCCTTATTTGTACTACTGTACTTTGTACGGTGGAGGGCTTCTATCACTCTTAGCCCACCATATGTGAAATAATTGCTATATATACATATATATATATATATATATATATATATATATATATATATATATATATATATATATATATATACATATATACACATATATACACATATACAGAAACACAAATACGAATGCAAACACATAAATAAACCTATATATATATAAAAATACACACACACATACACACATATTAAAATACACACATATACATACACACATATAAATAAATAAATACACACACACATAAACATATATATATATATATATATATATATATATATATATATATATATTTATACACACACACACATATATAAATACATATCTACCTATATACAAAATAAATATACATACATACATACATACATGCACACACATATACAAACAGAGACCCCAATACACAGGATACCCAGAGCATAAGACCAACCACGCAGACCACGAATAAGAATTAAGGGCCCCAAGTCAGAAAAAGGACAACTACAAACCCAGGAACATATAAATTAAGAGCCCTATACAACGGGGAAAACAAGGAATACTAAGGGATATCCAGACTGAGAGATACAATTAACTGAATATTCTGACCGCTAAAATGTATGTACCCGAGCTAGACATTTTTGTGCCCAACACAGAGTTGAGGGACTAACGAAAATAAGGGCAACAGCGAGAGGAAGAAATCTACACCTATCCACATAAATTGGATAACAACCCAAACTCTATTTAGGATGCTATACATAGAATGATATACTTATTATGAAAAGGTAAACAGGACTATGATACATTTAACGCATAACCAGGGCTTGCCGAGAAATACTGATAAATGTATCTGAACCTTAGCATAACATATAGCCGCTACCTGGAAGCTAGCTGTTTTCTGCAAAATGTTATACCATGGAACTTTTAATCTACATTATTGTTCCGATACCTGCCATTTTGTGTGTATAAGTGGCAGATGGGAAATACTTGATATGGTACCATGATAATAATGAACTCTGCATACCTTACTAATAACCAGACCTATGAACCCATCTGGAAGACTATAATAAAAACTGTGCAGCCAGGCCGGACAACCAGATCAAAACGAATCCCTATCCTAACCCGTGACAGCCATCCAGGCGGCACACAAGAAGAGAAGGCTCCAGCTCAACCAAGCCCCCACACAACAACCCACTGTGTGCATACCCCTTACCCCAGCCGAAGCCCCCACACTGCAATACTGGTGGTAGGTGACCCCTTACATCAGGGGGGGTCTCTATTTGAGGGGAGGGGGCAATGTTAGATTACTGAATAGAGGAACCAATTATGCCCAGAGAGATACACATAACCCTACTGAGCCACACACGTCATCACGCAGCATTGCTGACCAACAGCACCCACGTCCACATGCATTGCACAGCTGCGGCAATAAAAGGGGAACTCATCTCCCAGCACAGTGCAGCAGGGACGTTAAAATAAAATTTTCAGTATTGTGGAAATAATAATCATTCCTAATAACATATGCACATAATCAAACTAAACAGCTAGCAGACAGAATTAAATGCCTTATGCAGGGCTTGAACCAGCAGCTTCCAGACATTAGAGTCTGGAGCATAAACCCCCAGAGCCACAAAGGCTCTCCTATGCCTATTGCACTATCATGGGGTTATGACCCACTGCTCCGAGGCAGGTACCCCACCACCAGCTCCCCAGCGTCTGCACTCTTACACATAGGCCCTCCACTGCATGCACGAGGGCAGCCCTTTTGGTACCCCGCTGCACAGATGCATGAGCTGTGCTGGTAGACAGGCTATACCTTCTTCCTCAGTGCTCCCCCCAGCGCTCGTCACACCATATTCCCTCACTACATAGGGGTTAGCTGCCCTGGAAAGGCCACCTACCTTAACTGCGCAGGAACCTGCCCCGCCAGCTCTCAGCGTCTCCGTCGCCCTTCCCGACACAGGCCCTACACTGGGTGCCTGAGGGCAGCCCCTATAGACCTGCACAGGGGAGCAAGTTGTCTGCTACTTTTTCCACAGGGCTCCCCGTCTTCCCCACAATTTCATTCCTTCCTGGGTGAGCCGAAATCAGCACCCTGGAACCCACAGCACCCATGCGAAGAAGCTGTGACCAGCAGCTGTATCCTCACCTCATGGCTAGCTGGGAGCCTAATGTCAGAAATGGCGGCAAACTGCCTATAAAGGGCTACACCCCTTCCCAGCAAGCCACTCCTACCTAGCCGGTCCTGCCAGGTCAAGTGGTCCCTCCTGCCATCACCAGGAGGCCTGGTGTGGCCCTCGGGACTTTCATCACAAATAATCACATATTATAATTGTCTAACTGCGATTCGTCGTCACGCTTCAGACGAATCGCAGTTAGACAATTATAAACTGCTGCGCATTGCGCAGAGCGCGGCGCAAGCCACAGATGAAAGAGTGGGGAAGAGGGGGGGGGGTAGAGGCACAGAGGGAGAGTGGGGAAGAGGGGAGGGAGAGTGGGGAAGAGGGGGGGGAGAGGCACAGAGGGAGAGTGGGGAAGAGGGAGAGTGGGGAAGAGGGGGGGAGAGGCACGGCACAGAGGGAGAGTGGGGAAGAGGCACAGAGGGAGAGTGGGGAAGAGACACAGAGGGAGGGAGGAGAGACACAGAGGGATAGGTGGGAAAGAGACACAGGGGAGGTAGAGGAGGGGGAAAAGACACACGGGAGGGAGAACAGGGGGAAGATACACATGGGAGGGAAATGGGGGGGGGGGAGAGGGGAACAGACACAGGGGGAAGGGGGAAAGAGACAAAGGCCAGGGGGGAACAGGCACAGAGGGAGAGGGGGGAAGAGGCACAGAGGGAGAGGGGGAAAGAGACACAGGGGGGGAGAGATACAGAGGGTGAGGGAGGAAGAGACACAGAGGGAAGGGGGGGAAGAGGTACAGAGAGAGGGGGAAAGAGGCACAGAGGGCGGGAACAGAGGAAGGGGTGAAGAGACACAGTGGCGAGACACACAGAGAGAGGCGGGGGAAGAGGCACAGAGGGAGAGGGTGGAAGACACAGAGTGGGGAGAGACACAGAGGGTGAGGGGGAAGAGACAGGGAGGAAGAGGCACAGAAAGAGGAGGGGGAAGAGACACAGGGGAGTGAGAGGAGGGGGAAGAGACACAGGGGAGAGAGTGCAGGGGGGAAGATACACAAGGGAGGGAAATGGAGACACGAGGAAGGCCGTAACAGACACAGGGGGAGGGGGAAAGAGACACAGGCCAGGTGGGAACAGACACAGGGGAGGGTTGGGGGAGACACAGGGGGGGGGAAGAGATGCATGGGAGGGAGAAGGGGGAAAGAGACACAGGGGAGGGGTTTAGAGACACGGGAGGGAGAGGGAGGTAAAAACACAGGGGGGCAGGAGATACAAAGGAGGTAGACGAGGTGGAAGGAGACACAAGGGAGGGAGAGGAGGGGGAAATAAGACACGAGGGAGGAAGTAGACAGAGGGAGAGACTCGCAATGAGCTCCAAAGGGGCTCATTGCAAGGCCTGTGATGAGCGCCAAAGGCGCTCATCACAAGGCCAGTAAAGTAGAGGGGGAGAGGCTTACATTGTGTGGCAAACAGCATTGCCAGGCTTCAGTTTTTATTGCCGTCATTTTTGACGGGCAAGTCGCTAGTATTGATATAGTATCAAATGTTGAAATAGGACAACCTTTGGGAAACAGTGATCACAACACAGTGTCATTTGAGATTGAATCATAAAAACAAAACTGTAAGGGGCTAACAAAAACTCTTCATTTTAAAAGGGCAGATTTTAATGGTTTAACGACAGCCATACATATAAACTGGGACAAAGAACTTATAGGTAAAAATGCTGAACATAAATGGACAAAGTTTAAATCCTTACTAAAACTACTTATTATCACTATATACCATGTGGAAATAAAAGTAGAAGAAGTAAATTACATCCAATGTGCCTTAACAATGACTTAATGATCAAGATACAGAGTAAAAACAGACATTTATATTATACTAAAAAAGAGGGGACAGAGACTGCTTTACGGAAGTACAAGGAAATCAACAAGGCTTGCAAAAGGGTTATTAGACTGGCTAAAATAGAAAATTAAGATTTAGTTGCAAAGAAGAGTAAGACTAACGCTAACATATTAAATATATATAATATAATAATATAAAACAAAATAATTAAAAAAAATATATATTAATGGGAAGAAGGTCAGGAAGGAAGCTATAGGAACATTACAATGTGACACAGACCGTCTGATAATTAGTGACCAGGAAAAGGCAGATAAGCTAAATATTTTCTTTTCTTCAGTATACGCAAGGGAGGTACCAGTGGTTGGGACACTGCAACAAAATGGTGCTACACTACCTTCACTAAATAATTGGTTAACGCAGGAAGGAAATTGAAAACAGGCTGGAAAAAATAAATGTTAATAAAGCCCCAGATCCTGATGGAATACATCCAAGGGTACTGAGGGAACTGGGCTCTGTAATAGCCAAACCATTATATCTATGTTTCAGGATTCACTCACCACTGGGTCGCAACCAGATGACTGGAGAAAAGCAGATGTGATACCTATATTTAATAAGGAAGCAAGAGCAAATCCAGGGAATTATAGACCTGTAAGCCTCACTTCAGTAGTGGGAAAGCTTTTAGAAGGGTAAATGAGGGATAATATACAAGAATGGATTTATGAGGGATAGGTCATGTCAAACAAATCTAATTAGTTTCTATGAGGAGGTTAGTAGGAACATGGATCAAGGCAACTCAGTGGGTGTAGTATTCTTGGATTCTGCAAAGGCTTTTGATACAGTACCACATGGAAGACTATTGTGCAAACTAAGAGATACAGGAATTGCAGTAAATATCTGCTCGTGGATCTAGAGCTGGCTAAAATACAGGAATCAAAGGGTTGTTGTAAATGGAACATACTCAGATTGAACTAATGTGGTAAGTGGGGTTGCTCAGGGTCCTCTCCTTTTTAACATGTTTTTTAATGACTTAGGACTGGAAAGTATAGTTTCCATTTTTGCTGATGACATGTGCAAGGTAATTACATCAGAAAATGTTGTACTCTCCCTCCAATGGGTTTTGAGATTTCATATAAATTAATATAACATTATACATTTGGGAAGGAAAAATTGCCATGGAATTTATCATCTTAATGGAGCAAATCTAGGTGTATCAGATATTGAAAGGGATTTGGGAGTGCTTGTGGACAACCACCTAGGTAAGTTACATAGTTACATAGTAATTGAGGTTGAAAAAAGACTTTCAGTCCATCAAGTTCAACCTTTTAGGATATCATCTTGTTTGCAATATGCAGATTAGTTGTTAATTAAACAGTGTTAATTAAACCGTGCTCAATGCCAGGCAGCATCTGCAAAGGCAAGTAAAATATTGGCATGTGTTAAGAAGGGTATAGAAGCAAGGGAAGCAAATATAATTCTGGTACGCCCTCATTTGGTACATGGAGTAAAACTTTGGGCACCAATTTAAAAAAAAAAAGGACATTTAGAGCTGGAAAAACAGAACAGTAACAAATCTAATAAGGAGAATGGAGGGGCTAATTTATGAAGAAAGACAAACCAATTTGAACTTATTTTCTCTTCAGTGGATATGATTACCTTACATAAGTATATCCATGGTCATTATAAGGCTTTGTCAAGTGAACTTTTCAACTAACAAGAGGACATCTCTTGAGATTAGCAAGAAAAAAATTCCATCGTAAAGAAAGAAAAGGGTTCTTCACATTAAGGGTGGTTCATCTGTGGAATTCTCTACCAAAGGAGGTGGTGACAGCAGGTTTAATAGACAACTTTAAAAATGGATTGAATATACTTTTGAATATAAAGGACATTCAGGGTTATCCTGGATATCTAAAGGAGGAGTATTGATCCAGGGAGGAATCCAATTGCCAGTATCTGGGATCTGGAAGGATTTTTTTTTCCTTTTTAGACACTTGCCAATGTTTCAATGTTTTTTGTTTCTGTTTGCCTTCCTCTGATTCAACTATCAATTAACAATTAATCCACATATTACAAAGATCAAAAGAGATCTAAAAAGGTTGAACTTGATGTACACTGTATAGGGTTGAGGTTTGAAGGGAGAGCATAAATTCTGTGTATTTGAGAAATTGAGACATGATAAAAAAGTAGTGGTGCCTGTGTGTTTGAGACATTAGTGGAGTCTTTGGGGGAAAGTGGAAGAGTCCATGGGTAGTTGTAATGAAAAATGTAGGAGCAGAGAGTCATGGAGTGAATGTGTGTGGGGAATGTGTAAAGGAGACTATGTGTGTGAGGTTTACAGGGTTTGATGTGTCTTGCTTGCTGAGTCTTTGCCTGTGGGATAAGAATGAGATTGGAGTGATATGTTAGTAATGGAGTCTACTAATGCGGCATCTACAAAGATCTACATACAGTTCAATTCTCCTTTGCTCTATGTCATGCAGAATTTTAATAGTCAAGATTTTTCTGGGTGACCTAAATTTTAGGCGTGTGAACCCAACACAATTCTTTCATCAGAAGAGAGAACAAACACAACCTGGTTCTGCCAGGCAGACAACTCTTGAGCTGGCACCTCTTCACACTTTATTTCTGTATATGTCAACAGTTTATGCTGGCAGTCTCCAAAATATATATTCCTATATCCAAGTGACTAGATTTTCCAAGCGCCTGGGAGCCAGGGTACCTATATTTGTACAGCTGGCTGCTAAATATGTTTCCAAGTATAATGCATCTCTATTAAGGTCTTCCTTCCAGGCTCCTAGAAATAGCCTGTCTGGCTCATATTAAATCTTCCTGGCCAATGATATCTTCGTGAATGGTTAAAATCAGTGCCTCCATGGGATGGCTGTTACAGCAGTGTTACAGTATATGATGGATATCTCACACTTGTTAGCCGACCTAGTCTGTCAACTTGAGCTCATTCGTATAATGTAAAAACTGTCAACTATTTTGATTTTCTCCATAAGTTTATTAAAAAAATCATTACTTCCTGGGTGCCAGCAAAGAATGTATTTTCGTCTTACTTTTTATGTGACAGTTCAATGTGGCTGATCACACCGTGACTCCATCTACAAACCAACACTAGATTCACAATCCAATATATAACTAATATATATCTATAGGTGTTCCTATGCATTTTTACAATTGTTTTCATATCAGAAAATAAAAATCATAGAGACTGATGCAAATGTTTTGCGTTCCAGATTTGGACAGTGCAGTTCTGACAAATGTTATCTTCCAACAAATAACCAGATTTTGTTAAGCTCATGGACTACACAACAGCAAGTAATGTTAGTTTATAACATTGATGTGCAACCTTTCTCACTATACCAGAAGAACATAATGCACTTATTTGTGGAAGCAGATGACTTTGATTGATAGGTTCTGAACTTCCATGCCAAGAATCTGAAGAATGGGCCAGCAACAGAACCACCAAAAAATATTCAATCCAATTCAATTGGCCAAATCGTAATTGAACTCGTAAAGCAGCTTGTAAAAGTTACAGATATTAAATTGGCTACAATCAGCTACTCGTATTCTAATTGTGAGTTACCCCCCCCCCCACCCCACAATCACTACTGACAAGCCAAAACTGCAAAACGGCCTTAGAACTCCATTGGTTTTAGCACAGCTCAAGATTTACGACTGCTAATTAATTGTAGTTTCACAAAATCAATATTCTATTAGACCTGTAGCTCTAGTTCGCAAATTAAGTCTGATAAATTTTATGAAATTTATGTCAAAGGGCACTTTCAAACACTTATCACAGCTGCAGTAGAAATTTAAAACAAACTAATGTACTTTAAAATCATGGGAGGGCATATAAACACATTAGAATTAATTGCAGAACAAAACCCACAAATATGCAATTAAAAAGTATTTTGTTTATGTTTCCCCGGGACATTATACTATTGACTGTAATATCTTCATAGGGATGCAGATGCCTTATATAAATATAGAATACAAGCTGTACTCTAGGAGCCTGGAAGGAGGTCCTTCATAGGGATGCAGATGCCTTATGTAAATATAGAATACAAGCTGTACTCTAGGAGCCTGGAAGGAGGTCCTTCATAGGGAGGCAGGCGCCTTATTCTATGTAAATATAGAATACAAGCTGTACTCTAGGAGCCTGGAAGAAGGTCCTTCATAGGGATGCAGATGCCTTATGTAAATACAGAATACAAGGTGTATGCTAGGAGCCTGGAAGGAGCTCCTTCATAGGGATGCAGATGCCTTATATAAATATTGAATACAAGCTGTACTCTAGGAGCCTGGAAGGAGGTCCTTCATAGGGATGCAGATGTCTTATGTAAATACAGAATACAAGCTGTATGCTAGGAGCCTGGAAGGAGGTCTTTCATAGGGTTGTAGATGCCTTATTCTATGTAAATATAGACTACAAGCTGTACTCTAGGAGCCTGGAAGGAGGTCCTTCATAGGGATGTAGATGCCTTATATAAATATAGAATACAAGCTGTACTGTAGGAGCCTGGAAGGAGGTCATTCATAGGGATGCAGATGCCTTATGTAAATATAGAATACAAGCTGTATGCTAGGAGCCTGGAAGGAGGTCCTTCATGGGAATGCAGATGTCTTATATAAATATAGAATACAAGCTGTACTCTAGGAGCCTGGAAGGAGGTCCTTCATAGGGATGGAGATGCCTTACATAAATATTGCATACACACTGTACTCTAGGAGCCTGTAAGGAGGTCCTTCATACAGAAGGGATACAGATGCCTTATTCTATGTTAATATAGAACACAAGCTGTATGTTGGGAGCCTGGAAGGAGGTCCTTCATAGGTATGCAGATGACTTATTCTATCACATATTATAATTGTCTAATTACGATTCGTCGTCACGCTGTTTGCGTAGTGCGCATGACTTAGAGATGAGCGCCGCCTGGCGAGCCTCGCATAGCGAGGCGAGCCGTTAAACCGTAGCACTTAGGCAGTAAGTGCCGCAGGCGCTCATTGCTGGCGAGCCTTGCATAGCCAGGCGAGCCGTTAAACACGTCACACGCACGACTTTGAAAAAAAAAACACCTCGGAACCAACCTTAACGTAAAAAACACCCACTCGCACTAAGAATATGACTATAATGGCCGACCGACGCGCAACTAAAACAGTGAAAACACACCAAATACTCACACAAACTACATAAAAAGCTTACCCATAGCAAGGGGGGGGGCATTCAGGACCTCTGAAAGTGAAGTTACACCTCCATTTAAGTCCAAATTCTCGAGTTCAGACACACGAAAATCCCCTAAGCGAGAGAAAAAATGGCTGCCGAAAAAAACGAAAACGAGGCTCACAGCCCAGCCACGTACAAATTACCCAAGAAGGTATCCGAGATAAGCTCGGAAACCCGCATTAACCCCAGGGGATCCGAGATAAGCTCGGAGCCCTGCATTAACCCCACATTAACCATCGCAGTGGTGGTCCCGATTGCACGCTATCGGAGACCCCCGCTGCAATCAAAATTAAAAATTCCTGCGTTACAGGTCCTTAAAGAACTCGTTGTAAAAGAAAAAATATATACACTGTCACCCTGTCAATCATGGGGGTCAATACAGACCCCCATAAAACCCTCATTAACCCTGTCACTCATGGGGGTCAATATAGACCCCCATAAGCCCTTCATTAACCGTGTCACTCATGGGGGTCAATACAGACCCCCATAAACCCCTCATTATTAGTGTCACTTATGGAAGTCAATATAGACCCCCATAAGCCCTTCATTAACCCTGTCACTCATGGGGGTCAATAGAGACCCCCATAAACCCCTCATTAAGCCTGTCACTCATGGGGGTCAATACAGACCCCCATAAGCCCTTCAGTAACCCTGTCACTCATGGGGGTCAATAGAGACCCCCATAAGCCCTTCATTAAGCCTGTCACTCATGGGGGTCAATACAGACCCCCATAAGCCTCTATTTAACCCCATCAGTCCCATAAGGGTATATTAACACCATTATGGGCCTATTACAACACTACATTAACCACATAAGTGCCATGATGGTCCTCAAGGACCATCTTGACACTAAGTATAAATACTATACTGCACTATACCCCCCCAATAAATCAACTAAACACTCTCTACACAAACCTATTAACACCTACACTACCTACCCGCTATTAACCCCCACCATTCTAATTACAGAAAATAAAAAAGCCTAAAGTCACACACAAAAAAATCTACATTACATGAAATAAAAAACCTAACTCACAAAAAAATAAACTACATTACAGAAAATAAAAAAAACTAAGTCACAAAAAATTAAAAAAGGAACATTACAGAAAATAAAAAAAACATTACAACCCCCCCCCCCGCACTACAGAAAAAAAAAAATACACACCTGAAAAGGAAATACATATAACACATACAATACAAATACAATACAAATACACTACAATACAAATACATACAATTAAAAGACAATACAATTACATACAATACAATACAATACACCCCTATCTAATATACATCACACAATCTATCTAAATAAATACCATAATCTAATATGCATGCTATCTATATAATAATACATCCCCAATCTATCTAAATAAATACCACAATCTATCTACAATACATCCTATGCTATCTATATAAAACACATACCCCTAGCTAACATACAATAAATGCTATCTATATATAAACTAATCTAATTCTAAGCTAAAATTAAATAATTAAGACCACTTACCTTTGTAGATGTCCATTGAGATCAGCCACCTACGAAAAAAAAAATGTTTTAGTGCAACACGTTTACAGTTCTAAAATAAACATTCTATACATTATAAATATTCTACTCACTTTTCCGGCATGTCCCGTCCTTATTCTTTTAATCCTTCTCCGGCGCGGCACCTGTTAAAAAAACACATTAATACACATACATCAAAATAAAATAAACATAATCTACATTCTACTTACCTCCCTGCGATGTCTCCTGCCTCCTCTGGATCCTCTTCTGCCACGCCCTGTATAAAAAAAAAAAATATATATATATATATATACTTACATCCGCACTCCCGGACATCCGCTAATGAGACTCCAGGAGACTTTTCCGGAAGAAAATAAGCAATGGCGCCTTCTGATTGGTTGAAAACGCTGTCTATCAAATTCACCCAAACAGGAGGCGCCAATGTGTGAACCAATCACAAAGGGATACACCCTAAAATCCCACTCTGATTGGATAATGCACCTGTCAATCTTTATTTAAACCAATCACAATGCGTAGATGCCTTCAGCCAATCACAATGGAATACACCACCACAGGGTGATTGGTTGGAGCCTCTGCGCATTCTGATTGGTTGCACTGACAATAGCCAATCACAATGGAATACACCCTCACGTACTGATTGGTGAATGATTTGCGCATTCTCATTGGCTCCTGTTAATATCAATCAATATTACAGCCAATGGGAAGGCGCCGATGTCTTCACCAATCAGTACGTGGGGGTATATTCCATTGTGATTGGCTGATGGCAATAAAGCCTTAGGATTGGTTCAAATAAAGATTGACAGGTGTGTTATCCAATCAGCGTTGTATTTTGGGGTGTATACTTTTTTCACTGGTTCACAATTGGGGTCTTCTCATTGGCTGAATTTGATAGACAGCCTTTTCAGCCAATCAGAAGCGGCCATTGCCAATTTTATTCTGCAACACTCCATAGGAATTTCGTTAGCGTCAGAGACATCCGCCAGGGCGGATGTGTGTCGCTTTTTTTTTTATTTATTTTTTATTCCCTTATGCTTTTGGAGAAGAACACCAGGAGGCCGGAGACATCGCGGAAAGGTAAGTATAATGTAGATTGTGTTTATTTCACTTTGGTTTATGTTGACGAATGTAATGTTTTTTATTACAGGAGCAGCGCCAGACAAGACGCAAAAAATGAGGATGAAACATGGAGGACGTGACATGCTGGGACGTGACATGCTGGAACGGGACATGCTGGAAAGGTGAGTATAATATTTAGAATATTTAGAATGTTTAGTTATTTCATGTAAACGTGCTGTATTAATTTTTTTAATCTTTTTTACCGTAGGTTGCTGATCTGAAGAAACATCTCAAAGGTAAGTGGTCTTAATTATTTTATTGTAGCTTAGAAGTAGGGTAGCTATATATAGATAGCATGTACTGTATATTAGATAGATAGATAGATAGATAGATAGATAGATAGATAGATAGATAGATAGATAGGGGGATGTATTATTAGATAGTATTGTATATTAGATAGTGGGATGTATATTACATTAGATAGTGGCATGTATATTAGATATTGGCATGTATATTAGATAGGGGTGTATTGTATTTAATTGTATTGTATTATATTTAATTGTATTTTACTGTATTTTATTTAATTGTATTGGATTTTATTTAATTGTATTGGGTTGTATGTATTATATGTATGTATTATATGTATTTCATTTTCAGGTGTGTAATTTAAAAAAAGGAATTGTAGTGAGGCTGTATTCTAGGAGCCTGGAAGGAGGTCCATCATAGAGATGCAGGGGCCTTATTCTATGTAAATACAGAATACAAGCTGTTCTCTAGGAGCCTGGAAGGAGGTCCTTCATAGGGATGCAGGGGCCTTATTCTATGTAAATATAGAACACAAGCTGTATGCTAGGAGCCTGGAAGGAGGTCCTTCATAGGGATGCACATGCCTTATTCTTTGTAAATATAGAATACAAGCTATACTCTAGGAGCCTGGAAGGAGGTCCAGCATAGGGATGCAGATGCCTTATTCTATGTACATATAGAATACAAGCTGTACTCTAGGAGCCTTCCTTTCAGCTTCTCTGATATATACAGGGTAGTCAGCAACATACAGAGTACTGAGAGGGCTGAGGCTCTGCACCCAGCACTCTGAGACAGGAGTTATTTTTTTTTCTCCAATAAACTTTATCCAGAAAGAAGAGAGAGAAAGAGAGATTATACAGGGAACAATAAAGTGGGGGAGGGGTTGAGGGCAGGGAGGATTTGTCCTGTTTTAATAAATTAAAATTTGTATAAAAAAATTGTATATAAACTATATACTCACAAATGTTTTTTGCACTAAATAGAAACCATTTCTTCAGTATCAAATTAAAAGCAAACTGTCATGACAAAACGACTAGTCTTCATTATGAAGCTGCTTCTATCTATCTAGATGCATGGTGCCTGGGGAAGAGAGAGACAATATGAGAGAGAGAGTACAAGTCACACAGAGAGAATAAGAGAGTCACAGAGAACAAGAAACAGAGAGAGAGAGAATAACAGACAGACTGAGAATAGTCACCAAGTCCTGAACAGCTCTATCAGCATGGCAGCTCCTCACTAAACAACATCTCCTAGCATGCACTGCATACTACAATTTAGCAGTCCTAATTGGCTGGGGCAGTGTCAGTCATTAGCTGGGGTTTGCCCCATTGGGCCTCCACGGCTTAAGCTCCTCACAGTCATTCTGATTGGGTGATCCCTGAAAGGTCCCACAGCTTCAGCTCCTCACAGTCATTCTGATTGGGTGATGCTGTGTTTGACAGGCTTCAGGGGAGATGTGATAAGGGGATAAGTCAGTGTGTTTAACTGCTTGCTAAAGGATGCATCATTTAAAGTGACAGCAGCAGATATAAAAATAAAAATAAAAGATTGAACATGATATAATTAATTTTTCTATTATTTAAATTAAACAAGTTAGTGATGGGGGATTAAGTCAGTGCATATATTCTGGCAGGGTGGTTGCCCATTTGCCCCTATGCACCAGCCGCTCCTGCCATGGACATTGGTCTCTGTTCCACGACATGTAAGACTTTACCACAAAAATCAAAGTAAAATTTTATCCTTTTTTGTTATTGATAAAGTCACTATGAGTCAAAGACAGGGAGATATAGACCGCAAACTCCTTCAACGTGAGGCCCAGTGGATTTACAAATTAAAGGCCCTTTTCTCCTTTGGGTCTAAATGAAGGTTTCAATTTTATGGCCTTTATTTAGGACTTTAACCCTATTATCAAATAATTGAAATACTTTTTACCTAGTTTTGAGTCCCATTTTGATAATCAAAAATCAAAGTTATCAGATTATTGGACTCAACAAAAGGATACGTTAGTACTTTATTCAGTCAGGACTTAATATTCCTATTTGGATAGAGATGGTGACCAAGCCTTACACATATTATATACAAACTATATTTACTACACTAGATCACTTTTCCTTGGCCTTTGTTTCACTATACTATTCTAGAGGTCTTCAGATCCTCTGGTACTGTTTTCACTTATTTGTTATCATTCCCGTTATTTGTTGTTGTGGTATATTTAGTTCACATGTTTATTATAGCTTTATACTATATCATATAAGATTTTTAGTGTATAGGTATCTAACTATAGAATACCTTGTAAGCACATTACTCTCACTAGAATTTACACGTTTATAAGTACCCATTTAATTTGGGTTCTTCATAACTGGCTCTATGTCCCACTATTTATCTTACTGTCATTTTGGGGCTGCTATATGTTGCCCCACTGTTACACATTTTTTTCTGCCACTATTAGAGTTCTTTATATGGCGGCTTTTGTCCTGACTTATACCCACAATACTTATCCTTTATATATATACTTTTTTGCTTCTTTTCTTGCATTTAACATGCTGTAATATTGCTTATGGTTGCCGTAGCAACCGCTATCTATTTAAACCTCACCCTAACGCCATTCTCTTGTTTGCCCTTTGAGTAAGACGTCCTGTGTGACACCGAAACGCGTCAAGCGGAAGCGTCCATGCGGTCCACAGTGGCACGCAGATAGACGTTGGTAGCGTTGTCTTGTACAATTCACGCTCCTTCAAAAAAAGTTGTCTTTAGCATTTCTTGTTTTAAGAGATAGTTCTATCCCACACCAATCCATGAATTCTGGTCTAAATGAGAGCGTTTTCGTCCTATATGTTTTTAATTTAGCACTGCACTTAGGAATCTTTATGTGAATAATTTATTAAAGTGAAAGTGCAAAATACTCGTTTGTATGGCCCTGATAGTGGCCAACAACAAAAACTAAATGTGCTGAAAACTTTTTTGGCCCTGATAAGAGACCTTGAAAGAACTATATTATATATGGGCCAGTGAATATCTTATATCTACTATTGTAGACTAATGGAAGTGATGGGATTTACACAGAACAATTAGTGATTTTTCTTTTTCTTGGATTTGCTATGGTCATTTGGAGTGCTTTATTATAACAGTAACAAGCTACCACTATACACTTATTAAAGTAGATACTAAACAATTGAGATATTATTTATCCTAAAAAAATGGGGCCCTTTTTTAGGCCTCATGGAAGGCTTGTTTTTAATATATCCTTCCTTTCCTTGTTTTTAATATTTTAATTGTCGTTGTGAGGTATAAGTACCTAATAAATGAAATACTGTGTATATATTTACTTTATTCCCAACATTATCTTATAAGAATTATGACATATCGTCATTAGAGTGAAAAACTCATGGGATTTGGAAAATCCAATTTTTCTTAAAACTATTTAACTTGTGGTTTAATCCACTATCTGGATTCATTTTTAAGAGTCGAAATAATCTCTGAGTTTTGAATAAAAATAATTGCTATATTTTTACAAGAAAAGACTACTCTGGTGAAAAAAGAAAATATTCAATATGGCTTTCTTTACTTTAAATAATATTGATTTACTTCAAAAAGAAGCAGATGATAGTTTCACTTCTAAGACACAGACTATACCTGAAACAAATAAAGATATCAAAAAAGCTTTCAGTGAACTGATGAAAAATGCAAAGAAACTGGTTAAAATAATATGGGAAATTAGTAGCTTACAGAATTATCTGAAAAAACATATAATCCCTAGAGGACTAAGAGTCAATGTGATTCCAGCTACTAATTCAGCTAATGATAAATTTATGGAAAAATGGAAAGAGATTTTGTTAAAATGTTCACATGATCTAATTGAACTGATTGTTGAAACAGAACAGACTAACGTAGAAACTTTGAAACCAAAGGTGGCGTTATATCAACAGGATTTCAACAAATTTAATGAAACACCTGAATATGATAGTAACTGTACAAAACTAAATGATAACATAGAAAAATGTAAAAAAAGATCTAAAAGAGAGGAAAAAAAGAAAGTTCCTTAGAGAACAGGATGACTTGAAATCAGGAAACATATTTAGGAAATTCCCTACAGGTCCACCTATATATAGCCACTCTGATATGAGTTCTTCTGAATATGAGAACTCTGACCTAGATGATGGCACTACATCAAAGTTTAGAAGTAGACAATCCAACACTTGGCTTAAAAAAGATGATACTAGACCCTACTCGCAAACAAGAACAGGGAGGAGATTCAATAATAATGAGATTTTTTTAGAGAGAGGAAGAACAGTCAAGAAGGGCCCAGATAAGAAATACAGGAACGAGAACAACAGAGACCCATAAAAAATAGTCCTCCCCTTTCTCTAGACCAAGACAAACTGGTAATTAATCTTTCCAATTTCCATCTTAAAGATAATTATGTGTCCGTTCTACTAAAGGGGTTATCGTTTGTGCCTACATCTAGGCCAGATCCTTTTTTACATATTAAAGACCTGAACTTATTTGCAAGGAAATGAGCTCTTCACAAATTTTACAAACGGAAACAGGAGAGGGAAGTGTTACATCTAGGACTTGGTAAAGAAGATTTCATACTATGTTATCTCTCTTGGAAGAGAACACTCCAAAACAAGGAGAGGAAATTAAGAAATGGAAAAATAAGAGTCGTTTTACTCCAGCTTTAAAAGACTTTGCTAATATCTGGTTGTTTTTACAACAAGCCACCTTGGAAATTGAGAACATTAACTATCAAAATATACCTAAAAGTTATAATCTTACTAAAAGTGAAAATCAGGCTCTGTCTGAATTAAGAAAATGTAAAGATATACAGATAAAGTCTGCAGACAAAGGTGGTAATATAGTTGTAATCGACAACAGAGATTACATTTCAATGTGTACAAAAATCCTAAATGATACAAATACTTATGAAACTCTTGAAAGTAATCCCACTCCAAGATATAAAAAATCTCTTAAAAGTATTTTGGACCAAGCAAAAACTGAAGGTCTTATGGATGACCAAACTTTCCAATATCTTTTTCCAAAACATCCTACTATTTCCATTTTCTATACCTTACCAAAAATTCACAAAAAAGTGACTCCCATCCCTGGAAGACCAATTGTGTCAGGGACTGATAATTTATTGTATAAGTCTAGTGTTTTCTTGGACTATCATCTAAAAGACATTGTTGAAACACTTCCATCGTTTGTAAAAGATACAAACGATATTTTAAAATAACTAGAGGACCTCACAATACCTACTAATTCCTATCTGGCCACTGTAGATGTAGAGGCATTATACAGCAGTATTCTCCATGAGGAAGGTATTGAAGCCACTAAGTTCTTTCTACAGAGTAAAGGCACTAATTTACATAGGTTTAATGATTTTCTTTTGGATTTATTAGAATTTGTCCTCAAACATAATTATTTCATCTACAATGGGAAATGGTACAACCAAACTAAAGGAACAGCCATGGGCACCCCATGTGCTCCCAGTTATGCCAACTTATTACTGGGTTGGTGGGAAGAGAAAACAGTCTTTAGCGACTCTTTCTTTGAATACACGGATTCAATCCTTGTGTGGAGGCGCTATATTGATGATATTATACTTATATGGCCATCTGATAATTAGTGACCAGGAAAAGGCAGATGAGCTAAATAGGTTCTTTTCGTCGGTTTACACAAGGGAGGTACCAGTGGTTGGGACATTGCAACATAATGGGGCTACACTACCTTCACTAAATAATTGGTTAACGCAGGAAGAAATACAAAAGAGGTTGGAGAAAATAAATGTTAATAAAGCCCCAGGTCCTGATGGAATACATCCAAGGGTACTGAGGGAGCTGGGTTCTGTAATAGCCAAACCATTATATCTAATCTTTAAAGACTCGCTCACTACAGGGTCTCTACCAGATGACTGGAGAAAAGCAGAGGTGATACCTATATTTAAGAAGGGATCTAGAGCAAATCCGGGGAATTATAGACCAGTGAGCCTCACTTCTGTAGTTGGGAAGCTTTTAGAAGGGTTAATAAGGGACAGAATACAAGAATATGTCTATTTGAACAGGATCATAGGTAGCAGTCAACATGGATTTATGAAGGAAAGGTCGTGTCAGACCAATCTTATTAGTTTTTATGAGGAGGTTAGTAGGAACTTGGATCAGGGCAACTCAGTGGATGTAGTCTTTTTAGATTTTTCAAAGGCATTTGATACAGTGCCACATGGAAGACTAGTGAGCAAACTAAGGGATACAGGAATTGCAGTAAATATCTGCTCATGGATCGAGAGCTGGCTAAAAGACAGGAAGCAAAGGGTTGTTGTAAATGGAACATACTCCGATTGGTCTAATGTGATAAGTGGGGTTCCTCAGGGCTCAGTATTGGGTCGTCTCCTTTTTAACATATTTATTAATGACATTGAAGTAGGACTCGAATGTAGTGTCTCCATTTTTGCTGATGACACTAAGTTGTGCAAGGTAATAAAATCAGATAATGATGTACTTTCCCTACAAAAGGATTTGCATAAATTAGAGAAATGGGCGGCTAAATGGCAGATGAGATTTAATACAAATAAATGTAAGGTTATGCATTTGGGAAGGAACAATAGCCAAGCAATCTATAATCTTAATGGAGCAAATCTAGGGGTATCAGATATTGAAAGGGATTTGGGAGTACTAGTGGACAACCACCTAGGTAACAGCGCTCAAAGCCAAGCAGCGGCTGCAAAGGCAAATAAAATATTAGCATGTATTAGGAAGGGTATAGAAGCCAGGGAAGAAGATATAATTCTGCCACTATACAAATCTCTAGTACGCCCTCATTTGGAATATGGAGTACAATTTTGGGCACCACCTCACAAAAAAGACATTTTAGAGCTGGAAAAAGTACAGAGAAGGGCTACAAAACTAATAAGGGGAATGGAGGGGCTAAGTTATGAAGAAAGACTAGCAAAATTAAACTTATTTTCGCTAGAAAAAAGGCGTCTAAGAGGAGATATGATTACGTTATTTAAATACATCCAGGGTCAATATAAGGCTTTGTCAAGTGAACTTTTTGTAGCAAGAGATTTTCAACTGACAAGAGGACATCCGTTGAGGTTAGAGGAAAAAAGATTTCACCTTAAACAAAGAAAAGGGTTCTTCACAGTTAGGGTGGTTAAACTGTGGAATTCTCTACCAAAGGAGGTGGTGACAGCGAATTCGATAGACAACTTCAAAAAGGGGTTAGATATATTTCTGAATAAAGAGGGCATTCAAGGCTATCCTAGATAACTAGCAAGGAATATTGATCCAGGGAGAAATTTGATCGCCAGTTTCTGGGGTCAGGAAGGAATTTTGCTTTTTTTTCCCCTTATGAGACAATTGGCAAAGTTTCAATGGGGTTTTTTTTATGTTTGCCTTCCTCTGGATCAATTAACAATAATTAACAATTAACAATAATAATAAATAGTCCAAATTAAAAAGATCAATAGAGATCTAAAAAGGTTGAACTTGATGGACTAACTCTTTATTCATTCTCCAATACTATACTATTAATAATTATTTAATCAATAATTTAATTAATAACTAATCCGCATATTGCAGATCAGAGGAGATCTTAACAGGTTGAACTTGATGGACTGAAAGTCTTTTTTCAACCTTAATTACTATGTAACTATGTAACTATGTAAGATACTAAAAGTAGATTTGAAGAATTTATGGCAAAACTGAATGTCAATCCACTGGGCCTCAGATTTAAACACGAGATTAATGACTCAAAAATTACATTTCTTGACTTGATGATCAAAAAAGATGAGAGTGGTAAAATATCTTCTACCACCTATAGAAAAGATACTGCTACAAATACTTTACTGAGGTGGGAAAGTCAACATTTCGAACCACTCAAAAGGGGAATACCCAAAGGCCAATACCTTCGTATTAGAAAATCCCATTCGCTGTATAATGACATTTGGGTATGATTTCCAAACTGTAAAAGAGTCAATTGCCAAATATTGGTATTTGTTAAATAGTGATGAAGACCTCACTGAGGTACTAACACCTAATGTCTCAGTTACATATCGGTGGGGAAAAAAATCTCAAAGACATCTTAGTACATAGTGCCTTTGAAGAAAAAAGACCAAATACCATGTGGCTTAAACCCATATCAGGCTGTTTCAGATGTGGCAGATGCAAGTATTGTAGCTACATCATACCCACAAAAGTTTTTGAACACCCAACAACAAAAGTCAAATATGAAATTTGTGACTTTTTTAACTGTTGTTCCACAGGGGTGGTATATGTAGCGGTTTGCATTTGCCATAAGATCTATGTTGGAAAAACTAGCCGCCAACTACAACGCAGGATAGGGGAAGATGTTTTAAGCATTAAACATATGTTTGACACCCCTACTGTATGACATGTAAGACTTTACCACAAAAATCAAAGTAAAGTTGTATCCTTTTTTGTTATTGATAAAGTCACTATGAGTCAAAGACAGGGAGATATAGACCGCAAACTCCTTCAATGTGAGGCCCAGTGGATTTACAAATTAAAGGCCCTTTCTCCTTTGGGTCTAAATGAAGGTTTCAATTTTACGGCCTTTATTTAGGACTTTAACCCTATTATCAAATAATTGAAAGACTTTTTACCTAGTTTTGAGTCCCATTTTGATATTTAAAAATCAAAGTTATCAGATTATTGGACTCAACAAAATGATACGTTAGTACTTTATTCAGTCAGGACTTAATATTCCTATTTGGATATAGATGGTGACCAAGCCTTACACATATTATATGTAAACTATATTTACTACACTAGATCACTTTTCCTTGGCCTTTGTTTCACTATACTATTCTAGAGGTCTTCAGATCCTCTGGTACTGTTTTCATTTATTTGTTATCATTCCCGTTATTTGTTGTTGTTGTATATTTAGTTCACATGTTTATTATAGCTTTATACTATATCATATAAGATTTTTAGTGTATAGGTATCTAACTATAGAATACCTTGTAAGCACATTACTCTCACTAGAATTTACACGTTTATAAGTACCCATTTAATTTGGGTTCTTCATAACTGGCTCTATGTCCCACTATTTATCTTACTGTCATTTTGGGGCTGCTATATGTTGCCCCACTGTTACACAATTTTTCTGCCACTATTAGAGTTCTTTATATGGCGGCTTTTGTCCTGACTTATACCCACAATACTTATCCTTTATATATATATACTTTTTTGCTTCTTTTCTTGCATTTAAAATGCTGTAATATTGCTTATGGTTGCCGTAGCAACCGCTGTCTATTTAAACCTCACCCCAACGCCATTCTCTTGTTTGCCCTTTGAGAAAGACGTCCTGTGTGACATCGAAACGCGTCAGGCGGAAGCGTCCATGCGGTCCACAGTGGCACGCAGATAGACGCTGGTAGCGTTGTCTTGTACAATTCACGCTCCTTCAGAAAAAGTTGTCTTTAGCATTTCTTGTTTTAAGAGATAGTTCTATCCCACACCAATCCATGAATTCTGGTCTAAATGAGAGCGTTTTCGTCCTATATTTATTTAATTTAGCACTGCACTTAGGAATCTTTATGTGAATAATTTATTAAAGTGAAAGTGCAAAATACTCGTTTGTATGGCCCTGATAGTGGCCAACAACAAAAACTAAATGAGCTAAAAACTTTTTTAGCCCTGATAAGAGACCTTGAAAGAACTATATTATATATGGGCCAGTGAATATCTTATATCTACTATTGTAGACTAATGGAAGTGATGGGATTTACACAGAACAATTAGTGATTTTTCTTTTTCTTGGATTTGCTATGGTCATTTGGAGTGCTTTATTATAACAGTATCAAGCTACCACTATACACTTATTAAAGTAGATACTAAACAATTGAGATATTATTTATCCTAAAAAAATTGGGCCCTTTTTTCTTGTTTTTAATATTTTAATCGTCGTTGTGAGGTATAAGTACCTAATAAATGAAATACTGTGTATATATTTACTTTGTTCCCAACATTACCTTATAAGAATTATGACATATAAACTATATACTCACAAATGTTTTTTGCACTAAATAGAAACCATTTCTTCAGTATCAAATTAAATGCAAACTGTCAGGACAAAACGACTAGTCTTCATTTTGAAGCTGCCTCTATCTATCTATCTATCTATCTATCTATCTATCTAGATGCATGGTGCCTGGGGAAGAGGGAGACAATATGAGAGAGAGAGTACAAGTCACACAGAGAGAATAAGAGAGTAACAGAGAACAAGAAACAGAGAGAGAGAGAGAGAGAGAGAGAGAATAACAGACAGACTGAGAATACTCACCAAGTCCTGAACAGCTTTATCAGCATGGCAGCTCCTCACTGAACAACATCTCCTAGCAAGCACTGCATACTACAATTTAGCAGTCCTAATTGGCTGGGGCAGTGTCAGTCATTAGCTGGGGTTTGCCCCAATGGGCCTCAATGGCTTCAGCTCCTCACAGTCATTCTGATTGGGTGATCCCTGAATGGTCCCACAGCTTCAGCTCCTCACAGTCATTCTGATTGGGTGATCCCTGAAAGGTCCCACAGCTGCGACTCCTCACAGTCATTCTGATTGGGTGATGCTGTGTTTGACAGACAGGCTCATTGCTTCAAATTGAGCATAGACAGCATTGTGCCCTGATCTGTAGTACAAAGCAAGTCACCAGCAGGGGAGATGTGATAAGGGGATAGGTCAGTGTGTTTAACTGCTTGCCAAAGGATTCATCATTTAAAGTGACAGCAGCAGATATAAAAATAAAAATAAAAGATTGAACATGATATAATTAAGTTTTATATTATTTAAATCAAACAAGTTAGTGATGGGGGATTAAGTCAGTGCATATATTCTAGGAGGGCGGTTGCCCATTTGCCCCTATGCACCAGCCGCTCCTGCCATGGACATAGGTCTCTGTTCCATGACTGCAGTAAGAACTCCTGTAAGGCTGACTCGTAACTACTGAAGCTTTGAAAAGTAAATTTGCAAAGCTGTTCTATGGTTCACGCAAAAAAGTATTCTGTAAAACGTACTATCACTAAGGGGGTTTTGCCCGTAGCTCTAACATTTGCTTGCAGCCTGCCTAAACTATTAGTCCTATTAAATTCCCTCAACATTGAAAACCGTAGCCCGTAACGTAGGCCGCAAGCCTTGCGACTATTAAATTGGCCCCGCAAAGCAACCTATCACCTACTTGCGGGGTAAGGGCGAGAAAAGGCTACTGGACGAGGAAATTTGAACTGGCCCCCTGCAAATCCTTTGATCTGTCAAGCACATAACTGTTATGTATCCCCTTCTCAGGGATATTGTTAAATAATAATACAAACTACTGCAGGAAATGTGTTACAAAATAATACAAATGAATGCAGGGGGTTTATGAACCCACTGCCTATGACTCCCTAAATCCGCTATGAGCTGGATATCCACTCAACACCCTGTACTTGCTATAAGCCCGAGTATCCCGCTGGATTCCCCCATCCCAATGGACCCCCTTGGTATCTAATTGTAACCCCTATATCATGGTGGTCCATATGAACCTTCCAGGGTATATGATACTATAACCAAGAGGTCCTTATGGACTCCCATGGCACCTAAAATTAACCCTGTTACCAGGTGGGTTCCTCCAGATTCCCTTGGTATTCTAATCTATAACCATGGTACCTAAAATGAACCCTGTTACCACTGGGTTATTCAAGGATCCTTGGTATTCTTTTTTTTTTTTTAGTACATTTTTATTATGAGAAAAGTAGGTTACAACGCATAATGAAAGAATACAAACATTGTAGTATGACACTTTACAGCTTATAATAAACACATTTACTGCAACTCTTACTCACTCTTTTTTGTTTTTGTTAAAGAAGTACACTTAACTTCTAGTAATTCTAATGTAATACTAAGCAATATTCTAACAATAAAAATAATAAAACATATATAAAAAGAAGAATGAAAGAAAAAAAGGAAGGAAAGATATTACCCTTTTTCAAGGTCCACATTCACCAACCTCATCGGCCAACTCTCAGCGTCCACATATCCCAGCAGGAGACCCATTTCCTATATTTTGCATCTATCTCAGCAGATAAGACACTCATGGAGCAAATAAACTCAATCTTCCGTAGAAACCTCCTCAAAGGTTGGAATTGCTTTTTTTCCAGTGTTTTGCAATTATGCTTCTAGTAGCCAGAAATATCCGATTTGATAGAAATTGTGCATTTTTAGAAGGACCTGGGAGTGGTAAGCCTAATAATGCCTCTTCTGGTTTCTGAGGAATAACTGTATCCCATAGTTTTTCCAGGGTATTATAGGTCGACATCCGAATATGCTGAACTTTGGGGCAATTTTTATAATATATGTTTTAAGGATCATATGGTGTTGCAACCTCTGGAGCAGTTGCCATCTAACTGACTATTTGAACAGTGGAGTCTAGCTGGGGTAAGGTACCATCTCAAGATCGTTTTGAAAACATTTTCCTTCAATATAATGTTTAAAGAGGCGTTTGCTGCATTTTTGATAATTATACCCCATTGTTCATCATCTAGGCTAACATTGAGCTCAGCCTCCCAGGAGGCCCTATAGGACAAATTATTAGGCGTGGCCTGTTCAATTATGTAGTTATAAAGAATAGTGAGCTTTCTTTTACCTTTTGAGTTGAGTAAGCAACAATGCTCCACACTTGTGTGCTAATCATCATCAGGTTAAGCCATTCTTTGTGTGGCAATCAGTGATTTATGCTAAAGTCCAATGGAGACCAGTTTTGACATTCTAACAGTACATCCGCAACAATTGTTATCTGACTTCTAAGCCACCAAGCGAATTGGGTATTTTTATTGATTGATAAGTCTGCATGGGGTAGCCACAATGGCGTTAGCCATGAGCCATTTTGTAGTAGAGAAGTTCTGTTGTTGATTTGCTTCCATAGTACGATGAAGTGACACAGACACATCAGAAGTGATTTTAAATTTATACTTTATAATATCTGAATATATTTCTTTAAAGATAATGGGCTAATTGGCATCATATATCTGTTTCGTAAATTTAGGGATATGAATACCTAGGTACTTTATATGATGTGAGTACCATTTAAAGGGATAGCTTAAGACCAGCAAATTTTCCAGTTCCTTGGGCAATGAGACATTAAGAGCTTCACTTTTATTTGCGTTAATTTTAAACCCTGATATATGCCCAAAATTGCTCAATGTTTTAAATAGGCTAGGTAGGCTAATTAATGGGTTAGTAACTGTGAGGAGAATATCATCCGCAAACAGGCTTAGCTTATATTCTTTATCGTATAACTTGATTCCACTAACATCTGGAGCTTCCCTTAATGCTATCGCTAGTGGTTCTAAACATAGAGCAAAAAGTAGAGGCGATAAAGGACATCCCTGTATTTTTCCCCAATCTTAAATAATTGAGACTTGAAACCCTGATAGGAAATATAGGCCCCAGGAGCAGAATATAATGTCATAATGCTTCCTACAAAGTTTTCACTAAGGCCAAATTTAAGCAATTCTTCTTTCATATAAGTCCAATCAATCCTATCAAACGCTTTCTCTGCATCTAAAGATAGTAGCATTAGTGGTATTTTTTTGTCTGAAGTGATATCCATGAGGTTAAAGATTCGCCTAGTGTTATCAGGTGCTTCCATAACCAGGATAAAGCTTACCTGGTCCGGATGAATCACGGTCAGCAACAAAGAGGCCAATCTATTTGCTATGATCTTGGAGTATAATTTAATATCATTGTTCATTAATAACTGCTGCACTGCATCGGGTCTTTGCCTTCTTTATGTACTACTATAATTTTTGCCTCCAGAAATTCAGCTTTTATAGTTTTACTCGAGAGGAACTCATTAAATAGATGTTGGAGGTGACTTAAATTTTTTTCCATGAATTACTTGTAATAGTAAATAGTGAATTCATCTGGACCAGATGCCTTATGAGGCTTAGTAGCCCAAATAGCTCTTTTTAATTTTCTCTTCAGAGACAAGGGATGTTAGAGAATCTACCGTATATACCGTATAAGTCGACCAGAGTATAAGCCGAGGCACCTATTTTACCAGAAAATACTGGGTAAAATGAGTGACTTGAGTATAAGCCGAGGGTGGGAAATGTGCTGACCCTGTGTCCCTCTTGTGCCCTCTGTGTCCCCCCTCTCTCTCCCGTGTCTCTTCTCCCCTCTCCCTTCCCTGTGTCTCTTCCCCCCTTCCTTATCACCCTCCTCAACCCCCCTCCTCATTCTCAATCTCCCTCCTCAACCCCACTCCTCATCCTCAACCTCCCTCCTCATCCTCCCCCCTTAACCCCCCTCATCCTCAACCCCCCATCCTCAACCCCCCTCTTAACCCCCTCCTAAACCTCAACCCCCCTCCTCATCCTCAACCCCCTCCTCAACCCCCCTCCTCATCCTTAACCTCCCTCCTCATCCTCAACCCCCTCGTCAACCTCCCTCCTCATCCTCAACCTCCCTCCTCATCCTCCCTCCTCAACCCCCTGCTCAACCCCTCTCCTCAACCCCCTCCTCAACCTCAAGCCTCCTCAACCTCCCTCCTCATCCTCAACCTCCCTCCTCCACCCCTCCATCCTCAACCCCCATCCTCAACCCCCCTCCTTAACCTCCCTCCTCAACCCCCCTCCTCAACCTCCCTCCTCATCCTTAACCTCCCTCCTCATCCTCAACCTCCCTCCTCAACCCCCCCATCCTCAACCCCCCCCAAACCAACCATACTCAACACCTCCATCTTCAGCCCTTCCTTCCTCAACCCCCCTCCTAAACCCCCCTCAACCTCCCTCCTCAACCCCCCCATCCTCATCCTTAACCCCCCTATCCTCATCCTCAACCCCCATCCTCAACCCCCCTCCTTAACCTCCCTCCTCAACCTCCCTCCTCATCCTTAACCTCCCTCCTCATCCTCAACCTCCCTCCTCAACCCCCCCATCCTCAACCCCCCCCCCAAACCAACCATACTCAACACCTCCATCTTCAGCCCTCCCTTCCTCAACCCCCCTCCTAAACCCCCCTCAACCTCCCTCCTCAACCCCCCCATCCTCATCCTTAACCCCCCTATCTTCATCCTCAAACCCCCTCCTCAACCTCCCTCCTCAACCTCCCTCCTCAACCTCCCTCCTCAACCCCCCTCCTCATTCTAAACCCCCCTAAATACCTCCCCCTCTCCCTTTGCCCTCACTTACCTGCTTCTGCTCCGGCCTCCGCTCCTTCTTGACCCAACGCGCATGCGACATCGGTACCCGGTATATGCTAATGATGTGGCGGGCATGTGACATCACATGCGCGCCGGGTCAAGAAGGAGCGGAGGCTGGAGCAGAAGCAGGTAAGTCAGGGGAAAGGGAGAGGGGGAGGTATTTAGGGGGTTTAGAATGAGGAGGGGGGTTGAGGATGAGGAGGGGGAAGGGAAACAGACAAGGGGGGTTACAGAGACACAGGGGGGTAGAGAGACAAAGGGGGGTAGAGAGACACGGGGGGGTTAGAGAGACACAGGGGGGGGTTAGAGAGACACTGGTTAGAGTGACTCAAGTATAAGCCGAGGGGGCCCTATTTAGCCTTAAAAAAAGGGCTGAAAAACTCGGCTTATACTCGAGTATATACAATACTTTACTTTTCTCAAATTGGGGTATCGTAATGGATGACAAAAAAGTCTCTATTTAAAATGCCTTAGTAATCTGGTCTGGTTGGTATACCATGCCATTTTCTTTAGTGAGAAATTTAGGAATAAAAGAGTTTGCTCTCTGTTGTTTAAGTCTTCTAGCTAACATTGTATCTGGTTTGTTGGAGAATCCAAAAAAATCAGATTGTGTACGCTGCAATATAGTCACCATTTTCTTTCGCAGAATCTATTTCAATTCTTGTTTACATTGAAGAATTTCCTCGAAAATCTAAGTAGAATTCTGAACAGTGACCAGTATTTGAAGGTCTGTATTTTTTTTGTTCAAATTGTTTATCTGAGACTGATCTAATTTTTTTGCTATTGAGCTAAATTGTATGCAAACCCCTCGCAATACTGCCTTATGGGCTGCCTAGACTCCCACTCCATCTACTTCGCCACCGCTATTCTGTGCAAAGTAGTCCCCCAAAGCCTTATTAATCTTATCTTTTGTCAGAGGGTCATTAAGAAGTGCCAGGTTTAATGTCCAAGATGGGGAGCGACCTTTTGGGAGCAAATCACAAAGGACACACTTACAAGGTTGTGGTCAGACCATGAGATAGGATTTTTTTGCGTCAATCAAATTAGAAGCCATTTGCTGTTGTAGCAATATATAGTCAATGCGTGATTGAGAGTTATGTCTGGCTGAGTAAAAGGTAAAGTCTTTCCCTGTCGGATTCATCCCCCTCCATGTATCAAATAAGCAATTTTGGCTCAGGATTGATTTAAAAACCTTAGTAGCGGTGGGGATTTCTGATGGGTTAGAGGGTCCAGATCTATCTCTGAGTGGATCTAGAACTGCATTCATATCTCCTCCTATAACCCAAATAGAATGTTGCCAATTGGAAATTAGATTTGAGATTCTGCGAAATAAAGTGGACTGGTCTGAATTTGGTGAATAGGCCTTAAGAAGTGATACTGAACTATTGTTAATAATTCCATGAACTGCAATATAACTGCCTTCAACGTCTTTTTGAGTGTTAGAGTGTTGAAAATTAAGTCTTTTGTAAAACAAAATCGTGACACCTTTTGTTTTATCTGTAATAATCTGATTATGTTTTCCCCCAGTATTTAAGTATGGAATTTTTTTTAAAGTGAGTTTCCTGTATCATGACAATATCTGCTCCCAGTCTATGGTATTACTGAAGGGCTACCCCACTTTTAACAGGCTCATTTAAGCCTTGTGCATTATGTGAAATTATGTTAATGTCCATCACTCACCTGGTGCTTAGATAGAGGAAAGAGACTGAGGACATCAACTAATTAGTCAGGCTTTTTACTAGACTGAAGCAAGATGAACTCCTGGCTGGGACGCGAGGAGCAAGAGACTGAGATCTGTTAATTATGGGCAGATTCCCTGAGAAAAATATGGATATCGAAAAAAAGACAAAAAGAAGTCAGAGCAGGATAAACCAGACTTAGACAATTTATGCAACAACATTTTGATCTAAAATGAGATTCGTAGTTAACTAGCTTACTGGTACCTCAAATGAGAAGAACAATTTCGTTATAGTAACTACGTTAGTGAGTACTCTTCAAACATGTCTGGCAGAAGAAATTTCCATAATTGTAGCAAATATTGTGGGAGATCTCTCACCGACTCAGGGGGGTTCCTTATGTGGACATTTTGTCTACGAGATCTGTTCTCTAAATCCTCTTGGACAGTCTGTTGAAAAGATTGTTCCTCCTTCATTAGGACCATCGCCTCCTCAAGTTGCGTATGTGCACAAAGAAGATCATTGTAATTGTCCTCCAGTAGCATTGTTTTGGAGTCCACTGCCTTTATCTCTGTAGACAATTCCACTGCCACCTTTTGAATCTCCGACTTGATCTCCGTTCTAAAGGAGGATATCAGTTCCTTCAGGTCTTGAATGTTCTGCCTTTGTACTTGGGGCGGATACCTCCATATTTGATGAAGTGGTATTCTTAGTTGGCTAAGAGGCTTGCTGAGGCGCTTGTAAAGTTTTTCTTGGTGTACAATAAGTTTGTATGTCTTAGTGTTGCGTCTTGTTGATACACCTGCCATCTCCTACGACCAAAACGTCTTCAGGCAATACTGATAGCAGATCAGTATTGCTTGAAAGATGTAAAAATAGTAATTGAGAAGTAGAACAACTGTTATAACAATATGGACAGAGGGTATTGAGCTCAATATTCACAGCCCCACAGGTTAGGTAACATACACTTTCGTCACTGTTGGGTCTTGATAGCATGTTTTTCCACTGTCAATAGATGGCGGTATTGGACTTGGTAATGCAGGTCAATAGCAATAGATGGCGCTGTTGAGTCTAGGAACTGCACTCTCAGGCAATAGATGGCGCTGTAGGGCTTGGTGATGCAGTTCAATAGCAATAGATGGTGCTAGTGAGCTTTGTAAGTATAGGTAGTTTCTTTCTGTGTAGCAGGCAATAATCAGAAAAGCATTTACACAGTTTATTGATTGCCTGATTTATCAGGATAATAAAAGTTGTGGTTTTGCAAGGAAAGTCAATAATGCTTTAATTACGAGAAGCTGTTATTAGGGGTACTGTTTGGGTTGTTGGTTTTGTAAAGCTTATTCCATTATTATTAACTGAGGCTTGCAGGAAGCTTTCTCACATAGCCTCGCATTAGGGCAATATAGGAGTCCCCCTCCCCACAATCCCCAGTACCTGTATATAGAGTTTTTCCTTCAATGACACTTGGAGCAGGCCTCCTACTGCTGAATCCTCCAAACAGAAAAATAAGCTGTAACAATGTCCTGCAACAGGGTTTAAAGATGTCTCTTGCCCCCAAAACTCTTTCTCCTGCTTCAACGCATAGATGCCAAATGTTTGTTGTGTTTGGGTTCAGATTGTTCCTTCATGTATATCCATCCAGTGCCTTTTAGTCCAGTAGATTTTGAATACAATTCAAAATCGTGACCCTAAAATATAAAGCCCTCCACAATAGAGCACCCTCCAACATCTCTGTTCTCATCCCAAAATACACTCCTACCCGCCCTCTTCGCTCTGCTAATGACCTTCTGCTCTCCTCCTCTCTCATCACCTCCTCTCACTCCCATCTTCAAGACTTTTCTCTTCCTGCCCCTATTCTTTGGAACTCCTTACCTCGCTCCACCAGACTATCTTCCTGCCAAAAATCCTTCAAAATATCTTTAAAAACACATCCATTCATAAAAGCCTATCATCTTTAGCCTCTTCATTCACTATGCATCTATCACTCTCCTGTACAGCACCCACACCCTTTAGAATGTAAGTTTGCGAGTTTCAATCTTGTGAGATACTCTAGGGAAAGCACTGTGCATATCTGATTGAAAGCTCAATAACAGGGTCTTGCATTATTGCATTTGGGTTATTGTTTATACTTGTACCTAACCCCTGTATTGCGCTGCGGAATATGTTCACGTGTTATAAATAAAGGATAATAGATTATTTAGATCTGTGTTAAAGTGAAGCCCAAAAGTTGCTGCACCATTCCAGAGCAACCCAGACTGTTCAGTCACTGTGACCTGATCTTGTAGATCAAATATGATCCAAATTGCTTGGTATTTTCATGTTTTTTAAAGCCTTATTGCAGGGAGCTGTGTTGTTTTGCTTCCTCTCTGTTTGCTGCCAGCCACACCCTCCGGACCCCTTG
>CM050172.1:40902575-41183262 GCA_027410445.1 Discoglossus pictus | reverse complement strand
GAGGAGATCTTAACAGATTGAACCTTAATTACTATGTAACTATGTAACTATGAAGACGCAGCATTTTCTTGACTAGAAGCTTCCATGATCACTTTGCTCTTCTCTTTCTGCCACTCTGAGTAATATATTAGCAATATCTACATGAATGTTCCTGTGACCATTATCTGTCAGTCTCTGTTCATTTCTAAACATATTTTGCTTTTTTTAGGCTGTAACATCTTTCCTGGAAGACTCTACATCCCATTTCCAATTTTTTTCTTCTTCTGGGAATAGTCGATTTATACTACCCTACAGGGTAATATTTTTCTTCTGAGTTTACCATCTGTAAGTATCCAAAAGTGGTAGAAATATTTGTTGTTAAATTAAATAGAATCTGCAAAAAATAAAAAAATGAATCAACGTTTAGTTATTATTACTTCTTAATCATCGTTAAATGTCTGATGTATAAAATAAAGTTAATATAAATAAAACATTGGGAACATCCCATACAGGCCCAGCATCAGTTAACCCTTTATGGGATTCTTCTGATAATGGGAGATATTTTAAAAGCCCCCAACTTTAGTAATCAGCATGTATATAATTATCAGCATTCCGGTGGGAGGCAGGCCCGGATTTAACATTAGCAAAATAGGCAAATGCCTAGAAGCTTCTAATTTAAAATGACCTTTTTTATACTACCATTTTACCCAAACGCAGCAAAAACTTAAAGGGACAGTAACGTCTCACCTTTTTCTTTTCTTTAAAAGTTTGAATTAAAATAATTATTTATATTTTTTAATGTAATAATATTCCTAGTTTTTAACTGTTGGATATCAAATTAGTAAACAATGCCTTTTCCTTATATAAAATAATTATACACACTCGACTTCCTAGTGGGAGAATAATTTGATTTCATATCTATTGTACAGTAACCTCTTCCAGATCTATTCATTTTATATTGGATGGCTAACATTCTTGTTTTTCCCAAAAAGGTTTTTTCTGTATATTAACATACCTATATCTGTATATGCTAATTCTTATTAGTTTTATTATATATAATTGTATATTTTAACTTCTGGTTATAGCATCTGAAGCATTTAATTGCCTTATTTCCTACAGGTATAATGAGTAGACGCTCACTTTGTGAGCTCTGCGGGATCTCCTCTCACCAAACACTGCACTTAGGAAAAATGGGAGGAGGGAGAGAGGAGAGCACCAAGTGCAAGAGTCTGGAAGTGAAGACCTCTACAGACTCACAACCTTCCAGACATAATTGTAAGTAGAAAAAAATATTTATATGCTTTTATAGAAAAGAACAACACTATTTTCAAGTACATATATAAGAAGATTTTCTATTGGACTAAAGATAAAATTCCAATCTTATAGTGTCTGTTTAACAACAAACTTTAAGGGGCGTCAGTCTTTGCTTTTTAGGATATTACTTACAATAACAATCTCCGGCCAAGGAATTGATTTCACTAAATATATCATCTGATATAAATTATCTTTACACTAAGGAACACAGTCATAGGATATGCATTTCATTGATGATAAATGTAGTTAAAGGCAATATGACTGGAATATAAGGAAAATACTTATTGCAAACCATCATTTATACTGTATACATGAACATTCACTTTGAATATGCAGCATTTTCTTGACTAGAAGCTTCCATGAACACTTTGCTCTTCTTTTTGGACCATTATCTGTCAATCTCTTTTAATTTCTAAATATATTTTGCTTTTTTAGGTTATAACATCTTTGCTGGAACACTCTACATCCCATTTCTAAATTATTTTATTACTGGAAATGGGTGATTTTTACTACCTGTCTGGGTAATATGTTTATGCCAAGTTTACTATCTATCTGTAAGTATTCAAAAGCAGTAGAAATATTTGTTGTTAAATTAAATACAATCTGCAAAAATAATAAATAATAAATGAATCAACGTTTTTAGCTGATTGTATAATTTCTGTTCAATCATTATTACTTTTTAACCCTCGTTAAATGTCAGATTTTAAAATAAAAATGTAGTTTAAGGCAATATGGGCCCTATGCTAATCCCTGAAAAAGCATTTCCGAGATCCCTAACCAAAGAGCAAACCATACTTAGCTTTGTAAATCACCCGTCCCTAAAACATTACGAGAGAACTCCTATGGGTCACTGCTCATAGTGAACTTCACAACACAGATGAAAAGCAAGGCATAAATCTCCATTCAGTTTTGCACTGACAATAAATTACAAGTTACTCTGTTAGACTTTGACACCTTTTTGACACCTTTACCCTATGATAATAAGATTTGATTGATCACTTGTAAATCAGGGCTCTGCCGTAGCTGCTAAAAACAGAACAAAGAATTACGTGTACCAAACACCACTCGCAAAAGCATTTAAAGTGACACTATAGCACAAAAGCATTAAAACATGATGACATTTCACCATTTTTTGACACTTAACATCTCAGTATCCACATGTGTATAATAAAAATATATGATATGTTAGTATTAAGCCTGTTTTATGTAACAAAATCCAGGGAAACAAACAACATAGTACGCAAGGGGTTAATACATGTCACAAAACTAAGTTTCCTAGGAACAAATGCTCTGATACATTGTATATAACTATATCATATTTTAACACAAATTAAATACATTTGTTACTGATTGAAGCCATAAATACAATTGTCACATCTTAAATATCTACATGAATGTTCCTGTTACCATTATCTCGCTTCATTTCTAAACATATTTTGTTTTTTTTAGGTTGTTACACCTTTGCTGGAAGACTCTGCATCCCATTTGTAAACTATTTTATTACTCCTGGAAATGTTTGATTTTTACTACCCTTTTAGGTAATATTTTATGCCAAGTTTACATTCTGTAAGTATCCAAAAGTGGTAGAAATATTTGTTGTTAAATTAAATACAGTCTGCAAAAATAAGAAATAATTAGTGAATCAGTGTCTTTAGCTGAATGTATAATTTGTGTTCATTATTACTTAACACTTCTAAATATCCGATGTTGATATAGGTGGGAAGTTAACTGATAATTAAACTGGCTATGGGGAAGTAAAGGCTGTATCAGCACAAAAATAAAAGAAAACACTATTCACTCAAGAAATCTGAGATAGAGACTGAAGAATTTTACAAAACAAACATGTTTGGGTTTTTGTAGAACCAAACAAAAGTTCTTCTCTGTCATATATATGATGATTTAGCCTCAAATTTAACATTTTATTAAATTGTTCCAGCACAAATAGTTATTTATTGGCCACACATAAAATTAATCTCCATAGAAAGAAATCTAAACTACTCAAGTCATTTACTTGCTTTTCCATTTCTGAAGTAATATTTATTTTCCTTTAACAGGTTTCCAGAAGTCATATTCTCCTTATTCCATATTCACCCTATACCAATGCACCTGGGATATATTCCTCCTGACAAAAGGAAGCTTTTGAAAACTGATCCCACTAATATTTATATAAAGTGTTCATATGATAGCGGAGGTTCAATCATTTAATGACACAAAGACCGTGTTTCACACAGGAGTGGAAAAAAGCTTGTGGAATCTCATTGGGCCAAGATGAGAATTTATAATGAAGAAATATTCTTTTAATTCTGCTGATATACACAACATAGAAACTATCTGAAATTAATAAAGAAAGACGTGATATTTTCTTCCAGGAAATAAAGGAATAAAGAACAATTTCATCATAAATACTAAGCAGGTACAGTCTCCATACTAAGAAAGTCATAACATTATTTTTGGACTTTATTTTTCTGTTGTTTTTCAAAAGCAAATCACCCTGTTAAACAGTTTTGCTCTTGGTGCAAATGTTCAGTTTAAGGAGTGGCCAGGAATCTACTAATAAGACGACACATGTCATAATCTTAGTGCCTCATACAATTTCGAAAATTTGTGTTTATGCCTGAATTTATGTTTTCATAAAAAAACAATTAACTTGAGACTTAAACTAAGTGGTTAAAGCTGCCCTAGGAGCCTATCCACCTGGAATAGACAATATACCCCCTCGTTCTTTAAACGGGGGGTCACTAGTAATATTCATACATTTAAATTGAGTATATTGGCACCAGGGATAGGATTTTTTAATATTGACCTGGATGGGTTCTGGTCAAAGAGGGACCCTGGTAATTTCAAGAGAAAACATGTTGAATAGTATGAAAAAAATAAGAAGGCTAATTGTGTGGGGTCTGTGGGCAAAATCCCTTTTATACATAATGGCACATATCAATTATACTATGAGTTTTGTGATTATATCAGTTCTGAGAAAAATATTTTTTTCTTTCAACTGATATTGAGGACCACCAGCTGCATTTGTTAGACTTGAGTAATAATACATTACTTTCAGAATAACAGAGCGAAATACACATATTTTTTCATTAATTGAAATCTTCGACAAGAGAAAGAAAATCCCCATTCTCTGTATCACAGCAAATGTTTGACCTTGTTCCATAATCAAATGCCAAAAATGTAGCTGTTTATATAAAACTCACCCAAATATATCAGGATCTTCCCAGCCTCAGCACCCCAATGTATACTGACCCTATTCCTCCGTAATGAGATATTCCTCCAACTATCTATCTGTGCCTTTTGTCCCCAAATCAGACAGATGACTTACAGAGTAGGTAGAATATCTCATTATCATATATGACAAATTAGTTTGATGAGTTTTGATTGTATTCTCTCTCCTCATAAATCTTTATCTTAACAGCTTTGCAATATATACTTGTACACAATATCTACTGGACTCCAGAGGGTCTGGGCTCCTTTTAAGGATTCAATAATTGACCCCACTATATCCCACCTTTACTTCATCAATTTATTCTGAAGAAAGAAACAATGAGGATATTCTATTCTTCTGTAACAAGGTATTGAAGTCTTCTGAACTAGACCTAATTAATTATTTTTTTCATTTCTTTACTACTTGCTTTGTATTCAGTGCTGTATTTACCCATAAGTCCTCAGAATAAAACTGGATTCAGAGAAACACAAAAAGGTTCTGGGCTTAAGAAAGTGTTTTGTAGCCTCCTGAAAAATTGTCCCCCCGACATTCATACAATAGTTACACAAGGATGGGAAGATACAAACCATATGTTGTTTTAGGGTGTCAAAAACGCTTTTTAGACCAGGGTGCGACAACCCTCATCCTGTCATGAATCTCAGGTCACTTTTGGTTCTGACAATAATGGACATTAGTCACCTATATGCTCTGTGCTTATATAGAGCCCTATTCAACTGGCCAAATCGCATTTGAATGCGGCTCTTAGTCAGTTGGATCAAAGGGCTATTGTAATAGCTATAAGGACATTGGAAAAGCCTATGAGCCTTGTTCAATTGCTCTGATTCTGAGATCCGGGCTTGCAAGTGGAGGTCGCAAGTTATTGTGCTACTCAATTGCCTTCCGTTTGCGGCTCCGATCGAGCTGCGATTCATTGCAATCCATTGCGATTTGTAAATCTCAAGTTAATGCCCATCAAGCCTTTGATCTTTCATGGCCACAAGAGTCCCGAATGCTCACATCTCAAATCTGTATTAAATTGCTCTAATTCCCCCTTTGTCAAGACCAAAAATGGCAAATATCTAACCACAAGTTAATGGTACCAAGAAGGTCTTGCAAAGGGCTTAATGACACACCGGAGCACTTTAAAAGCAAATAAAAATGCTATACTGTACTTTTATGAAGTGATGTTAGGTCTTGGAATTAATAGCACAACATTCTCCAATTCTTTATTTCATGTTTAATTTTGGTGTTATATCAAGCCGTTATATACGAGTTTCCAACTTACATTTTTCGGGGCTTCAACATGATCGCTGACACAAGACTGTATCTAGTGGTTTAAGCCCGTAGGACTGCAATGAAATATGGAGGTTTGATTTCTTATCCTATAGCTCCATACTGAAATATTCCTCCAGCTATCTCTCTGTGCCTTTTGGCCCTAAAATCAGACTGATAGTATACAGAATAGCTGCAATAACTCATTACTATATATGACAAATGTGATATGATTGTATTCTTTCTTACCCTAAAATCTTTATCTTAACAGCTTTGCTCCTCTCTGCATATATACTTATACAGAATATCTTCTAAAATCCAGAGGATCTTTTCTCTAATCGACAAATCCATAATTGAACCCACTACATACCACATTTATTCCAACAATTTATTCTCAAGAAAGAAAAAAATAGGATATTCTAGTCTTCTGTAACAAGGGAAATGTATTGAAGTCTTGTCATATAGTTACAAATAATACAATTGTATATTGAATGTACATGTGCATACATACAACTAGACTTAATTTATTATTCCTTTGTTTCTTTACTACTTGCATTGTATTCAGTGCTGTATTTACCCATGAGTCCTCACAATAAAACTGGATTCAGAAAACTCAAAATGTTCTGTTACATATATTTACATATTACATAGAGCATTTCCTGGCTTAAACACTTTTGATTATTTGTTTTTGTGCCTAAATTCATGTTTTCATAAATACAATTAACTTAAGGGCCTAGGAGCCTATCCACCTGGAGCATACAATTTATTTTCCACTGTTTGTTTAAAGGGGGGTCTCTAGTAATAATCATCTATTCAAAATGAGTATAGGGGCACTAGGAAGAGAGGGTTTTGATATTGCCCTGGATGGGCCCTGGTCAAAGAGGGACCCTGGAAGTTCACTAGAGGAACATGTCCAATGGTGGGAGAAGATAAAAAAAAGCTAACTCTGGAGTCTATGAGCAAGTGCCCTTTATCCATCATTTTGTTGGGATTTAGTTGGTCAGTCATGTCCGACTGCCTTTGATCCTATGGACCTTAGCATGCCAGATACATTTGTCAGTTACTGCGTCTGTGAGCTCCATCATTTCATATACATTGCCTCAGTAATGACATCTATCTATCTCTGCCTCTATCTTCCCCTTTTTGTTCCTCTCGATCTTTCCCCAGCATCAGAGTCTTGCTCCAAATATCTATCTGTGCCTTTTTGCCCCAGATCAGACTAATAATATACATAATAGCTCAAATAAATAACTCATTACTATATATGATACATGTAATTTAATTGTATTCTCTCTCCCCCTAAATCTTTACCTTAACAGCTTTGCAATATATACTTGTACTGTACATAATATCTACTGGACTCCAGAGGGTCTAGGCTCCATGTGAGGATTCAATAATTGAACCCACAACATCCCACCTTTGCTCCAACAATTTGTTCTCAAGAAAAAAAAAATGATGATATATTATTTTTCTGTAACCAGGTAAATGTATTGAAGTCTTGTGATATAATTACAAATAATACAATTGTGTACCGTATATACTCGAGTATAAGCTGACCCGAGTATAAGCAGAGGCACCTATTTTACCACAAAATACTGGGGAAAATGAGTGACTCAAGTACAAGCCGAGGGTGGGAAATGTGCTGCCCCCTTTGTCCCTCTTGTGCCCTCTGTGTCCCCCTCTTGTGTGCCCTTTTATTGTGTCCCCCTCTCTCTCCCATGTCTCTTCTCCCCTTTCCCTTCTCTGAGTCTCTTCCCCCCTCTCTCTTCCCTGTGTCTCTTCTCAACCTCCCTCCTCATCCTCCCATCTCATCCTCAACCCCCCCTCCTCAACCCCCCTCCTAAACCCCCCTCCTCAACCCCCATCCTCATCCTCAACCCCCCATCCTCAACCCCCTCCTCAAACTCCCTCCTCAACCTCAACCCCCCTCCTCAACCTCAACCCACCTCCTCATCCTCAACCCCTCCTCAACCTCCCACCTCAACCCCCTACTCAACCTCAACCCCCCTCCTCATCCTTAACCCCCTCCTCAACCTCCATCCTCAACCTCCCTCCTCATCCTCAATCTCCCTCCTCATCCTCAACCTCGCTCCTCATCCTCAACCCCCTCCTCATCCTCAACCCCCTCCTCAACCCCTCTCCTCAACCTCAACCCCCCCATCCTCAACCTCTCTCCTCATCCTCAACCTCCCTCCTCAACCCCCCTCCTCAACCCCCCTCCTCAACCTCAACCCCCCTATTCTCAACCCCCTCCTCAACCTCCCTCCTCAACCTCAACCCCCCTCCTCAACCTCCCTCCTCATCCGCAACCCCCGCCTCATTCTACCCCTCTAAATACCTCCCCCTCTCCCTTTCCCCTCACTTACCTGCATCTGAAGCTTGCAGGTAAGTGAGGGGAAAGGGAGAGGGGGAGGTAATTAGAGGGGTAGAATGAGGAGATGGGGATTAGAATGAGGGGGGGGGGTTGAGGATGAGGAGGGGGGAGGGAAAGAGACACAGGGGGGTAGAGATTCACGGGGGGGGGGGGGAGAGTGACTCGAGTATAACCTCGAGTATTAGCCTTAAAAAAAGGGCTGAAAAACTTGGCTTATACTCGAGTATATATGGTATATGAATGTACATGTGCATACATGCAACTAGAGCTAAGTCTTTACTACTTGCATTATACTCAGTTCTGTATTTTCCCATGAGTCCTCACTTGTTCTAAAATCAAATGCACAACAATTTGTACAAAACTTACCCAGTTATACCAGGATCTTATCAGCCTTGGCACACCAATGTATACTGATCCTATTGCTCCATAATATACCTCCAACTATCTATCTGTGCCTATTGGACCCAAATAAAACGTAATATACAGAATATCTAGAATAGCTCATTACTATATATGACAAATCTGATTTGATTATATTCTCTCTCTCCCAATAAAATCTTTCTCTTAACAGCTTTGCTCCTTTCTGCAATATATACTTGTACAGAGTATCTTCATGGGATCCAGAGGGTCTGTGCTCCACCTGAGGAATCAGTAAATCAACCCTCTATATCTAATCTTATTCTAATAACTTATTGTCACAAAAAGAATGAAAGAAAACTTGATATTTCCTTCCAGGAAATAATGAATAAAGGAATAAAGAACAATCTCATATTCTCGGACTCCCGAGGGTCTGTGCTCCACTTGACAAATCAATACTTAAACCCACTACATCCAACTTTATTCTAACAACTTATTCCTATCAAAAGAATGAAGGAAGACTTGATATTTCCTTCCAGGAAAAAAAGGAACAAAGAAATAAAGAAAATCTCATCTTCACGAAATAATAAGCAGGTACAGTGTCAATAGTTTGGACATCAAAACATTATTTTTAGACTATATTTGTAAGTTGTTTTTTAAAAGGAAGTCACCATGTTCATCAGTTTTCCTGTTGATGTAAATGTTCAATGTAAGTGTTGGTCAGGAAGCATTACTTGTCTTATACGATTTAAATAATTATGCCTGAATTTATGTTTTTAGAAAAACAATTAACTTGAGGCTTATACTAAGTTGTTATACCTGTCCTAGGAGCCTATCCACCAGGAGGAGGCAATTTATTTTTCCCCATTTGTTTAAAGAGGGGCCTCTAATAATAATTATCCACTTAAAATGAGTAAAGGAGCAGCAGTAAGTGGGGTTTTTGATATTGCCCTGGATGGGCCCTGGTCCAAGATGGACATTGATAAATTCTAAATAAAAACATGTCCAAAGGTCTAAAGGGACAAAAAAGCTAACTGAATGCGGTCTGTGGGTAAGGACCCTTTTATCCATCATTTTTAGTTTTAAATATACTAGGAGCCTCATTCAATTGTGGGCCGTAACTCGATCACAAATCGCAGAGCCCGCAAACTCAGAGCACTCTAAATGCAAATATAAATTCAATCCAGCACGATGGGGAACGCAATGGGTGACATTAGGTTTAAAAGCACAACAATCTCAAGCTTGCACATCGCCAAAATACTTTATTTCATGTTTAATTTCCGTCCAAAGTCCTACGGGCTTGAATGACCTAAGCCTCTATTTAACCCCATCAGTCCCATAAGGGTATATTATGACCATTATGGGCCTGTTACAACCCAACATTAACCACATAAGTGCCATGATGCTCCAGAAGGGCCATCATGACACTAAGTATAAACACTACACTGCACTATACCCCCCCAATAAAACATTAAATATCAGCTAAACACCCTCTATACTAACCTATTAACACCTACAAAACCTACCTAAACTACCTACCTACCCCCTAATAACCCCCCACCACTCTAATTACAGAAAACAAAAAAACTAAAGTTTTTAAAAATAAAATATCTACATTACATAAAATAAAAAAACCTAAATCACAAAAAATAAGAAATGTACATTACAGAAAATAAAAAAACCTAAGTCACCAAAAATAAAAAAGGAACATTACGGAAAATAACAAAAATACATTACACCCCCCCCCCGCACCCCCCCACTATAGAAAAAAAAAAATGACACACCTGAAAAGGAAATACATATAATACATACAATACAATATATACAATACAAATAAAATGAAATACAATACAATACACCCCTATGTAATATACAATACATCCTATCTATCTAATATACATCCCCCAATCTATCTAATATACAATAAATACTATCTATCTAATATACAATATAACCTATGTATGTAATATACATCCCCCTATCTATCTAATATACAATAAATACTATCTATGTAATATACATCTCCCTATCTATCTAATATACAATAAATACTATCTTGTAATATACATCCCGCAATCTGTCTAATATACAATACAGGCTATCTCTATATAGCAACCCTAATTCTAAGCTAAAATAAAATAATTAAGACCACTTACCTTTGCAGATGTCCCTTCAGATCAGCAACCTAGGGTAAAAAAAAATAAAAAAATTAATACAACACGTTTACATAAAATAAATAAACATAGTACATATTCTAAATATTCTACTCACCTTTCCAGCATGTCCAGTCCTTCTTCTTTTTTTCTTCTCCGGTGCGGCCCCTGTTAAAAAAAATCATTACATTAGTACACATACATAAACATAAAACAAAGTAAAATAAACATAATCTACATTGTACTTACCTCCCAGCGATATCCACGGCCTCCTCGTCTTCTGCCATGGATGGGCCCTGGAACAATCAGAGCTGTAGAAGAAAAAATAGAAAAAAAAATAACAGAGATCCGCACTCGCGGATGTCCCCGATGCTAATGAGCCTCCTACAGAGTTTTCTGGAAGAAAATTAGCAATGGCGGCTTCTGATTGGCGGAAAACGCTGTCTATCAAATTCAGCCAATCGGAAGACGTCAATTGTGAGTCAATGAGAAAGGGATACACCCCAAAATCCCACTCTGTTTGGATAACGCACCTGTCAATCTTTAATTGAACCAATCAGAAGGCTTTATTGCCATGATCGAATCATAATGGGATACAACCCCATGTGGTGATTGGCTGAAGACATCTGCGCCTACCCATTGGCTGTAATACTGTTTGACATTGACAACAGCCAATGAGAAGGCGCAAATGCCTTCAGCCAATCAGTACGTGGGGGTGTATCCCATTGTGAATGGCTATTGTCAGTGCAATCAATCAGAATGAGCAGATGCCTCCAGCCAATCACCCTGTGGGGGTGTATTCCATTGTGATTGGCTGAAGGCATCTGCGCCTTGTGATTGGTTTAAATAAAGATTGACAGGTGCATTATCCAATCACAGTGGGATTTTAGGGTGTATCCCTTTCTGATTGGTTCACACATTGGCGCCTCCTGATTGGGTGTATTTGATAGACAGTGTTTTCAACCAATCAGAAGGCGACATTGGCTATTTTCTTCCGGAAAAGGCTGCGGGAGGCTCATTAGCATCGGGGATGTCCGCAAGAGCGGATCTCCGTTATTTTATTTTTTAGAGCGCGGTAGATTATGTAGATTATGTAGATTATGTTCATTTTATTTTGTTTTATGTTTATGTATGTGTACTAATATTATGGGGGCCGCACAGGAGAAGAAGAAAAGAAGAAGGACGGGGACATAATGTTTATTTATTATATGTAAATGTGTTGCAATAATTTTTTTTTCTCCCAAGGTTGCTGATCTGAAGGGACATCTGCAAAGGTAAGTGGTCTTAATTATTTTATTTTAGGTAGAATTAGATTATTTTATATTTAGATAGCATGTATTGTATGTTAGCTAGGGGTATGTGTTTTATATAGATAGGATGTATTGTATATTAGATTGTGGTATTTATTTAGATAGATTGGGGGATGTATATTAGATAGATAGTATTTCTTGTATATTAGATAGATTGGGGGATGTATATTAGATAGATAGGATGTATATTAGATCGATAGTATTTATTGTATATTAGATATATTGGGGGATCTATATTAGATAGATAGGATGTATATTAGATAGATAGTATTTATTGTATATTAGATAGATTGGAGGATGTATATTAAATAGATAGGATGTATATTAGATTGTGGTATTTATTTAGATAGATTGGGGGATGTATATTAGATAGATAGGATGTATTGTATATTACATAGGGGGGTATTGTATTGTATTTCATTTTATTTTTATTGTACAGTGGATATAAAAAGTCTACACACCCCTGTTAAAATGTCAGGTTTCTGTGCTGTAAAAAAATGAGACAAAGATAAATCATTTCAGAACTTTTTCCACCTTTAATGTGACCTATAAACTGTACAACTCAATTGAAAAACAAACTGAAATCTTTTAGGTAGAGGGAAGAAAAAGAAAAAAGAAAAACAATGTGGTTGCATAAATCTGCACACTCTCTTATAACTGGGGCTGTAGCTGTGTTCAGAATTAAGCAATCACATTCCAAATCGTGTTAAATAGGAGTCAGCATACACCTGCCATCATTTAAAGTGCCTCTGATTAACCCCAAATAAAGTTAAGCTGCTTTAGTTGGTCTCTCCTGAAATGTTCTTAGTCGCATCCCACAGCAAAAGCCATGATCCACAGAGAGCTTACAAAGCATCAGCGGGATCTCATTGTTAAAAGGTATCAGTCAGGAGAATGGTGCAAAATAATTTCCAAGGCATTAGATATACCATGGAACACAGTGAAGACAGTCATCATCAAGTGGAGAAAATATAGCACAGTGGCATTACCAAGAACTGGAGCTCCCTCCAAAATTGATGAAAAGACGAGAAGAAAACTGGTCTGGGAGGCTACCAAAAGGCCTACAGCAACATTAAAGGAGCTGCAGGAATATCTGGCAAGTACTGGCTGTGTTGTACATGTGACAACAATCTCCCATATTCTTCATATGTCTGGGCTATGGGGTAGAGTGGCAAGACGAAAGCCTTTTCTTACGAAGAAAAACATCCAAGCCAGGCTACATTTTGCAAAAACACATCTGAAGTTTACCAAAAGCATGTGGGAAAAGGTGTTATGGTCTGATGAAACCAAGGTTGAACTTTTTGGCCATAATTCCAAAAGATGTATTTGGTGCAAAAACAACACTGCACATCACCAGAAGAACACCATACCCACAGTGAAGCATGGTGGTGGCAGCATCATGCTTTGGGGCTGTTTTTCTTCAGCTGGAACTGGGGCCTTAGTTAAGATAGAGGGAATTATGAACAGTTCCAAATACCAGTCAATATTGGCACAAAACCTTCAGGCTTCTGCTAAAAAGCTGAACATGAAGAGGAACTTCATCTTTCAGCATGACAACGACCCAAAGCATACATCCAAATCAACAAAGGAATGGCTTCAATAGAAGAAGATAAAAGTTTTGGAATGACCCAGCCAGAGCCCAGACCTGAATCTGATTGAAAATCTGTGGGGTGATCTGAAGAGGGCTGTGCACAGGAGATGCCCTCGCAATCTAACAGATTTGGAGTGTTTATGCAAAGAAGAGTGGGCAAATCTTGCCAAGTCAAAATGTGCCATGCTGATAGACTCATACCCAAAAAGACTGAATGCTGTAATAAAATCAAAAGGTACTTTAACAAAGTATTAGTTAAAGGGTGTGCATACTTATGCAACCATATTATATTTTTATATTTTTTCTTCCCTCTACATAAAAGATTTCAGTTTGTTTTTCAATTGAGTTGTACAGTTTATAGTTCACATTAAAGGTGGAAAAAGTTCTGAAATGATTTATCTTTGTCTCATTTTTTTACAGCACAGAAACCTGACATTTTAACAGGGGTGTGTAGACTTTTTATATCCACTGTATGATAAATGTAATTTAATTGTATTCTCTCTCCCCCTTAATCTTTACCTTAACAGCTTTGCAATATATACTTGTACACAATATCTACTGGACTCCAGAGGGTCTGGGCTCCATGTGAGGATTCAATAATTTAACCCACAACATCCCCAGTGTATTGAAGTCTTGTGATATGGTTACAAATAATACAACTGTGTATATGAATGTACATGTGCATACATGCAACTAGACCTAAGTCATTACTACTTGCATTGTACTCAGTACTGTATTTACCCATGAGTCCTCACAATAAAACTGGATTCAGAAAAATGCAAAATGTTCTGTGCTTAAAATGTTTTTCTGTTTATCTGTGCCTTTTGGCCCCAAATAAAACCGATAATATGCAGAATGTCTAGAATAACTAATTACTATATATGACAAATGTTATTTGATTGTATTCTCTTTCCTCTTTATCTTAACAGCTTTGCTCCTCTCTGCAATATATACTTGTACAGAGTATCACCCGGATCCAGAGTATCTGTGCTCCACCTGATGAAGCAATAATTGATCCAACACCCACCTTTATGCCAGCAAATTATTATCAAAAGAAGAAAAAATGAGGATATTCGATTCTTGTGTAACAATGCACATTTATTGAAGTATAAAAATACAACTGTATATTGAATATGCATGTACATACATGCAACTAGCATGACTGGATTACCCATTATTGTACCTGAATTCATGTTTTCATAAAAACAACTTTCATAAAAATCTGCATCTTAACAGCTTTGCTCCTCTCTGCAATATATACTTGTACAGAGTATCTTCATGGGATCCACAGTATCTGTGCTCCACCTGACAAATCAATAATTGAACCAACACCCACCTTTATATCAGCAAATTATTATCAAAAGAAGAAAAAATTAGGATATTCTATTCTTGTGTAACAATGTACATTTATTGAAGTGTAATAATACAACTGTATATTGAAAATACATGTTCATACATGCAACTAGCATGACTGGATTACACATTATTGTGCAAGAATTACTGTTTTCATAAAAACAACTTTCATAAAAACCTTCATCTTAACAGCTTTGCTCCTCTCTGCAATATATACTTGTACAGAGTATCTTCTGGACCGATTTTCATAAAAACAACTTTCATAAAAACCTTCATCTTAACAGCTTTGCTCCTCTCTGCAATATATACTTGTACAGAGTATCTTCTGGACCCCACAATCAGTGGTCTCCTCCATGAATCAATAATTCTACCCACTACATCCAATTTCATGAAGCAAACAAATAATGGAATAAGGAAAATCTCATCTTCACGAAATAATAAGTAGGTACAGTTTTAATAGTTTGACATCAAAACATTATTTTTAGACTATATTTGTAAGCTGTTTTTATAAAGGAAGTCGCCATGTTCATCAGTTTTGCTATTGATGGAAATGTTCAATTTAAGGGGTGGTCGAGAAGCATTACTTGTCTCATACGATTTAGATAATTATATTATTATTATTATATATATATTATTGAATTTATGTTTTTTTGAAAAACAATTAACTTGAGGCTTCAACTAAGTTGCTGAACTTGTTCCAAAGTCATACACCCAACAAGTTAGCAGATTATACAAAATTTACCCAAATATATCATCCTCAGCACGCCAATATACTGATCCTATTGTTGACCCTAAAGTAGGCTAATTAATATAATAGCTATAATAACTAATTACTATATATGACAAAACTATATATATATATATATGACAAAACTGATTTGATTGTATTATCTTTCTACCTACAATCTTTATCTTAACAGCTTTGGACCTCCCTGCAATATATACCTGTACAGATTATCACCCGGGACCCAGAGGTTCTGTGCTCCACTCGAAAAATCAATAATTATACCCACTACATCTAATGTTATTCTAAAAACTGATTCTCATAAAATGAATGAAGGAAGACTTGATCTTTCCTTCTAGGAAATAAAGGAACAAAGCAAAATCTCATCTCCACAAAAATAATAAGCAGGTACAGTTTCCACACTTTGGAAATCAAAACATTATTTTGGACTTTATTTTTAAGGTGTTTTCCAAAAGCAAGTCACCATGTTCATCAGTTTAGCTCTTGATATAATGTTCATTTTAAGGAGTGATTAGGAATCTAATATTAAGACATCACATGCCCTTCTCTTAGTGCATTACTCACCTCATACAATTTAGCTAATTTGCTTTTATGCCTGAATCAACTGAGAACAATTTACTTGAGTCTTAAAGTAAGTGTTTATACCTGGCCTAGGAGCCTACCCACCAGGAGTGGACAATTTATTCCCCCCAGTTGTTTACAGGGATCAGTATTAATGTTCCTTCTTTTAACATTAGTATAGCGGCAGCAGTAAAAGGAGATTTTACAATTGCCCGGGCTCAGATCAAAAAGAGACCCTGGGAAGTTTAAAAAAAACACATGTCCTATAGTGTCAGACAGCAAAAATAGCCCTAAATGTCTGGGGGCAATGAACCTTTTATCCATCAAAGTTTATATCAAAATTACTATGAGTCTGTAATTATAACAATTCTGATATTGAAGACCCCCAGCTACATTTGTTGTCCTCAAGTGATAATTTTACTTTAAGAATAACAGAGCGAAATGTCTATAGTTTTTTCTATTAATTGAAATCCATCCCAAGAGAAAGAAAATCACCAAAAATCAACAAACTTTCAAACTTGTTCCAAAATGAAATGTCCAATAATTTTGCCTTTTATGCAAAATTTCCCCAAGTTTATCAGGATCTTCCTAGCCTCTGCCCACCAATGTATACTGATCCTGCTGCTCCATAGCACAATATTGTTCCAACTATCTATCTCTGCCTTGTTGCCCCAGATCAGACTGATAATATACATAATAGCTCAAATAAATAACTCATTACTATATATGATAAATGTAATTTAATTGTATTCTCTCTCCCCCTAAATCTTTTTTTTTAATTTTTAGTTTTATTTTTATTGTTTTCAATTACAAAGATACAAAATACATATAACACATAAAATGACAAGCATATCATATTCTTAAAAAAAGAAAAAAGACACATCCTGACATTCAATCTGACATGTTCCAGAATACCAAAATTAGCGCAAATTTTAAAAGAACTAATGAGCCATTTTGGCCCTATAGAACACATATAAAGTGACATAAGCAAATAATACATTTATTAATATGAGGGTCAATAGTGCAAATCAACTCCTTAAAATCCCTTGTGACTTTAAATATATTTTTCTCCTTTTTCTTTTCTTTTTCTTTTCCCTTGAATTCTATTCAAGGTTAAGAATTTTTACAAGGGTTCTACCATTACATATTAACCATTTAGTGAATTATAGATTATATAAAAAGTGAAAAAAAGAAAAAGAAATAAAAAGGCCCAACCATCATTAATATCGAACAGTACACACAATTAATTATATAGGTATAGGTCATCACCTATTAAAGAGTAAGTACCATTTGTTTATCTACCCTCTTATTTAGTGAAAAAAACTGTGATTCAAACAAGAATTGATGTTGAGGAATACTTATCCCAGTTTTCCCATTTCTTCTTATCTTTTATTTTACTTCTCTGGGAACTACAGGAAAAGTCTTCCTCAATTTGTCTATGTCTTTTTAGTATAATTATAATCTCATTCATTGAGGGAATAATCCCTTCTTTCCATTTCAAAGCTATCAGCCATTTCGCAACTATTAACAAGTTTAATACCACTGTTTTTGTGCTTTTATCCCAATGAGATGGAAATATATTAAATAAGACCAGCTCAGGGGAAGAAATAATAGTCTCCTTACAGATGACTGATAGCTTCTGGATACCTATATCCCACAATTCTTGAATCAAAGGGAAAAACCACCACATATGTGAGTGCGTACCTTCTTGGCCACATTTCCTCCAACATAACCTATTTTGTTCTTGCGAAATCTTAGATATTTTCACTGGATCATAATACCATCTTTGATACAATTTAAAATGTACTTATCTGAGTAAAACACTTATTAAATTCTTATGAATAAATTGTAACGTGTTAAGCCAAACACTAGGTTGATATTCAAAACCTAATTCCTCTTCACATTTGGTCATTGGTAAGGTTTTCGCCAACAGGTTTAAGCTATATAGAATTCCTCTGATACATGTAATATTAATTTTGGCTGTATTTATTACTATCTTTTCCTCAAAGAGGGTAAGCTCTTTAATAGGAACTGAATTACCCAGTAATTTTCTTATTTGTAGTTTCAATGAATTATACTGTAACCAAAATGTCAATGGTACCCCTCTTTCTCTCCTTAGGTTATCAAAAGGGACAAAATCTTTGTTCCTATATATATCCTTTAAACACTTTAAATTCCATTGAGCCCAATTAACATTATAACCATAATTCAAATTAATCTGAAACATTGTCAAAGTTATCATTGGTGATGGAAACGGAGCAAACCTGTATTTCCTATATATATTATACCAACTCTTGAGGCAAAATGTAGACACCGGTAAAATATTACTTATATTCTTCATGTTCAATGATTTACTCCAGAAAATATCTCCCACATTTTCCTGTGACATTATTATACTTTCTATCTGGTAGAATTTCAGCTCTGACTTATTATTAGTCAAGTTCATAATTTGAAATAATGCAGTGGTATGATAGTATAATACTTCCGTCTTACTTTGATTAATCTTATAATAGGAGATAAGGCCATATTCTTGAATTACTTTCATTAGGTATTCTACCGAATTTAGAGGTTCTGCTGTTGTAATAATTATATCATCTGCAAATAGAGTTATTTTTGAATTTACTTTTCCTATAGCAATGCCCTTAATATTACTTTCGCTTCTTATTTTTTCTGCTAATGGTTCTATGGCTAAAGCAAAAATAATTGGGGACAAAGGACAACCTTGTCTAGTACCATTGCGGATACAAAAACTATCCGTTTCAAACCCAGCTCCACTTATAAAAGCACAATTGTTGTAATATAATGCCATAATACTCCTAATTGCTTTATTACTAATACCAATTTTTTTTAACGTCATTACTAGGAAGTCCCAATTCAAACGATCAAAAGCCTTTTCCGTCTCAATTGCTAGAGCTAGAGCAGGGGTCTTTTTTAACTTACAGTAAACCAAGATATCAAACAATTTTCTTGTATTATCCATTCCTTGTTGTTCTTTTATAAACCCTGATTGATCATAATTAACTAGAACTTTCATTAAATTACTTAGCCTTTTTGCTATTATCCCTGCATAAAGTTTAATATCAATATTTAAGATAGATATTGGTCTATAGTTAGAACATTTGTTTTCTGATTTCCCCTCTTTATGGATGGTTACAATTACAGCTTGAAGAGATTCAGCAGGGGCAGAGCCAGGTAATCCTATTTCATTAAAACTATCCTTCAAATATGGACTCAATATCTTAATATAGTTTTGGAAAAAAAGAAACCCGATAGCCCAACTGGACCTGGAGACTTATTTGGCCTAAGTACTCTAATAATCTCTTCTACTTCTACTATGGTGATCTCTTCCTCTAATTTCTCAGACTGTACCTCAGAGATTTGGGGCAGCTGTATGAATGTACATAGTAACATTGGCATGGTCTGAGTCTCCAATACTTCCAATATCAACTCTTATTCAATCAACTTTATTTATAGCCTCTTCATCTACCAGACAGTAGTCTATTCTTGTATAGGTCATATGTCGACAAGAGTAAAAAGTGTAATCTCTTTCTCCAGGATGAAACGTCCACCATGCATCATACAATTTATATCTTGTCAACGTGTCCTAATATCTACGTGAAACTCCTATATTTTCTTTATTTTGAATTACTGTTTTATCTGTTTTCCTATCTAATCCTACCTCCAACACCATATTCATATCTCCGGCAACTATTAATATTCTTTTCTTAACCTATTGATCTTTTTTAGCATTTTATTTAAAACGCCATTTTGATTATGGTTAGGATTATACAAGTTAGCTATGGTATAATAAACACCATTAATTAATCCTGCCCATATAGAATATCTCTCTTCTGGGTCTGTTTGTGTAAAAGATTCACTCACACAATTGCTTTTACGCATTAGAAAAGCAGTGCCTCTGGACTTTGACTTATAATTAGAGATTGCACAAATATCATACAGGGGACTTAAGGAAATTATTTTTCTACCTACCCAATGAGTCTCCTGTACACAGATAATATCTGCCTTCTCTACTTGAAAAAACTTTGAAATTATTTTACTCTTATAGGGTGTATTCAACCCTCTTACATTATAAGTAATAAATTTAAGGGGATCTGTCATAATTTATCAGAGTATCTATCGAGAAGCAGCAATAACACTTCCAATGAGGTTATATACCTTTGGGTAGCCTTGAATATAAAAAAAAATACATCTACAATACTTTGAAATCTTGGAACAGTTGAAACATAAAAAGTACAATACATACCAAAAAAAACATACATAAAAACAACAACAGTCATACATATTCCCCCTTGACGGAAAATACTTTTCCAATCCGTCATTGCTGGCTTAGGTAGTGGGCCGCAAGAGGGCTGCTGGCCACACCCACCGGAGCTACACCTTCTCCATCATGCAACACTGCTTTTACCTTTTATAATCAAATATTCAGCAGGACCTTATAGAAGACCATCATGGATATATAATATACTGTATTAGTAGACGAAAAAGTATTACTAATCTTTTATTTGTCCCACCTATCTGTCCTTAATCAAATTTTAGAAACTTCGACTATCTTTCGTCTCTCAGACTTTTGCCACTCTTCCTTTGATTCGTATTATCTCTAAAAAGGCCTCATCATGTTGAATATTTTGTTGTAACAGAAATCTCTTAGCCTCCGTTAGGGATTTGATAATAAAATTCTGGTCTCCTCTTGTTATAAATATTTTTACAGGATAACCCCATTTACTGTATATTCAATTTTTTCTTCCCTTAAGATCTTAGTAAAATCCCTAAACTCTCTCCTTTTTTGCAAAGTTTCAAAGTGAAGATCTAAGAAGATTTGGATTTTATCATACGGTGCTGACAGCTTTTTTAATTGTCTACTTTTAATTAATATTTTTTGTTTGTAAGAATAAGACTGCAGTCTAACTAAAATATCCCTCGGGACTTCCCTCGATAGATTAGGTGATAATGGTATTCTTTACAACATTTTTATTCTATTTCCCCCTTCCTCTGGGCTTATGTCCATAGACTCAAATATTTTTAATACATATTCTTTTATAGCTTTGGGGCCAAAAGATTCAGAGATCCCTCTTACTCTTAGATTATTCCTTTGTGACACTTCTTCAATTCTATTTTGGCTAGATTTTAAATTTTTCACCTCAACTTACAGTTTTTGAACTTGCACTTTTAATTTTTTATTTTCTTCCCAAATCTCCTCATGTCTTTTCTCGACAAGTGTACATCTCTCTACAATAGTCGCCATTGTTTTGGCATTATTAGTTAACTCTATAGCAATTTGATTTTGAAGAGAATTTTGAAAGTCACTTAATATATTTTAATAAAGATACTGTCAGAATTTCCTTGTCTAATTGTTTAGGGGAATTTGACTCTTTTACCAAAGATGAGTTGTCTGAATTTGAGGAATTAAAGGTAGATAAATCCTCTGCAAGAGATAGTTGAAGGAGCGGATTAACCTTATCAATTTTCCCTCCTTTGCCTCTATGTAAAAAAGTCACAGAAGTTCTTGTAGACATATTATTTTCCCTTTCTCTATTCTTTCCTTTTAAAGTAGTTTGAAACATCTCTTCTCAATTAGCCACCAGCACAATTTTTTTTTAATTTAAAAAAATACATTTTTCCCCAGCTACATAATACAGGATATCCTTTATCTCTTTTTACATCAATACCAGATATCAACCTTATATTATGGAAAAAGTAAAAAAGAGATTATGTAAATGTCATACCATTACATCAATATAGCTGGTCTCTTTTAATATTTCCACTTAGATTTCCAGAACCAATATTTTGTTAAATACCTGAGTATATAATTATCTCCCTATTGCCCAATATCATAATCTACTAATACCTTCTATTTCACCAATATCCCCTTAATAAACATTCACCAGCCACATCAATATCTACAAATTATTTTTGTTCAAAGACAAAAGTGAGCAAAGCAGTTAATCAAATATAGCTGAAAGATATCAGTGTTGAACTCCCTTAGGCTTATAGTTATTTATACTTGGCTCGTGGACATTTAAAACAAGGAAAAGCTTTTTATATACAGAAGACCAATTAGTTGACAAATGTAGTCCTCCAATTAACGCTTTATACATGGATATTCTTGATATTTAAGATGTTTCTTCACCTCAGCATCTGCGATGACAGTCCAGTATATATTATCTGTGTTATCCATCTCAATGTATAATCTCTGGAGTGTCCAACTCAGCATATCTGGTATCCGCCTTAGCATATCATCTCAGCGGTATCCGCTTCAGCTTGTAAACTCTGTGATATCTACCTCAGCATATAATCTCTGCGTTATTACACCTCAATCTGAAATCTCTGAACTGATCACCACAGTATATCTTGTATCCGCCTCAGCACATAATGTCAGCAGTATCCCCCTCAGTTTATAATCTCTGTGAGTTTATAAACTCTTTGATATCTATCTCAGAATATATTCTCTGTGGTATCTCACCTCAATGTGAGATCTCTGAAATGACCACCCCAGTATATCTTATATCCGCCTCAGCATATAATGTCAGCGGTATCCGCCTCAGTTTATAATCTCTGTGATGACTGCCTCAGCAATTAATCTCTGTAATATTTTGACTCAATATGAGGTCTCTGCAATGACCACCCCAGAATATCTTGTATCCGTTGTATCCGCCTCAGAATATAATGTCAGCGCTATCCGTCTCAGCTTGTAATCTCTGTGATGTCTGTCTCAGCATGTAATCTCTGTGGAATCAAAAATATGAGATATTTGGAATGGTGACTGTCTGAGGTGTCTGTCTCCACATGTGATCTCTATGATATTAACTTTAATGTGAGATCTCTGGAGTACCCACTTCAATATATCTGGTATCTCAACATATGGTCTCAGCGGTATCGGCCTCAGCTTGTCATCTCTGTAGTGTCTGCCTCAGGATATGACCTCCACAGTATGCTTCCCCGCTTATAATATCTGGGGTATTTGTTTTAATTGTACCTCTCTCATCAGTAATGACCCCCGCTGCATTATATCTCTCTCTGCGTCTGGTCTCTATGTTATCCGTTTCAGCGTGTGCTCTGTGCGGTGTCTGCTTCAGGTTAAGATGTCAGCAGAGTCTGTCTTAGCAGTACAATAACTGCCTCAACACGTGGGGTCTATTTAGCCTCTGTATCACCTTATGGTGTCTGCCTCAGCATACAGATTCCACTCAAAGGGCACACCCATCAATGTGTATCGCCTTACACGCTCACAGGGATCTTCATCGTCTGTAGTATTCGACTATGGCGTCTGACTCAGCGTGTACTCTCACTCTGCATGTGGTCTCGCGATAATTCCCGCAAGAATGGTGTGCTCCAGAAAAGGCTCCAACAAGCCTACAGACTAGCTCTGGGTGGAGTTAACATCCCCCTAAATCTTTACCTTAACAGCTTTGCAATATATACTTGTACACAATATCTACTGGACTCCAGAGGGTCTGTGCTCCATGTGAGGATTCAATAATTGCACCCACAACATCCCACCTTTACGCCAACAATTTATTCTCAAGAAAGAAAAGATGATGATATATTATTCTTCTGTAACAAGGTAAATGTATTGAAGTCTTGTGATATAGTTATCAATAATACTATTGTGTATATGAATGTACATGTGCACACATGCAACTAGACCTAAGTCATTACTACTTGCATTGTACTCAATACTGTGTTTACCCATGAGTCCTCAAAATAAAACTAGATTCAGAAAAATGCAAAATGTTCTGTGCTTAAAATGTTTTTCTGTTTATCTGTGCCTTTTCTGTTTATCTGTGCCTTTTGGCCCCAAATAAAATCGGTAATATGCAGAATATGTAGAATAACTAATTACTATATATGACAAATGTGATTTGATTGTATTCTCTTTCCTCTTTATCTTAACAGCTTTGCACCTCTCTGCAATATATACTTGTACAGAGTATCACCCGGATCCAGAGTATCTGTGCTCCACCTGATGAAGCAAAAATTGATCCAACACCGACCTTTATGCCAGCAAATTATTATCAAAAGAAGAAAAAATGAGGATATTCTATTCTTGTGTAACAATGTACATTTATTGAAGTATAATAATACAACTGTATATTGAATATGCATGTAGATACATGCAACTAGCATGACTGGATTACCCATTATTGTACCTGAATTCATGTTTTCATAAAAACAACTTTCATAAAAATCTTCATCTTAACAGCTTTGCTCCTCTCTGCAATATATACTTGTACAGAGTATCTTCATGGGATCCAGAGTATCTGTGCTCCACCTGACAAATCAATAATTGAACCAACACCCACCTTTATGCCAGCAAATTATTATCAAAAGAAGAAAAAATTAGGATATTCTATTCTTGTGTAACAATGTACATTTATTGAAGTCTAATAATACAACTGTTTATTGAATATACATGTACATACATGCAACTAGCATGACTGGATTACCCATTATTGTGCCTGTATTCATGTTTTCAAAAAAACAACTTTCATAAAAATCTTCATCTTAACAGCTTTGCTCCTCTCTGCAATATATACTTGTACAGAGTATCTTCATGTGATCCAGAGTATCTGTACTCCACCTGACAAATCAATAATTGAACCAACACCCACCTTTATGCCAGCAAATTATTATGAAAAGAAGAAAAAATTAGGATATTCTATTCTTGTGTAACAATGTACATTTATTGAAGTCTAATAATACAACTGTATATTGAATATACATGTACATACATGCAACTAGCATGACTGGATTACCCATTATTGTGCCAGAATTCGTGTTTTCATAAAAACAACTTTCATAAAAATCTGCATCTTAACAGCTTTGCACCTCTCTGCAATATATATTTGTACAGAGTATTACCCGGATCCAGAGTATCTGTGCTCCACCTGACGAAGCAAAAATTGATCCAACACCGACCTTTATGCCAGCAAATTATTATCAAAAGAAGAAAAAATGAGGATATTCTATTCTTGTGTAACAATGTACATTTATTGAAGTCTAATAATACAACTGTATATTGAATATACATGTACATACATGCAACTAGCATGACTGGATTACCCATTATTGTGCCAGAATTCATGTTTTCATAAAAACAACTTTCATAAAAATCTTCATCTTAACAGCTTTGCTCCTCTCTGCAATATATACTTGTACAGAGTATCTTCATGGGATCCAGAGTATCTGTGCTCCACCTGACAAATCAATAATTGAACCAACACCCACCTTTATGCCAGCAAATTATTATCAAAAGAAGAAAAAATTAGTATATTCTATTCTTGTGTAACAATGTACATTTATTGAAGTATAATAATACAACTGTATATTGAATATGCATGTACATACATGCAACTAGCATGACTGGATTACCCATTATTGTGCCTGAATTCATGTTTTCATAAAAACAACTTTCATAAAAATCTTCATCTTAACAGCTTTGCTCCTCTCTGCAATATATACTTGTACAGAGTATCTTCATGGGATCCAGAGTATCTGTACTCCACCTGACGAAGCAAAAATTGATCCAACACCCACCTTTATGCCAGCAAATTATTATCAAAAGAAGAAAAAATGAGGATATTCTATTCCTGTGTAACAATGTACATTTATTGAAGTCTAATAATACAACTGTTTATTGAATATACATGTACATACATGCAACTAGCATGACTTGATTACCCATTATTGTGCCAGAATTCGTGTTTTCATAAAAACAACTTTCATAAAAATCTGCATCTTAACAGCTTTGCACCTCTCTGCAATATATACTTGTACAGAGTATCACCCGGATCCAGAGTATCTGTGCTCCACCTGACGAAGCAAAAATTGATCCAACACCGACCTTTATGCCAGCAAATTATTATCAAAAGAAGAAAAAATGAGGATATTCTATTCCTGTGTAACAATGTACATTTATTGAAGTCTAATAATACAACTGTTTATTGAATATACATGTACATACATGCAACTAGCATGACTTGATTACCCATTATTGTGCCAGAATTCGTGTTTTCATAAAAACAACTTTCATAAAAATCTGCATCTTAACAGCTTTGCACCTCTCTGCAATATATACTTGTACAGAGTATCACCCGGATCCAGAGTATCTGTGCTCCACCTGATGAAGCAATAATTGATCCAACACCCACCTTTATGCCAGCAAATTATTATGAAAAGAAGAAAAAATGAGGATATTCTATTCTTGTGTAACAATGTACATTTATTGAAGTATAATAATACAACTTTATATTGAATATACATGTACATACATGCAACTAGCATGACTGGATTACCCATTATTGTGCCAGAATTCATGTTTTCATAAAAACAACTTTCTTAAAAATCTGCATCTTAACAGCTTTGCTCCTCTCTGCAATATATACTTGTACAGAGTATCTTCTGGACCCCACAATCTGTGGTCTCCTCCATGAATCAATAATTCTACCCACTACATCCAATTTTATACAACAACTAATCCTCATAAACAGAATGGAGGAAGACTTGATATTTCCTTTCATGAAATAAACAAATAATGGAATAAAGAAAATCTCATCTTCACAAAATAATAAGCAGGTACAGTTTCAATAGTTTGGACATCAAAACATTATTGTTAGACTATATTTGTAAGTTGTTATTATAAAGGAAGTCGCCATGTTCATCAGTTTTGCTATTGATGGAAATGTTCAATTTAAGGGGTGGTCGGGAAGCATTACTTGTCTCATACGATTTAGATAATAATGCCTGAATTTATGTTTTTTTGAAAAACAATTAACTTGAGGCTTAAACTAAGTTGTTGAACTTGTTCCAAAGTCATACACCCAACAAGTTAGCAGATTATACAAAACTTACCCAAATATGTTATCCTCAGCACGCCAATGTACTGATGCTATTGTTTACCCTAAAGTAGGATAATTAATATAATAGCTATAATAACTAATTACTATATATGACAAAACTATATATATATATATATATATATATATATATATATATATATATATATATGACCAAACTGATTTGATTGTATTATCTTTCTACCTAAAATCTTTATTTTAACAGCTTTGGACCTCCCTGCAATATATACCTGTACAGATTATCACCCGGGACCCAGAGGGTCTGTGCTCCACTCGAAAAATCAATAATTATACCCACTACATCTAATGTTATTCTAAAACCGTATTGTCATTAAATGAATGAAGGAAGACTTGATCTTTCCTTCTAGGAAATAAAGGAACAAAGCAAAATCTCATCTCCACAAAAATAATAAGCAGGTACAGTTTCCACACTTTGGAAATCAAAACATTATTTTGGACTTTATTTTTAAGGTGTTTTCCAAAAGCAAGTCACCATGTTCATCAGTTTAGCTCTTGATATCATGTTCATTTTAAGGAGTGATTAGGAATCTACTATTAAGACGTCACGTGCCCTTTTCTTAGTGCATTACTCACCTCATACAATTTAGCTAATTTGCTTTTATGCCTGAATCCACAGAGAACAATTTACTTGAGTCTTAAAGTAAGTGTTTATACCTGGCCTAGGAGCCTACCCACCAGGAGTGGACAATTTATTCCCCCCAGTTTTTTACTGGGCTCAGTATTAATGTCCCTTCATTTAACATTAGTATAGCGGCACCAGTAAAAGGAGATTTTACAATTGCCCAGGCTCAGATCAAAAATAGGACCCTGGGAAGTTTAAAAAAAACACATGTCCTATAGTGTCAGACAGCAAAAATAGCCCTAAATGTCTGGGGGCAATGAACCTTTTATCTATCAAAGTTCATATCAAAATTATTATGAGTCTGTAATTATAACAATTCTGATATTGAAGAAGACCCCCAGCTACATTTGTTGTCCTCAAGTGATAATTTTACTTTAAGAATAACAGAGCAAGATGTCTATAGTTTTTTCTATTAATTTAAATCCATAACAAGAGAAAGAAAATCACCAAAAATCAACAAACTTTCAAACATGTTTGTAGCGGAACCCATCACTGTTTTAAACTGTTTTATGATTATTATGGTTAAAATATGATCCTACTATATATATATTGGTTGATGTTCTACAGAATATATTGGCTCAGAATATTAGCCAGACTTTTGCAGACCTAGGCTAATAGATAATCCTGTTACAGAGATTCAAGAGATAAGAAAGTTGTAAAGGATCCTTGCATTTTCCAAAGTGTTTTCATTCTCTGATAAGAACAAAGAAGAATGATCTAATTAATGTCTGATTGTATCCAAGTTGCCAGGGAGGTGTGACTCACCTATTGTCCTATATGTGTATTGTATGGGGGATATGTGCAATGTCTGTGTGTTATGTGTAAAAACATACTTTTACTAACTTTTGAACCCCTGGTCTGATTCATGCCATTTTTGTATATGTTGTTCCCCTGGGTGAGAGATATTGAATGGTGCGGGACTTAAAGGTGTACCCCCTGTATTTGGGGTACATCCAGAATGTGGTTAAAATTGTGTCTGTTTTAATTGTGTTACCTGTTATCTGAGGGGAGGAGACGTGGGGGTTGAACCATGCAGATAATTGGCTGTTGTGATAATTATGTGGGTGTAGCCCTTCAGAGGGCAACATTGCATAAAAGGAGATTCCCTGTCATTAAAATATAGTTCCTCTTGACCCTTCAAAACGTAGCCTCGTCTCGTTATTTGAGGGGATCGCTATCATACTGGGGATTGCTATGCTTCTGCATACTCCCTTGAGCTGTAACTACTGAACGCTTGTTCCTGATGTACTATCCTTGGAGTCTGTGGTGGTTTTGGTGTCCGGTGCGGTGCTTGTAGGCCTCGGAGCAAACTAGGACGCGTCTATCAACGGAGGTACCCGGTCGGGGTGCCAGTAGATCCGTTACATTGGCTGGCAGTGGTGGGATGGCGTCCTAGTAAGAGGAAAAGCAGCACGGAGACACCGGTAACGTTTGGAGTTACAAATTGAGGGCAACGCTAGTATCCGTACAGCGCCCCTGGCTACAGCAGGATGGAACCGGCTAGTTTTCAGACAGCGTTTCATGATGAGGAGGAGGAGGCAGCCGCAGAGTACAGGGATGCAGACAGAAAGGAACTCTGGTATGATGCCCTGGAAGATGCCCAATGGCGGCGAGGTGAGAGTCTCCCCAGTGATGAGCAGCGGCTAAAGAAGCGTGTGGCGATGCGGATGTATCTATTGGGAGAGCAGCCCCTGGATGAGTGGGTGACAAGACTAGAAACCCTGGTATGGCGAGAGCTCTGGCTAGACAACGCATACCAGGCCCTCTGGTGGCATACCGTTCGACTTACCCCCTGGACGTCTGAACACGACTTACCGGAGGGGGATGATTATGATGGCCCGGGTTTATTATGGGATGCCTTGGAGGACGATATTGATCTTGGCAGCACGGAGGGGTCTAGGTTTTGGGACATCTACGACTACCGGATGGGCATGTATGTCTGGGATGACGAAGGCGAGGTGAGCAAAGACATGACCCACCTGGTAACGAGAGAGTGGGAGCTGGAGCAGGACTACCAACACCTGCTCAGCCTTGTGCAGCCCCAACCTACTCGACAAGCAGAACCAGACTTCATTGACTGGTCCTGGGATGACCTCCAGATGGCAGGTAGAGATGGGACCGAGGTCTCTCTACCGGCCCTACAGAGGGCAGAAGGTGTCGTCCTTCCCCTCCAGCAGCAGTGTGAACCCCAGGGGGCAGAAGGTGTCGTCCTTCCCTCCCAGCGGCAGTGTGAACCCCAGGGGGCAGAAGGTGTCATCCTTCCCCCCCAGCGGCAGTGTGAACCCCAGGGGGCAGAAGGTGTCGTCCTTCCCCCCCAGCGGCAGTGTGAACCCCAGGGGGCAGAAGGTGTCGTCCTTCCCCCCAAGCGGCAGTGTGTACCCCAGGGAGCTGAAGGTGTCGTCCTTCCTCCCCAGCAGCAGTGTGTATCCCAGGGGGCCGAAGGTGTCGTCCTTCCTCCCCAGCGGCAGTGTGTACCCCAGGGAGCTGAAGGTGTCGTCCTTCCTCCCCAGCGGCAGTGTGTTCCCCAGGGAGCCGAAGTTGTCGTCCTTCCTCCCCAGCGGCAGTGTGTACCCCAGGGAGCTGAAGGTGTCGTCCTTCCTCCCCAGCAGCAGTGTGTACCCCAGGGGGCCGAAGGTGTCGTCCTTCCTCCCCAGCGGCAGTGTGTACCCCAGGGAGCTGAAGGTGTCGTCATTCCTCCCCAGCGACAGTGTGTACCCCAGGGGGCAGAAGGTGTCGTCCTTCCCCCCAAGCGGCAGTGTGTACCCCAGGGAGCAGAAGGTGTCGACCTTCCTCCACAGCGGCAGTGGGTACCCCAGGGGGCCAAAGGTGTCGTCCTTCCCCCCCAGCGGCAGTGTGAAACACAGGGGGCAGAAGGTGTCGTCCTTCCCCCCCAGCGACAGTTTACCCTAACCAGGGGAGACACCAATCTCCCAGACAGCGCAGATGGGACCGTGGTCTCTGCGCCCACAGCTTGTCCAGATCCCCAACTACCGTCACTGGGACAACCGGAGGAGGGGGTAAGTACAAATTCCCCTCCCCAGCTAACTTCTAATGTGGCCCCAGGGTTAACAGAGGAAATGTTAACCCCCACTGACCCCCACGTTTCCCTGGCTACTGAGCCGGAATATGTCCCTTGTACAGAGCAAGATGTCCTGCAGGTTATACCAGCAGAAGAGCTGGCATCAGGGCAGAGTGCCGCTGGCCTCTGCCCCTCAAGTCCCCTCAGCGTGTTGCCCCATCACCACAGCAAAATATCCAGGTACCTGGTTAGACTTCCCACCAAAGGAGAGATGTGTGACGAAGTGCCCTTCGCCACTTTGGCTTGGAGAGGACTGTTTGCCAGCCTCCTGCCCTGTGACTATGGCCCTGGTACATATTGCCCTTTGGAACCAGTGTTCGGCCATACCAGAGGCCATACCACTCATTCTGGCCCTTTACATATAGGGGGGTCATTCTGTACTTGCCCTGTGTGAACCATGATACCCCAGATAACTGTGCCATGAAGCCCATTCATATAATGAAAGACTATGGGAAAGACTTTAGCTACATGGCAATTGAACTATGTGAAGAGGATCTGAGCGCGATTCGGTGGTTTTGTGCGCTCAGATCCCAGCTATCTGGGGATATGGGAAATGTGAGTAAATATGAATTGCAGTAATGCTGATGGGTTGTCAAACTAGAGAATTGACCAACAAATACTTTTGTCCGGACATCCCCAGGCCGATCCGTTGGGATCAGACCGTGTATGCCGGCTTATGGTCACGGGGGAGGTGTGTAGCTGAACCCATCACTGTTTTAAACTGTTTTATGATTATTATGGTTAAAATATGATCCTACTATATATATATTGGTTGATGTTCTACAGAATATATTGGCTCAGAATATTAGCCAGACTTTTGCAGACCTAGGCTAATAGATAATCCTGTTACAGAGATTCAAGAGATAAGAAAGTTGTAAAGGATCCTTGCATTTTCCAAAGTGTTTTCATTCTCTGATAAGAACAAAGAAGAATGATCTAATTAATGTCTGATTGTATCCAAGTTGCCAGGGAGGTGTGACTCACCTATTGTCCTATATGTGTATTGTATGGGGGATATGTGCAATGTCTGTGTGTTATGTGTAAAAACATACTTTTACTAACTTTTGAACCCCTGGTCTGATTCATGCCATTTTTGTATATGTTGTTCCCCTGGGTGAGAGATATTGAATGGTGCGGGACTTAAAGGTGTACCCCCTGTATTTGGGGTACATCCAGAATGTGGTTAAAATTGTGTCTGTTTTAATTGTGTTACCTGTTATCTGAGGGGAGGAGACGTGGGGGTTGAACCATGCAGATAATTGGCTGTTGTGATAATTATGTGGGTGTAGCCCTTCAGAGGGCAACATTGCATAAAAGGAGATTCCCTGTCATTAAAATATAGTTCCTCTTGACCCTTCAAAACGTAGCCTCGTCTCGTTATTTGAGGGGATCGCTATCATACTGGGGATTGCTATGCTTCTGCATACTCCCTTGAGCTGTAACTACTGAACGCTTGTTCCTGATGTACTATCCTTGGAGTCTGTGGTGGTTTTGGTGTCCGGTGCGGTGCTTGTAGGCCTCGGAGCAAACTAGGACGCGTCTATCAACGGAGGTACCCGGTCGGGGTGCCAGTAGATCCGTTACAATGTTCAAAAATGAAATGTCCAATAATTTTGCCTTTTATACAAAACTTCCCAAAGTTTATCAGGATCTTCCCAGCCTCGGCCCACCAATGTATACTGATCCTGCTACTCCATAGCACAATATTGCTCCAACAATCTATCTGTGCCTTTTTGCCCCAGATCAGATGGATAATATACATAATAGCTCAAATAAATAACTCATTACTATATATGATAAATGTAATTTAATTGTATTCTCTCTCCATCTAAATCTTTTTATTTTTTTTATTTTTATTTTTTTCCATTACAAAGATACAAAATACATATAACACATAAATTAACAAGCATATCATATTCTTAAAAAAAGAAAAAAGACACATCTTGGCATTCAATCTTTGAAATCTTGGAACAGTTGAAACATAAAAAGTACAATACATACCAAAAAAAAACATACATAAAAACAACAACAGTTATACATATTCCCCCTTGACGGAAAATACTTTTCCAATTCGTCATTGTTGGCTTAGGTAGTGGGCCGCAAGAGGGCTGCTGGCCACACCCACCGGAGCTACACCTTCTCCATCATGCAACACTGATTTTACCTTTTATAATAATTCAAATATTCAGCAGGACCTTATAGAAGACCATCATGGATATATAATATATTAGTAGACGAAAAAGTATTACTAATCTTTTATTTATCCCACCTATCTGTCCTTATTCAAATTTTAGAAACTTCGACTATCTTTCGTCTCTCAGACTTTTGCCACTCTTCCTTTGATTTCTCTCATATTATCTCTAAAAAGGCCTCATCATGTTGAATATTTTGTTGTAACAGAAATCTCTGAAATCTCTTAGGGATTTCATAATAAAATTCTGGTCTCCTCTTGTTATAAATATTTTTACAGAATAACCCCATTTATATTCGATTTTTTCTTCCCTTAAGTAGTAAAATCTCTAAACTCTCTCCTTTTTTGCAAAGTTTCAAAGGGAAGATCTAAGAAGATTTGGATTTTATCATACAGTGCTGACAGCTTTTTTAATTGTCTACTTTTAATTAATATTTTTTGTTTGTAAGAATAAGACTGTAGTCTAACTAAAATATCCCTCAGGACTTCCCTCGATAGATTAGGTGATAATGGTAATCAATAGCACATTTCTATTCTATTTTCCCCTTCCTCTGGGCTTATGTCCATAGACTCAATATTTTTAATACATATTTTTGTATAGCTTTGGGGCCAAAAGATTCAGAGATCCCTCTTACTCTTAGATTATTCCTTCGTGACACTTCTTCAATTCTATTTTGGCTAGATTTTAAGTTTTTCACCTCAACTTCCAGTTTTTTAACTTGCACTTTTAATTTTTGATTTTCTTCCCAAATCTCCTCATGTCTTTTCTCGACAAGTGTACATCTCTCTACAATAGTTGCCATTGTTTTGGCATCATTAGTTAACTCTATAGCAATTTGATTTTGAAGAGAATTTTGAAAGTCACCTAATATATTTTTTAATAAAGATACTGTCAGAATTTCCTTGTCTAATTTAGGGGAATTCGACTCTTCTACCAAAGATGAGTTGTCTGAATTTGAGGAATTATAGGTAGATAAATCCTCTGCAAGAGATAGTTGAAGGAGAGGATTAACCTTATCAATTTTCCCTCCTTTACCTCTATGTTAAGGAGTCACAGAAGTTCTCGTAGACATTTTATTTTCCCTTTCTCTATTCTTTCCTTTTAAAGTAGTTTGAAACATCTCTTCTCAATTAGCCACCAGCACAATTCTTTTTTAATTTCAAAAAATACTTTTTTCCCCAGCTACTCGTAATAAATATCTTTACATTTACCTTATATCCAGGATACAGCCTGGCCCCAAATAATACAGGATATCTTTTATCTCTTTTTACATCAATATCAGATATCAACCTTATATTATGGAAAAAGTAAAAAAGAGATTATGTAAATGTCATAGCATTACATCAATATAGCTGGTCTTTTTTAATATTTCCACTTAGATTTCCAGAACCAATATTTTTTTTAAATACCTGAGTATTTTATCGTCTCCCTATTGCCCAATATCATAATCTAGTAATACCTTCTATTTCACCAATATCCCCTTAATAAACATTCACCAGCCACATCAATATCTACAAATTATTTTTGTTCAAAGACAAAAGTGAGCAAAGCAGTTAATCAAATATAGCTGAAAGATATCAGTGTTGAACTCCCAAAGGCTTATAGTTATTTATACTTGGCTCGTGGACATTTAAAACAAGGAAAAGCTTTTTATATATAGAAGACCAATTAGTTGACAAATGTAGTCCTCCAATTAACTTTTTATACATGGATATTCTTGATATTTAAGATGTTTCTTCACCTCAGCATCTGCGATGACAGTTCAGTATATATTATCTGTGTTATCCACCTCAATGTATAATCTCTGGAGTGTCCAACTCAGCATATTTTGTATCCGCCTTAGCATATAATCTCAGCGGTATCCGCTTCAGCTTGGAAACTCTGTGATATCTATCTCTGCATATAATCTCTGCGTTATTACACCTCAATGTGAAATCTCTGAAATGATCACCACAGTATATCTTGTATCCGCCTCAGCATATAACGTCAGCGGTATCCGCCTCAGTTTATAATCTCTGTGATGTCTGTTTCGGCAAGTAATCTCTGTGATATCTTGGCTCAATATGAGGTCTCTGGAATGACCTCCCCAGAATATCTTGTATCCGCCTCAGAATATAATGTCAGCAGTGTCCTCCTCAATTTGTAATCTCTGTGATATCTGTCTCAGCATGTAATCTCTGTGGTATCTTGGCTCAATATGAGGTCTCTGGAATGACCACCCCAGTATATCTTATGTCCGTCTCAGCATATACTGTCAGAACTATCCGTCTGAGCTTGTAATTAGTGATGTCCCGAATAGTACTCCGGCGGACCATTCGCGGCGATTTTTGCATGTTCGCGTTCGCAGCGAACGGCGAACACATGCGCTTTTGGGTTCGCCCCCTATTCTTTATCATTGAGGAAACTTTGACCCTGCACCTCACAGTTAGCAGACACATTCCAGCCAATCAGCAGCATACACTCCCTTCCAGAGCCTTCCATCTGAAGGACAGCAACCCAAAAAAGCCCTTTTTAGGGCTAGAAAATCATTTATTTTATTTTATAATTTTTTTCTGTGTAATCTAATTGCATATGCCTGCCTGCCAGCGTGTGTGTGTGACAGGCTAACACCTAACAGCTTATATTGTGCTCAGTGAAATAAAACACTTTTTTGACTGTAATAGATTGAATATCAGTTGCCTGCCTACAGGCGTGTGTGTGAAGCCTATTGCATCTACTCTGCCAACTTTTGCCAGTGCACAGTGATTCATCATATCTGGTGCAACCGTAGTGTACAGTGACATAAAACAACCCTTTTTTTTACTGTAATCGATTGAATGTCAGTTTCCTGCCTACAGGCGTGTGTGTGAGGCCTACAACGCCTACTCTGCCAACTTTTGCCAGTGCACAATGACACTCATATTTAGTGGCACCTTAGATTGCACGTGCAGTGCCCCAAATTTGAAGTGGGAGGACCGACCAAGCATCTTTTTCCATCTCCCGCTTCCAAAAATCCATGCCATATACACGTCCCCTGATAGTCGACGTAACAGGGATTATACCGATAGGAATAGTACTACTTAACAGTACACACCTTATAATAACGCAGACAGAGGCAACGCAGAGAGAGGAGTCTGAAGAAGAGGAGTCAGAGGAGGAAGGTGGCTTTGAGGAGGTGGAAGACCAAACACAGCAGGCGTCCCAGGGGGCTTGTTGTCACCTTTCGGGGACCCTTGGTGGCTGGGTGGAGGAAGAGACCTTCAATGACATCAGTGAGGACAAGGAACGGGACATGGCTAGCTTGGTATCCAACCTTGTGCAAATGGGGAGTTTGCGGTTGTGCAAAGGGACTGTTTGCGGTTGTTTGCGGTGCATTAAACGGGGAAATTGGTCTGTTACTGTGAAGCGGGTTTAACCCTTACACTACCTGATCGATACAACATCATACCTGATGTATTAAAGCATGTTATTGCAAACAATTTAGGAATGTTAGGTGATTTATGCCCTTTATGGCTTTAAACCAGACTCTGCATTAACTATGTAATTTTCCGTGGGAGTTTTGCTATGGATCCCCCTTTGGCATGCTACAGTCCAGGTGTTAGTCCCCTTGAAACAACTTTCCCATCACTATTGTGGCCAGAAAGAGTCCCTGTGGGTTTTGAAATTCACCTGCCCATTGAAGTCTATGGCGGTTCGCCGATGTTCGCCCGTTCGCAAACATTTGATGAAGTTCGCGTTCGCTATTCGCAAACCCAAAATTTGATGTTCGCGACATCACTACTTGTAATCTCTGTGATGTCTGTCTCAGCATGTAATCTCTATGGAATCATGCCTCAAAATATGAGATCTCTGGAATGGTGACTGTCTGGGGTGTCTGTCTCCACATGTGATCTCTATGATATTAACTTTAATGTGAGATCTCTGGAGTACCCACTTCAATATATCTGGTATCTCAACATATGGTCTAAACAGTATCGGCCTCAGCTTGTCATCTCTGTAGTGTCTGCCTCAGGATATGACCTCCACAGTATGCTTCTCCGCTTATACTATCTGGGGTATCTGTTTTAATTGTACCTCTCTCATCAGTAATGACCCCCGCTGCATTATATCTGTCTCTGCGTCTGGTCTCTATGTTATCCGTTTCAGCGTGTGCTCTGTGCGGTGTCTGCTTCAGGTTAAGATTTCTGCAGACTCTGTCTTAGCAGTACAATAACTGCCTCAACACGTGGGGTCTATTTAGCCTCTGTATCACCTTATGGTGTCTGCCTCAGCTCACAGATTCCACTCACAGTGCACACCCATCAATGTGTATCTCCTTACACGCTCACAGGGATCTTCATGGTCTGTAGTATTCGACTATGGCGTCTGACTCAGCGTGTACTCTCACTCTGCATGTGGTCTCGCGATAATTCCTGCGAGAATGGTGTGCTCCGGAAAAGTCCCCAACTCGCCTACAGACTAGCTCTGGGTGGAGCTAACATCCCCCTAAATCTTTATCTTAACAGCTTTGCAATATATACTTGTACACAATATCTACTGGGCTCCAGAGGGTCGTGCTCCATGTGAGGGTTCAATAATTGAACCCACAACATCCCACCTTTACGCCAACAATTTATTCTCAAGAAAGAAAAGATGATGATATATTATTCTTCTGTAACAAGGTAAATGTATTGAAGTCTTGTGATATAGTTATCAATAATACTATTGTGTATATGAATGTACATGTGCACACATGCAACTAGACCTAAGTCATTACTACTTGCATTGTACTCAATACTGTGTTTACCCATGAGTCCTCACAATAAAACTGGATTCATAAAAATGCAAAATGTTCTGTGCTTAAAATGTTTTTCTGTTTATCTGTGCCTTTGGCCCCAAATAAAACCGATAATATGCAGAATATCAAGAATAACTAATTACTATATATGACAAATGTGATTTGATTGTATTCTCTTTCCTCTTTATCTTAACAGCTTTGCTCATCTCTGCAATATATACTTGTACAGAGTATCACCCGGATCCAGAGTATCTGTGCTCCACCTGATGAAGCAATAATTGATCCAACACCGACCTTTATGCCAGCAAATTATTATGAAAAGAAGAAAAAATGAGGATATTCTATTCCTGTGTAACAATGTACATTTATTGAAGTATAATAATACAACTTTATATTGAATATACATGTACATACATGCAACTAGCATTACTGGATTACCCATTATTGTGCCAGAATTCATGTTTTCATAAAAACAACTTTCTGAAAAATCTGCATCTTAACAGCTTTGCTCCTCTCTGCAATATATACTTGTACAGAGTATCTTCTGGACCCCACAATCTGTGGTCTCCTGCATGAATCAATAATTCTACCCACTACATCCAATTTTATCCAACAACTAATCCTCATAAACAGAATGGAGGAAGACTTGATATTTCCTTTCATGAAATAAACAAATAATGGAATAAAGAAAATCTCATCTTCACAAAATAATAAGCAGGTACAGTTTCAATAGTTTGGACATCAAAACATTATTTTTAGACTATATTTGTAAGATGTTTTTAAAAAGTAAGTCGCCATGTTCAGCAGTTTTCCTCTTGATGCAAATGTTCAATTTAAGGGGTGGTCAGGAAGCATTACTTGTCTCATACGATTTAGATAATTTTGCCTGAAATTATGTTTTTAGAAAAACAATTAACTTGAGGCTTAAAAAGTGGTTATACGTGTCCTAGGAGCCTATCCACCAGGAGTAGGCCATTTATTTTTCCCCATATATTTAAAGAGGGGCCTATAATAATAATTATCCTCTTAAAATGAGTAAAGGGGCAGCATGAAGCGGGGGTTTTGATATTGCCCTGGATGGGCCCTGGTGAAAGAGGGACCCTGATAAATTCTATAGGAAAACATGTCCAATGGTGTAAGGGGACCAAAAAAAGCTAACTGTCTGGGGTCTGTGGGTAAGGGCCCTTTTATCCATCATTGTTCATTTTAAATATACTATGGGCCTCATTAAATTGCTGGTCGTAACTCGATCGCAAATCTCTGATTTCCTGCAATCGAGTTACGTCCTTGCGTTGCTCTACGTTTACGCTAATATTCAATTGGCCGGGCCCGCAAGTTAGTCCCCCTTCCCGCTAATCGCAAACCATGCTATCTGTAGTAAGCATTCGCCGGCTTAAACATGATCACGCCCGCAAGCCCGTGACTCGTGGTTAATAGCCCGTTAACTCGGAGCACTGTAAATGCAAATATAAATTCTATACAGCTCTGTTAAGCACTTTAAATGATGAGGAACATAATGGGTGACATTAGGATTAAAGGCACAACAATCTCAAGCTCGCACATCGCCAAAATCAAATACTTTATTTATGACCTCCTAGCCCGTAACTTGTTATTCAAGCCCATAGGACTTCAATGAAATATGGAGGTTGGATTCCAAAGTCATACGGGCTTGGAGGTTGAAGCCCGTAGGACTTTATGACGAAAATTGAACATGAAATAATGTATTTAGTTTTGCTGATTTGCGAGCTTGAGAATGTTGTGCTATGATTTGTAAGTAAGCCCTTTGCAACACCTCCTTGGTACAAGTAACCTGTGGTTCGAGTTTAGCCATTTGTAGGCTTAACGGAAGGGCAATCGGAGCAATTGAATAGAGATTAGGGATTTTTTGAGGCTGCAACACTTTTGGCCATGAAAGATCAGAGGCTTTGAGGAAAGTAAGCTGTGATTGAGCAAATCGATAGGAATCGTAGCTCGTAGTAAGTAACTAGATACGAGAGTGCAAACGGCAGGCAATTATAAAGCAAAGTAGCTTGCGACCTCCATTTGCGAGCCCGGATCTAAAACGCTGCAATTGAATGAGGGCCTATGAGTTTAGTGATTATACACAGTTCTGAGATTTGTTTTTTCTTTCAACTGATATTGAGGAGCTGCATTTGTTTGTTATATTTGTTGATCTCAATTAATAATACATTACTTTTAGAAGAACAGAACAAAATGTATCTGATGAAAGACACAGGAGAGGGGGAAGAGACACAGGGGAGAAAAAAGGGAGGGAAGAGACTCAGGGGAGGGGGGAACAGACACAGGGGAGGGAGAGAGGGAAGAGACATGAGGGGGGAAGAGACACAGGGTTAAAAGAGACACAGGGGAGGGGGGAAGAGACACAGCTGAGGGAGAGGGGGTAAAAACACAGGGGGGAAGGAGACACAAGGGATGCAGAGGAGGGGGGAAATAAGACACAATGGAGGAAGTAGACAGTGGGTGAAACTCTCAATGAGCGCCAAAGGAGCACATTGCGAGGCCAGTAAAGTAGAGGGGGGAGAGGCTCGCAATGTGTGGCAAACAGCATTGCCAGGCTTCAAATTTTATTGCTGTCATTTTGACAGGCAAGTCACTAGTACTGAAATATTCCTCCAACTATCTCTCTGTGCCTTTTGGCCTCAGATCAGACGAATAATATACAGAATAGGTAGAATAAGTCATTACTATATATGACAAATGTGATTCAATGTTATTCTCTCTCTCCCCTAAATCTTTATCTTAACAGCTTTGCTCCTCTCTGCATTATATACTTGTACAGAGTATCTTCTGGGACCTAAAGGATCTGCGTCCACTCAATGAGTCAATAATACAACCCACTACATCCCACCTAAATCTTTATCTTAAAAACGTTGCAATATAAACAAAATATCTACTGGACTCCAGAGGGTCTGTGCTCCACGAGTCATTAATTCAACTCACTAAATGCCACCTTTACTTCAGCAATTTATTCTCAAAAAAAGAAAAATGAGGATATTCAATTCTTCTGTACCAAGGTAAATGTGTTGAAGTCTTGTGATACAGTTTATACATAATACAATTGTATATGAATGTACATGTGCATACATGCAACTAGAGCTAAGTCATTATTTGTTTTATTTCTTTACTACTTGCATTGTACTCAGTGCTGTATTTACCCATGAGCCCTCACAATAAAACTGGATTCAGAAAATGCAAAAGGTTTTGTGCTTAAAAAGGCCATTTGTAGCCTCCTGAGCTAATGCAGCTTTTAAAAAAATGTCCTACTGACCTATATACAATATTTACACACGGATCTGAAGGTACAAATATTATCTTGTTTTAGGGAAAAATACTTTTTTTATTTTATTTTCTTACACACAGCAGGAGTAATAAATATGTGTTTGTTCATGTTTTGTAATGAATTATTGTTGCTAATATGTTTTTCCTATGAGTATTTAAAGAACAGCTAAAGTGCAATTTATTCATAATATGCTGTTTTGAAAAAAAACATAATGGTGGGCAGAATATTCTAAAAGTAATAAAAAGTTTTAATGTAATAGCATGTGAATGAAAAATACAACATGTGTGCAATCATTGCCTTGACTGAGCTGCTGCTTTTAGCACTAATGTGGTATTTATTTTTATGTTGTTTTTATATTTTTTATGATTCTGGGTGTTGCAGAAATATATATAAGTATCAGAGCTTAGATCAAATTAGATTAAGGTTGCATGACTATTAAAAAACTACTTTGTTTTTCTTTTCACTTTTGATTACAACATAATTATTTAAAAATAAAAAATAATAAAATGCATTTAATTAACAAGTAATAGCTTGGTGTGTGTATAAGTTGTTGTGTTGTAAAAACAGCTGTCATGGGTTAATGTCTGTGATTTGCTCACACAGCAAGAGAGAGATATACAAACACAGAAAAGGGACAAATGGGTGCATTCACATTTTTTGCACGCCTTCGCAGGGGCTCCTTCACTTCACTGCCTAGGGGCTCCAAAAAGGTAGATCTGTCACTGGCAACTAGACATTATTTATTATTTGTTTCATTTTTTACAAGTGAAAAACAAACCTGTGATAACTCATTGGGGTAAGATGGGAACTTATAAATACAATCTATATTTTTCAATCTGTAGAAATACATAACATAGAAACTATATGAAAATAATAAAGGAAGACTTGATATTTCCTTCCAGGAAATACCGGCACAACAGAATAATCTAATCTCCACAGAAATACTAAGCAGGTACTGTTTTCATACTTTGGACATCACTAAATTATTTTTGGACAGTTTTGCTCTTGATGCCATGTTTAATTTGAGGAGTGGTCATGAATCTACTATAAAAAAAAAACACATGTCATTCTTTTCTTTTTTTTAATTTTTCCTTATTTCTATTATAATCTTTTAAACAGTGCAAAATGTATATGTTTTTTTCATGAATTAAAATGTATGACGATTGAGAGAAAATCCCCATTCCCTGTATCACAGAAAAGTCTTGAACTTGTTTAAAAACCAAATGCCAACAAATTAGCTGTTTATATAAAACAACCAAATATATCATGGTCTTACCAGGCTCCGCACACCAATGTATACGGACCCTATTGCTCCATATCCACATATTCCTCCAGCAATCTACCTGTGCCTTTGGCTCCAAATTAGACTGATAATATGCAGAATAGCTAGAATACCTCATTACTATATATGATCATTGTGATTTGATTGTATTCTCTCTTTTCCTAATTTCTTTATCTTAAAAGGTTTGGACCACCCTGCAATATATATATACTTCTTAAGATTATCTTCTGGAATCCAGAGGATCTGTGCTCCAGCAACTTATTCTCAAGAAACAAAATGAGGATATTCTATTCTTCTATAACAAGGTACATTTATTGAAGCAGTGCGATATAGTTTGTTACGCCCATCAGATTTGGGGACTATGCTCACCACAATTCTCTCTCTATGGGTTGCAACCTTTTGTTCAAATCTCAGCATCCAGCCAAAGCACCTTCTTAGGAGAACTCAGGATAGCATAAGTTAATAACTTGCCCCAGAAGAAGACACAGGCAGACATTCCTTTGGTTTTAGAGTGTTTCACACAGTAGACTCAGATCACAATTGCTTAGTGTCCGAATCAGACTGGCACTTCTTTATTTTTCAAGACACATTTTCAGATAACACAAAACACCATCCCCCCAGGTCTGTAGCCAAGCCCCCATCTCTTGCTAGATCTCAACTTACAGGGTTATAAACTAGACTTCCCCCACTTATATCTGCTTGATGTCATCTTTTACACAACCACCTATTCCTTCCTTCCCCTTCTAGACTCAATGCAGGGATCTATGCATGGCTGACTCTCAAAGCCATATAAATTCTTTAGAATATTTAACCCTTTGTATATCCCAGATATGACTGCATTAACTTTATATTATCTAAGCATATCCTATGGACTACTTCTAACACAGATACATTATTTGAAAGTTAATAAATGACAGTACTGTATGCACTTATTACATCCGTGATATAACTACATGTATGCATTACACCAATGATATAACTGTTAAGCAAGTCGCTGGCACCTTCTAAACACACATATAATAACTGATTAACCCCAAACAGTCCAGTGGGCCCTTCTGTTCATAACACAGTTTATAAATAATACAACTGTATATTGAATGTACATGTGCATACATGCAACTAGATCTAATTCATTATTTATTTAATGTCATTACTACTTGCATTGTATTGAGTGCTGTATTTACACATGAATCCTCACAAGAAAACTGGATTCAGAAAATCAAAACGTTTAATGCTTAAAAAGGTAATTTTTGGTCTCCTGAACTTATGCAGCTTTTCAAAAATGTTCCCACTGACACTTGCATAGCACATTACCTGCCTCATACAATTGTGATAATTTGCTTTTACGCCTTAAATCATATTTTCATAAATCTATTATCTTAGGGCCCTAGGAGCCTACCCACCAGGAGTAGACAATTTACTTTCCGTCATTTGTTCAAAGGGGGGTCTCTTTTAATAATCATCTATTTAAAATGAGTATAGGGGCACCAGCAAGAGGGGGTTTTGATATTGCCCTCTATAGGCCCTGGTCAAAGAAGGACTCTGGTAAGTTCACTGGAGCAACATGTCCAATAGTGGGAGAAGACAATACAAGGGTAACTCTCTGTGATCTGTGGGCCCTTTTATCCATCATAGTTCATAGTTGATTATAACATTTCTGAGAAAAATATTTATTTTTGTTTCATCTCATATTGAGATCCACCAGCTACATTTGTTGAACTCAAGTAATAATATATTACCTTCAGAATAACAGATCAAAATGTACATATGTTTCCCATTAATTAAAATCTATGATTTGGCGCTCATTGCGCTTTTGGCACTCATTGCAAGCCCCGCAAAGAGCTGCTTTGCCACTCATTGCAGGCCTTATTCAATCCGCCACTTGCCTTGTGATGAGCACCTTCGACGCTCATTGCAAGCCCCAGATGGCGCTCATTGGGAGCCTGCAATGAGCGTTCATTGCAGACGTCGTCCAACCCGCCACTTTCATGCCTCCCGCTGTGTCTGTTCCCCCTCTATCCATCCCTCCTCTCCCTGCCCTGTGTTTTTTTTCTTATTTCCCTCCCCTGTGTCTCTTTTCCTCCCTATCTCCCTCTCCTGTGTCTTTCTTCTCTCTGAATTTGTTCAAGTCTTGTGTGCCTCGCGATGAGCGCTGTTGCTTATATTTTCAAAGTCTTGCAAGGCTCGTGTTGATGGGCTAAGTGTTACAAGCTTCAACCTTGCTTTGAGCCTTTTTGAAAACATATATGTTTTTACGTCCGCCATTTTTTTACTCGCTTAGCCGATTCTCAGCCTCAAATTAGCTTGCAACCTCAAGAAAGTTATCTTTCTTATTTAATTGGCATCTTTTGGTGCTCTTCCGACGGCTTTCGAGTTAAGGGCTTGAAAAAATGATCGTCTTTTAAAGTCGTAATTTTTTCAAAGTCTTGCGAGCCTCGCGATCAGTGCCAAAGTCCTACGTGCTTCGGCGCTGATTGGGGGCATGGCCATGAGTGCCTTCAATCTGTTTCCATCCTCCATCAATGGAGCATCCTCGGGCAAATAACAACTTTGACGGGACAGATGACCCTTAGAGGAACCCTGAAAGGCCACAATTGCGAGGCCTTCGGTGCTAATTGCAACAAAGTCGTGCAAACCTCGCATTGAGTGCCTGCAGTGCTCATCGTGAGCCCTGCAATGAGGGCATTTGGCACTCATTGCAGCAAAGTCGTGCCAGCCTTCGGCCGTAACTTTTAACATATCGTTACCAACAAACTCGCAATTACGACAACTATGATCTTATCAGCCTCAGCTCACCAATGTATATAATCCTATAGCTCCATACCAAAATATTTCCCTACATTATAATTCTGTGCTTTTTTAACCCAAATCAGACTGATAATATACAGAATACTATAATAACTCATTACTATATATGACAAATATGATTTGATTGTGTTCTCTTTCCCTAAAATGTTTATCTTAAAGGCTTTGCACCTCCCTGTAATATATACTTGTACAGAATCTGTGCTCCATCTGACGAATCATTATTGAACCAACTACACCTTCCTTTATGCCAGCAAATTATTATCAAAAAAAGAGAAACTGAGTATATTCTATACTTGTGAAACAAGGTACATTTATTGAAGTACTGTGATAGAGTTTATAAATAATCAAACTGTATATTGAATGTACATGTGCATACATGCAACTAGCATGGCTGTTAAACTGAAGTGCGGTAGACTTTAGAATTATATATACTGTATATACTCGAGTATAAGCCGACCCGAGTATGAGCCGAGGCACCTATTTTACCACAAAATACTGGGTAAAATGGGTGACTCGAGTATAAGCCGAGGGTGGGAAATGTGCTGCCCCCTGTGTCCCTCTTGTGCCCTCTGTGTCCCCCCCCTCTCTCTCCCGTGTCTCTTCTCCCCTCTCCCTTCCCTGTGTCTCTTCCCCCCTCCCTTATCACCCTCCTCATTCTCAACCTCCCTCCTCAACCCCACTCCTCATCCTCAACCTCCCTCCTCATCCTCAACCTCCCCCCTCATCCTCAAACCCCTCATCCTCAACCCCCTCATCCTCAACCCCCCCTATCCTCAACCCCCTCCTCAACCTCAACCCCCCTTCTCATTCTCAAACTCATTCCTCAACCCCACTCCTCATCCTCAACCTCCCTCCTCATCCTCAACCTCCCCCCTCATCCTCAACCCCCTCATCCTCAACCCCCCCATCCTCAGCACCCTCCTCAACCTCAACCCCCTCGTCATTCTCAACCTCCCTCCTCAACCCCACTCCTCATCCTCAACCTCCCTCCTCATCCTCAACCTCCCCCTCATCCTCAACCCCCTCATCCTCAACCCCCCCATCCTCAACCCCCCCATCCTCAACCCCCTCCTCAACCTAAACCCCCCTCCTCATCCTCAACCTCCCTCCTCATCCTCAACCTCCCTCCTCATCCTCAACCCACTCCTCAACCTCCCTCCTCATCCTCAACCTCCCTCCTCATCCTCATCCCCCTCCTCCTCCCTCCTCAACCCCCCTCAACCTCACTCCTCAACCCCACCATCCTCATCCTCCCCTCTCAACCCCCCATCCTGATCCTCAACCCCTCCCATCCTCAAACATCTCCTCACCACCCCTCTAACTCAACCCCCCTCCTCAACATCAACCCCCTCCTCAACCCCCCATCCTCAACCCCCATCCTCAACCCCCCTCCTTATCCCCCTCCTCATCCGCAACCCCCCATCCTCATCCCCCTCCTCACCCCCCCTCAACCTCAACCCCCCTCCTCAACCTCCCTCCTCCTCATCAACCCCCTCCTCACCCCCCCTCAACCTCAACCCCCCTCCTCAACCTCAACCTCCCTCCTTCTCATCAACCCCCTCCTCAACCCCCATCCTCAACCCCCATCCTCAACCCCCCTCCTCAACCCCCTATCCTCATCCTCAACCCCCCCATCCTCATCCCCCTCCTCACCCCCCCAACCTTAACCCCCTCCTCAACCTTCCACCTCCTCATCAACCAACCCCCTCACCCGCCCTCAACCGCAACCCCCCTCCTCCTCATAACCCCCCCGCCTCAACCCCCTCCTCACTTTCTCCCCTCTAAATACCTCCCCCCACTTACCTGCTTCTTCTCCGGCCTCTGCTCCGTCTTGACCCCAGCGCGCATGTGACGTCACGGTATATATTTCACGGGTTTTGCCCAGCAGATGCATCAAAATGTATTTTATCTAATTATTAACTAGCTGTATGACTATTTTCCCTAATTACTTATGCTCTTAGACTCAATTTTTTCAAAATTTTTTAAATTTCTGTTTTATTTGAGCAGTGGCCCTTTAACTCTCATAATTACTACACGTTTTCATGACATGTGTTTGTGTAACATGTGATTCTTGCCCTTCAATTGAAAAATATAAATAATATGGCCCACCATAAAATGCATCTAATAAAATAAATTAATGGCTTGGTGTGTGTACAAGCTGTTGTGTTGAAAAAAAGCTGTTATGGGGAAATGTCATACAATATTTACACAAGGGTATGAAGGCAGAAAGAATATGTTGTTTTAGGCAAACAATACTTTTTTTCAATTGTATTTTATTGCCCATAGCAGGAGTAATAAAAATGCCTCCGTTCATGTTTAGTGATTCAGTTTGTCAATAATATTTTCTTTCCTTTGCATATTTAAATGATCACTAAAGTGTAATTTATTTATAATATGTTGTTTTGAAAAAATAATAGAAAATTTTAATGTAATAGCTTATCAACAAAATTATTATTTAATGTGATTAGTCATTGCCTTTACTGAGCTGCTGCTTTCAGCACTTATGTTGAATTTATTTTTATGATGGTTTTACATTTTTTAAGACCCTGGGTGGTGCAGAAAAGGATATAAGCAGCAGAAGAAGATATTTTTACTTTAGGTCCAAATTGGTTTAAAGCGTTATGACTTTTATTCTATCCTTTCTTTAATTTGAAGCCTGTAATAACCTTCATAGAGCGCGTATGTTTTTGGGTTAGAAATGTATCACAGTTACAGATGTATTTAATTGATTCAAGCCCTAATTACATGCCCACAGACCCAACACGGAAACCACGGACCTGCATTTCAGGCCATATCATGATCAATTAAGAAAGCCCATAAGTTACAAGTTAGACAGAGCCAATAGTAAATGAGACCGTCATCACGATATCAGTAAAACATGGAGTTTAAACTACAATCAGTTAGTTTTTAGAAGTAAGATCTGTAATCGGACTCGCAATCCAAATATGTACACATCAATAAAAAAGCAATAAATCAACTGTTCTAGTCCATATGGGTTCCATGATATGCATTTACTCCTTGATTCCCAAGAACAATATAATGCGAAATAAAATTTACAAAAAATAATTATTGTAGATTTGCGAGCTTGAGACTGTTGTGCAATTAATTATAATGTCTTTCATTGCTTGCCCAGTATTTTTAAATACAGTAGTGTGTGTTTATTTGCTTTTGCAGTGTTACGAACAGATGTTTAACCCTCTTGTGAGTCCTAGCTAGTACTCGTATCATTTTTTTATACATTTGGCATTTACGAGTGTCAAGGCAATTGTGGGCTAGTTGAACTATTGTAATTAGATATGGATTTTGCATCTTTAGGACTGGTAACATTTACGGACTTGAAACAATTATTGGTTGAGATAGAAAGCAGTTAACGTTTTTGACAACTTCAGTGATTTTGAACCTGTAACTCGCAAATCAATTGTAAGTAGCAAAATATAGCCAATTAAATATCTGTAACTTTTTCAGGCTCCATTACGCGCTGATGTAATTGTGATTTGGACAATTGAATAGGGGCCTTTTTCTTTATACTTTTGATTACAACATATTTATTTATCAAATATATTAAATTGCTATTAATTTGAAGAATCATCTTAAATTTATATATACACAAGTGAAAAAAAGATTATAAAACCTCATTGGGCTAAGATGAGAACTTAAAAATAAAATGTATATTTTTAATTCTGTAGATATACACAACACAGAAACTATATTAAAATAATGAAAGAATATTTGATATTTCCTTCCAGAAAATAAAGGAATAAAAAATAATCTCATCTCCATAGAAATACTAAGCAGGAACAGTTTTTATACTATGGACATCAAAAGCAAGTCACAATATTAAACAGTTTTGATCTTCATACAATGTTCAATTTAAGGACTGGTGAGTAACCTACTATTAAGGCCACATGCGCCATTCTCTTGGTGCATTACCGGTCTCCTACAATTTTGATAATTTGTTATTGTGCCTCAATTTATGTTTTCATAAAAACAACTTGAGGCTTAAACAAAGTGGTTATATCTGCCCTATTAGCCTATCCACCAGGAGACGACAATGTATTCTCCCCCAGATAAGTTAAGTCGGCTTACTAGTAATATTCATCCATTTAAAATGTGTGTAGGTGCACCAGGAAGAGAGGGTTTTGATATTGTCCTGGATGGGTCCTGATCAATGAGGGACCCTGGAAGTTCAATAGAAAAACATGTCCAATGGTGGAAGATAAATAAAAAAAGATTAAGGTCTGGGGTCTGTGAGCCCTTTTATCCATCAGGGTTCAAAATAAACATAGTCTAATTCTTGTGATTATAAACAAATACTTTCATCTGATATGGAGGACCACCAGCTGCATGTGTTGCTCTCGAGTAATAACACATTACTTTCTGATTTCTAGAGCAAAATGTAATTTCAGTAATTAAAATCCATCAGAAGAAGGAGAAAATCACCATTCTCTGTATAACAGCAAACTTTTAAATGCACAACAATTTAGCCATTTATACAAAACTTACCCGAATTTATCAGGATCTTACCAGCCTCGGCCCACCAATATATACTGATCATATTGCTCCATAGCAAAATATTCCTCCAACTATCTCTCTGTGCCTTTTGACCATAAATCAGACTGATAATATACAGAATAGCTAGAATAGATGATTACTATATATAACAAATGTGTTTTGATTGTATTCTCTTTCCTCTTAAAATCTTTCTCTTAACAGCTTTGCTCCTCTCAGCAATATATACTTGTACAGAGTATCTTCTGGACTCCACAGGGACTGCGCTCCCCTCCATGAATCAATAATTCAACCCACTACATCCAACCTTTATTCCAACAACTAATTCTCATAAACAGAATGAAGAAAGACTTGATATTTCCTTTCATGAAATAAATGAATAAAGGAATAAAGAGCAATCTCATCTTCACAAAATAATAAGCAGGTATAGTTTCAATATCGTGAATATCAAAACATTATTTTTTGGACAATATTTTTAAGTTTATTTTCAACAGCAAGTCACCATGTTCAATAGTTTTGCTCTTGATGAAATGTTCAATTTAAGGAGTGATCAGGAATCTCCTAATAAGACGACGCACGCCATTCTCTTAGTGCATTACCTGTCTCGTATGATTTTTTTTAAAGTAATTTATTAAACTTCAGGCTCAAACAAAGTGGTTATACCTGTCCTAGGAGCCTATCCACCTTAGACAATTTATTTTCTCCCATTTTTTTAAAGGGAATCACTAGTAATACTCATCCATTTAAAATGAGTATAGGGGCAAAAGAAAGTAGGGTTTTGAGATTGCCCTGGATGGGCCCTGGTCATAGAGGGACCCTGATAAGTTCAATAGCAAAACATGTCCAATAGTGTAAGGGGACAAAACATCCTAACTGTCTGGGGTCTGTGGGCACTTTTATCCACCCTAGTTCATGTAAAATATACAGTTTTGTAATTATAATAGTTCTGAGAAAAATATTTGTTTTCTTTAATCTGATATTGAGGACCATCAGCTGCATTTGTTTGTTACATTTGAAGAAATCAAGTAATAATACATTACTTTTAGAATAACAGGGCAAAACTTACATATTTTTTCATTAATTACAATCCACAACAAGACAGAGAAAATTGAACTTCTTCCAAAATCAAACGCTCAATAATTTAACCATTTATACAAAAACACCCGAATATATAAGGATCTTACCAGCTTCAGGACACTAATGTATACTGAAATCAATGAAGGAAGACTTGATATTTATTTCCAAGAAATAAAGGAATAAAGAACAATCTCATCTCCAGAAATACTAAGCAGGTACAGTTTTCATACTTTAAACATCAAAACATTATTTTTGGACAAGTCTCCATGTTCATCAGTTTTGCTCTAGGTGCAATGTTCAGTTTTAGGAATTGCCAGGAGTCTACTATTAAGATGACACATGCCATTCTCTTAGTGAATGTCTCATACAATTTTGATAATTTGCTTTTAAGTTTGAATTCATGTTTTCATAAAAAAAGTTACCTCGAGACTTAAACAATGTGGTTATACCTGCCCCAGGAGCCTATCCACCTGGAGTAGACCATTTATATTACCCAGTTGTTTAAAGGGGGGGTCTCTAGTAATGTTCCTTTATTTAAAATTAGTATAGGGGCACCAGAAAAAGGAGGTTTTAAAGTTTCCCTGGATGGGCCCTAGTCAAAGAGGGACCCTGGTAAGTTCAATAAAATTATGTCCTATAATGTGAGAGAGCCAAACAATCTAGCTGGGGTTTGTGGCAATTGTCCCTTATCCATCATAGTTCATATCAGATATACTATGAGTTTGTAATTATAACAATTCTAAAAACATATATAAATCTTTCTTTCATCTGATATTGAGGACCACCAGCTACATTTGTTGAACTCAGGTAATGATACATTACTTTCATAATAACAGAGCAAAATGTGCATATTTTTTTAATTGATTAAAATCCATTACAAGAGAAAGAAAATCCCCGTTCCCTGTATCGCAGCAAATTTTTAAACATTTTTTAAAATCAAATTAATTTAAGGAGTGGTCAGAAATCAAATATAATATATGTCATTCTCTTTTTTTACTTTTCATTATTTGTATTATGATCATTTTAACTCCTCAAAATGTAAGTGTTTTTTTCATTAATTAATATCCATGAGAAGAGAAAGAAAATCCCCATTCCCTGTATCACAGAAAATGTTTGAACTTGTTTAAAAATCAAATGCCAACAATTTAGCTGTTTATACAAATCTTAAGCAAATATATCAGGGTCTTACCAAGGTCCACACACCAATGTATACTGACCCTATTGCTCCATATCGACATATTCCTCCAGCAATCTACCTGTGCCTTTGGCCCCGAATTAGACTATAATATACAGAATAGCTAGAATAACTTACTACTTTATATGACCAATCTGATTTGATTGCATTCTCTATTTTTCCAATTTCTTAATCTTAAAAGGTTTGAACCTCCCTGCAATATATATTTCTAAAGATTATCTTCTGGAATCCAGAGGATCTGTGCCCCAGCAACTTATTCACAAAGAGAGAAAAAAAAAAGAAAAAATTAGGATATTCTATTCTTCTGTAACAAGGTACATGTCTAGTGACACAGTCTGCAGATAAAAATATTGTATTTTGAATGTGCATGTGCAACTAGATCTAATTAAGTATTTATTTAATGTATATACTATTTGCATTATATTCAGTGCTGTATTTACTCATGAATCCTCACAAGAAAAATGGATTCAGAAAAGTCAAAAGGTTTTGTGCTTACAACGGTAATTTGTGGTCTCCTGAGCTAATGCTGCTCTGAAAAATTGTCCCACTGACACACGTACAATATTTACATATATATACATATTGCATAGTGCATTACCTGTCTCATACAATTTTGATAATTTGCTTTTATGACTGAATTCATGTTTTCATAAAAACTATTAGCTTAATGCCCTAGGAGCCTATCCACCAGCAGGAGTAGACACTTTACTTTCTGCCATTTGTTCAAAGGAGGGGGGGGGGGGGCTCTAGTATTAATCATCCATTTAAAATGAGTATAGGGGCACAGGGAAGAGAGTGTTTTGAAATTACCCTGGTCAAAGAGGGACCCTGGTAAGTTCAATTGAGAAACATGTCCAATAGTTGGAGAAGACAATAAAAGGCTCTATCTGGGGTTTGTGGGCAAACACCCCTTTATCCATCAGAGTGCAAATAAACCATACTATTATTTTTTTATTATAACAGTTCTGAGAAAAAATATATATTTTTGTTTCATCTGATATTGAGGACCACCAGCTACATTTGTGGAACTCAAGTAATAATACATTACTTTCAGAATAACAGAGCAAAATGTACATATGTTTCCCATTAATTAAAATCCATGAGAAGAGAAAGAAAATCACCATTCCCTGTATCACAGAAAGGGTTTGAACTTTTAACAACCTATCTATGTCCAAATCAGACTGATAATATACTGAATAGCTACAATAACTCATGACTATATATGACAAATCTGATTTGATTGTAATCTCTCCATAAAATCTTTATCTTAACAGCTTTGCACCTCCCTGCATTATATACTTGTATAGAATATCTTATGGAATCCAGAGGGTCTGTGCTCCACGTGACAAATAAATAATGGAACCAACTACACCCACCTTTGTTCTAAAAATGATAATCAAAAAAAAAAAAAGGGGATATTCTATTCTTGTGTAACAAGGTACATTTATTGAAGTATTATGATACCATTTACAAATAATACAATTGTATATTGAATGTACATCTGCTTACATGCAACTAGCATGGCCAGATTACTTATTATGCAAACTAGGCAGCCATGTAGGGGGCTTCCCTGTGAGGGGCGCTTATTTTTTTTTATTTGAAAAAATGTAAAAAATACTTTTTGGGGCTTTAAAGTGAAATGCTGCAGTTAACATACTGTCCACTAGGTGGCGTCCGCCTGGAACTAGGGTATAGAGTTCTCACTGTTCACTCATCCCATGTGTTCCTTCTCAGTGTAGATGAAGGAACTACAGCAGTTGAAGAGAAGCAGATAAGTAAGTACATTTAAGTGTACATTTAAATATTGTAATGCTAATTATAGGTGACCATTGCTGAATATGTTTACATTTGTTTAATTATAGTTGATCCTGGTTAAATATTTAAATATTTGTATTATAATTATTGGTGACCCTAGGTGAATATATGTAAATGTATATGATTTTAGGGAGCCCTGGCTGAATATATATTTAGAAAATAAAAATAGGGGATTTATGATTGTAGATGATCCTGATTAAATATGAATGTGTTCATAAGTATAGGTGAACATGACTGAATATGTATACATTCATACGATTATAGGTCATCCTACCTAAATATTCGCCAGAATATTCATTAAAAAAAAATAGAACATTTTAATATAATAGCATATAAATTAAATTATTATTTAATGTGAGCAGTCATTGCTTTGACTGCGCTGCTGCTTTCAACACTTATGTTGTGTTTATTTTTATGATGGTTTTATATTTTTTAAGGCCCTGGTGTTGCAGAAAAGGATATAAGCATCAGAAGACAATATATTTACTTTGGGTCCAAATTGGTTTAAAGTTTTATGACTTTTATTGTATCCATTGTTTTTCTTTACACTTTTGATTACAACATAATTATTTATCAAAGAAATTAAATTGCCATTAATGTAAAGAATCATCTTAAATTTTCTTGGACAGAAAGACAGTGTTTATATACACAAGTGGGAAAAAAAGCTTGTAAAACCTCATTTGGGCTAAGAACTTATAATTAAAATCTATATTTTTAATTCTGTAGATATACACATCACAGAAATTATCTGAAAATAGTAAAGGAAGGCTTGATATTTCCTTCCAGAAAATAAATGAATAAAAAACAATATTATCTACACAGAAATACTAAGCAGGAACAGTTTTCATACTTTGGGTATCAAAAACAATATTCAACAATTTTGCTCTTGAAGCAATGTTCAAGTTAAGGAATGGTGAGTAATCTACTATTAAGGCCATACGTGCCATTCTCTTAGTGCATTACCTGATTCAACTTGAGGCTTAAACAAAGTGGTTAACTGTCTGGGGTCTGTGAGACCTTTTATCCATCAGGGTTCAAAACAAGTATACTCTGAGTTTTGTGATTATAAAATTTCTTAGAAAAACACATACTTTTATCGGATATGGAGGACCACCAGCTGTATTTGTTGAACTCAAGTAATAACACATTACTTTCTGAATTATAGAGCAAAATGTAAGTATCTTTCCAGTAATTAAAATCCATAACAAGAAGGAGAAAATCACCATTCCCTGTATCACAGCAAACGTTTGACTGCACAAAAATTTAGCCATTTATACAAAACATACCCAATTATATCAGGATCTTACCAGCCTCAGCCAACCGATATATACTGATCCTATTGTGTCATAGCAAAATATTACTTCAACAATTTATCTGTATCTTTTGGCCCAGGATTAGACTGATAATATACAGAATAGCTAGACTAGCTCATTAATATATATATATATATATATATATATATATATATATATATATATATATAAACTGTGATTTGATTGTATTCTCTCTCTCCCCTAAATCTTCATCTTAACAGCTTTGCTCCTCTCTGCAATATATACTTGTAGAGAGTATCTTCTGGACTCCAGAGGGTCTGTGCTCCACGCAACATATCAATATTTCAACCCACTACATCCAATTTTATTCTAACAACTTATTCTTATCAAAAGAATGAAGGAAGACTTGATATTTCATTCAAGGAGATAAAGGCACAAAGAAATAAAGAAAATCTAATCTACACAAAATAATAAGCAGGTACAGTTTCAATAGTCTGGACATCAAAACATTATTTTTAGACTATATTAGTAAGTTGTTTTTATAAAGGAAGTAAAAAATGTTTATCAGTTTTGCTATTGATGCAAATGTTCAATTTAAGGGGCGGTCAAGGAGCATTACTTGTCTCATACGATTTAGATAATAATGTCTGAATTTATAGTTGCTTGCAAAAGTATTCACCCCCCTTGGCATTTTCGTGTTTTGTTGCCTTACAACCTGGAATTAACATGGATTGTTTGAGGATTTGCATCATTTAATTTACAGAACATGCCCACAACTTTGAAGATGTTTTTTTTTTATTGTGTAGCAAACAACAAATAGGACAAAATAACAGAAAAAGTCAATGTGCATAACTATTCACCCCCTAAAGTCAACACTTTGTGGTGACACCTTTTGCAGCAATCACAGCTCCAAGCCGCTTTGGATAAGTCTCTATGAGCATGCCACATCTTACCACTGGGTTTTTGCCCATTTCTCCTTGCAAAACTGCTCCGGCTCCTTCAAGTTGGATGTTTTTTTCTTGTGAACAGCAATCTTAGTCTGACCACAGATTTTCTATTGGATTGAGGTCTGGGCTTTGACTAGGCCATTCCAACACATTTACATGTTTCATCTAAAACCACTCAAGTTTTGCTTTAGCAGCGTGTTTGGGGTCATTGTCCTGCTGGAAGGTGAACCTCCGTCCTAGCCTCAAATCATGCACAGAGTGGAACAGGTTTCGCTCAAGAATAGGATAGATTTGATGGTGCTCCTGGGGATCATCAAAGATTTGGATATTGTTTTATAACCTAACCCTGACTTGTACTTCTCAACAACATTGTCCCTAACTTGTTTGAAGAGTTCCTTGGTATTCATGGCAATGTTTGGTTAGTGGTGCCTCTTGCTTAGGTGTTGCAGCCTCTGGGGCCTTTCAAAAACGGTGTGTATATGTAATGACAGATCATGTGACACTTAGATTGCACACAGGTGGGCATCATTTCACTAATGATGTGACTTCTGAAGGTAATTGGTTGCACCAGAGATTTTTATGGGCTTCATAACAAAGTGGGTGAATACATACGCACATGCCAATTTTCTGTTTTCTATTTCTAAAAAATAGTTTTATGTCTCTATTTTTCTCATTTCACTTCACCAACTTAGACTAGTTTGTTCTGATCCATCACAGAAAAATTGAAATTAACAAAACATTGAACTTAAGGCTGTAATGTAACACAATAGGTTAAAAGTCAAGGGGGTGAATACTTTTGCAAGGCACTGTATGTTTTTAGAAAAACTGTTAATTTGAGGCTTAAACAAAGTGGTTATATCTGCCCTAGGAGCCTATCCACCAGGAGTAGACAATGTCTTCTCCCCCAGTTATTTAAATTCAGCTTACTAGTAATATTCATCCATTTAAAATGTGTGTAGGTGCACCAGGAAGAGAGGGTTTTGATATTGCCCTGGATGGGTCCTGATCAAAGAGGGACCCTGGAAGTTCAATAGAAAAACATGTCCAATGGTGGGAGATAACAAAAAAGGTTAACTGTCTGGGGTCTGTGAGACCTTTTATCCATCCGGGTTCAAAACAAATATACTCTGAGTTTTGTGATTATAACACTTCTTAGAAATACAAATACTTTCATCGTATATGGAGGACCACCAGCTGTAGTTGTTGAACTCACGTATTAACACATTAATTTCTGAATTATAGAGCAAAATGGAAGTATTTTTCCAGTAATTAAAATCCATGAGAAGGAAAAAATCACCATTCCCTGTATAACAGCAAACTTTTGAACGCACAACAATTTAGCCATTTGTACAAAAAGTACCGAAATATATCAGGATCTTACCAGCCTCGGCCCATTAACATATACTGATCCTGTTGCTCCATAGCAAAATATTCCTTCAACAATTTATCTCTGTCTTTTGGCCCCAGATTAGACTGATAATATACAGAATAGGTAGAATAACTCATTACTATGTATGACAAATGTCAGTGATTGTATTCTCTTTCCATTATCTTAACAGCTTTGCTCCTCTCTGCAATATATACTTGTACAGAGTATCTTCTGGACTCCACAGGGACTGCGCTCCCCTCCATGAATCAATAATTCAACCCACTACATCCAACCTTTATTCCAACAACTAATTCTCATAAACAGAATGAAGAAAGACGTGATATTTCCTTTCATGAAATAAACAAATAATGGAATAAAGAGCAATCTCATCTTCACAAAATAATAGGCAGGTATAGTTTCAATATTGTGAATATCAAAACATTATTTTTTGGACAATATTTTTAGGTAGATTTTAAACAGCAAGTCACCATGTTCAATAGTTTTGCTCTTGATGAAATGTTCAATTTAAGGAGTGATCAGGAATCTCCTGATAAGACGACACACGCCATTCTCTTAGTGCATTACCTGTCTTATATGATTTTGACATTTTGCTTTAATGCCTGAATTCATATTTTCAGAAAAACAATTAACTAGAAGCTTAAACTGAGTGGTTATACCTGTCTTATGAGCCTATCCACCGGTAGAGAATTTATTTTCTCCCTTTTATTTAAAGGTGATCACTAGTAATATTTATCCATTTAAAATGAGTAAAAAGGCAAAATAAAGTAGGGTTTTGAGATTGCCCTGAATGGGCCCTGGTCATAGAGGGACCCTGATAAGTTCAATAGCAAAACATGTCCAATAGTGTAAGGGGACAAAACATCCTAACTGTCTGGGGTCTTTGGGCACTTGTATCCATCCTAGTTCATGTAAAATATACAGTTTTGTGATTATAACAGTTCTGATACAAATATTTGTTTTCTTTAATCTGATATTGAGGACCACCAGCCACATTTGTTTGTTACATTTGAAGAAATCAAGTAATAATACATTACTTTTAGAATAACAGCGCAAAACTTACATATGTAATAATATGTAATAATTTAACCATTTATACAAAACACCCGAATATATAAGGATCTTACCAGCTTCAGGACACTAATGTATACTGAAATCAATGAAGGAAGACTTGATATTTCTTTCCAAGAAATAAAGGAATAAAGAACAATCTTGTCTCCAGAATTATTAATCAGGTACAGTTTTCATACTTTAAGCATCAAAACATTATTTTTGGACAAGTCTCCATGTTCATCAGTTTTGCCCTTGGTGCAATCTTCAGTTTTAGGAATGGCCAGGAATCTGCTATTAAGATGACACATGCCATTCTCTTAATGAATGTCTCATACAATTTTGATAATTTGCTTTTATGTCTGAATTCATGTTTTCATAAAAACAATTTCCTTGAGACTTAAACAATGTGGTTATACCTGCCCCAGGAGCCTATCCAACTTGAGTAGATAATTTATTTTACCCAGTTGTTTAAAGGGTGATCTCTAGTAATGTTCCTTCATTTCAAATGAGTATAGGAGCACCAGAAAAAGGAGGTTTTATAGTTTTCCTGTTTTGGCCCTAGTCAAAGAGGGACCCTGGTAAGTTCAATAAAACTATGTCCTTTAATGTGAGAGAGCAAAACAATCTAGCTGCCTGGGGTCTGTGGCAATGGTCCCTTACCCATCATAGTTCATATCGGATATACTATGAGTTTGTAATTATAACAATTCTGACAAAAATCTATATCTTTATTTCATCTGATATTGAGGACCACCAGCTACACTTGTTGAACTCAGGTAATGATACATTACTTTCATAATAAAAGAGCAAAATGTGCATAATATTTTTATTAATTAAAATCTATTAGAAGAGATTGAAAATCACCATGGGCTGTATCACAGAAAGGGTTTGAACTTTAACAATCTGTGTCCAAATCAGACTGATAATATATTGAATAGCTAGAATAACTCATGACTATATATGAAAAATCTGATTTGATTGTAATCTCTCCATAAAATCTTTATCATAACAGCTTTGCACCTCCCTGCAGTATATACTTGTACAGAATATCTTCTGGAATCCAGAGGGTCTGTGCTCCACGTGACGAATCAATAATGGAACCAACTACACCCACCTTTATTCCAAAAAATATAATCAAAAAAGGAAAAAAATGAGGATATTCTATTCTTGTGTAACAAGGTACGTTTATTGAAGTATTGTGATACAATTTACAAATAATACAATTGTATATTGAATGTACATCTGCATACATGCAACTAGCATGGCCGGATTACTTATTATGCAAACTTGGCAGCCACCTGGGGGCGCTTCCCTGTGAGTAGAGCTTATTTTTTAAATTTTAAATACCCTAAAAAATACTTTTTTTTGCTTTAAAGTGAAATTCTGCAGTCAACAGACTGGATCTAGAGTATAGAGTTCTCACTCTTCACTCATCCCATGCATTTCCTGCTCAGTGTAGAGGAAGGAACTACAGCAGTTGAAGAGATGCCGATAAGTAAGTACATTTATGTGTATATTTATATACTGTAATGCTAATTATAGGTGATCATTGCTGAATATGTGTACTTTTGTTTAATTATAGTTGATCCTGGTTAAATATTTAAATATGTGTATTATAATTATTGGTGACCCTGGGTGAATATATGTAAATGTATATGATTTTAGGGAGCCTTGGCTGAATAAGTATTTAGAAACTAAAAATAGGGGATCCTGGAGGAATTATGATTGTAGATGACCCTGATTAAATAAGTATGTGTTTATAAGTATAGGTGATCATGTCTGAATATGTATACATTAATACGATTATAGGTGATCCTACCTGAATATTCAACGGAATATCCTAAAAAAATAATAGAACATTTTATTGTAATAGCATATAAATTAAATTATTATTTAATGTGAGCAGTCATTACCTTGACTGAGCTGCTGCTTTCAACAATTATGTTGTATTTATTTTTAGGATGGTTTTATATTTTTTAAGGCCCTGGTGGTGCAGAAAAGGATATAAGCATCAAATATATTTACTTTGGGTCCAAATTGGTTTAAAGTTTTATGACTGTTATTGTATCAATTGTTTTTCTTTACACTTTTGATTACAGCATAATTATTTATCAAAGAAATTAAATTGCCATTAATGTAAATACTCATCTTACATTTTCTTGGACAGAAAGACAGTGTTATATACACAAGTGGGAAAAAAGCTTGTAAAACCTAATTTGGGCTAAGAACTAATTATTAAATCTATATTTTTAATTCTGTAGATATACACAACACAGAAACTATATGAAAATAGTAAAGGAAGGCTTGATATTTCCTTCCAGAAAATAAAGGAATAAAAAACAATATCATCTACACAGAAATACTAGTTAAGGAATGGTGAGTAATCTACTATTAAGGCCACATGTGCATGACCTGATTCAACTTGAGGCTTAAGCAAAGTGGTTATATCTGCCCTAGGAGCCCATCCACCAGGAGTAGACAATGTCTTCTCCCCCAGGTATTTAAAGTCGGCTTACTAGTAATATTCATTCATTTAAAATGTGTGTAGGGGCACCAGGAAGAGAGAGTTTTGATATTGTCCTGGATGGGCTCTGATCAAAGAGGGACCCTAGAATTTCAATAGAAAAACATGTCCAATGGTGGGAGATAACAAAAAAAGGTTAACTGTCTGGGGCCTGTGAGACCTTTTATCCATCATGGTTCAAAACAAATATACTCTGAGTTTTGTGATTATAACACTTCTTAAAAAAAACAAATACTTTCATCTGATTTTGAGCTACATTTGTTGAACTCATGTAATAATGCACTACTTTCTGAATTATAGAGCAAAATGTAAGTATTTTTCCAGTAATTAAAATCCATGACAAGAAGGAGAAAAAGACCATTCCCTGTATCACAGCAAACTTTTGAACGCACAATAATTTATCCATTTATACAAAACTTATACTAAGCAGGTACAGTGTTCATACTTTGGACATCAAAACATTGTTTTTGAAATGTATTTTTAAGTTGTTTATCAAAAGCAAGTCACCATGTTCATCAGTTTTCCTTTTGATACAATTTTTAATTTAAGGAGTGGTCATGAATCTACCATAAAGACGTCACATGCTATTCTCTTTTTTTCATTTTTATGATCATTTAAACAGAGCGAAATGTACATGTTCTTTTCAATAATTAAAATCCATGACAACATAGAGAAAATTGCATTCCCTGTATCACAGCAAATTTTTGAACGTGTTCCAGAATTAAATTAATATTAATTTAGCTATTTATATAAAACGTACCCAAATATATCAGGATCTTCCCAGCCTCAGCCCACCCATGTATACTGATCCTACTGGTCCATACTAAAATCTTCCTTCAACCATCTATCTGTGTCTTTTGACCCTAAACCAGACTGATAATATATAGAATAGCTATAATATTCCATTACTATATATGACAAAAATGATTTGATTGTATTATCTTTCCTTTATCTTAAGAGATTTGCTCCTCTCTGCAATATATACTTGTACAGAGTATCTTCTGGACTCCACAGGGTCTGTGCTCCACTTGATGAATCAATAATTCAACCCACTACATCCCACCTTTATTCCACCAACTCATTCTAATAAAAAGAACGAAGAAAGACTTGATATTTCCTTCCTGGAAATAAAGAACTAAAGAACAATCTCATCTTCACAAAATACTAAGCAGGTACTGTTTCTATACTTATTTTTAAGTTGTTTTTCAACATCAAGTCACCATGTGCAAGACTTTTGCTCTTAATGACATGTTCAATTTAAGGAGTGATCAGGAAACTACTATTAAGACGTCACATGTCCTTCTCTTAGTGAATTACCTGTCTCATACGATTTTGATCATTTGCTTTTATGCCTGAATTTATGTTTTCGTAAAAGAATTACCATGAGGCTTAAACTAAGTGGTTATACCTGCCCTAGGAGCCTATCCAGTAGTAGCAGACAATTTGTTATCCCCCAGTTATTTAAAAAAGGGATTACTAGTAATATTTATCCATTTAATATGAGTTCTGTGGCATTTGGAAGAGATTTTTTAATATTATATTACTATATACGATAAATCTGATTTGATTGTATGGCACAAACATATTCCATAGCGCTGTACAGGGGAAGAGAACAGGGAAAAATAAAATTGTAATACATTTTCCCATTTATTCTGCCCGTTCTCATAGCCACTTTTCGAACTGTGTGGCTATGAGAATATATACAGTTATTTTTTGTGTCCATCACAACCAATTTTATTTATATTATATTTAGATCTATCCTGTAATATGAACCGATCGATGTCAGATATCTATGTCACCCACTTTTTGTATTTCCTACATCCGATACATGTAGTTTCCAGTAGCTGTATCAGTGCAGTGATGCAAATGCAAACATTACAGTACTGCAGTAGTAAGTATTGGGCAGTATAATTGCCTTTTTAGTATATAACTAACCCAAACTTATTTTACCATTTATTTCTGGGTTTTTTTTCTCTTTTTTTTACCCTCTCCTCCAAATTATTTTTCATCAAGCTTGTTTACTCTGCAGTAAATCTAAAAATCTTCATAGTGGCTCATCATTGCTCCATTCTTGTACTTGAACTGACACCATTAGAAGTGAGGGAGAATCTGTATTGTCTCAGAACACGGCTTCCATTTTTAGTGGATAACGACCATTCATCCAATATTCTAACACATTGTGTTTATATTATTAAGTGGACCACTATTATATGTTTTCTTTATACTTCTTGGCTGGCCTGCTCTCTCTTCCCTTGGTTGACCTGCCCTCTCTTCCCTTGGTTGACCTACCCTCTCTTCCCTTTGTTGACCTACCCTCTCTTTCCTTTGTTGACCTGCCCTCTCTGCCCTTCGTTGTCCTGCCCTCTCTGCCCTTGGTTGACCTGTCATCTCTTCCCTTGGCTGGCCTGCCCTCTCTTCCCTTGGTTGACCTGTCCTCTCTTTCCTTGGTTGAACTGTCCTCTCTTCCTTTGTTGACCTACCCTTTCTTCCCTTGGTTGACCTACCCTCTCTTCCCTTGGTTGACCTGCCCTCTCTCCCCTTGGTTGACCTTTCCTCTCTTCCCTTTGGTTAAGCCACCCTCTCTTCCCTTGGTTGTACTGCCCCCTCTTCCCTTGGTTGTCCTGCCCTCTGTTCCCTTGGTTGACCTGCTCTTTGTTCCCTTGGTTGACCTTTCCTCTCTTCCCTTTGTTAGCCCACCCTATCTTCCCTTGGTTGACCTGCCCTCTCTTCCTTTGGTTGTCCTGCCCTCTCTTCCGTTGATTGACCTACCCTCTCTTCTCTTGTTTAACCTGCCCTCTCTTCCCTTGATTGACCTACCCTCTCTTCTCTTGTTTGACCTGCCCTCTCTTTCCTTGGTTGTCCTGCCCTCTCTTCCCTTGGTTGACCTGCCCTCTCTTCCCTTGGTTGGTCCGCCCTCTCTTCCCTTGGCTGGCATGCCCTCTCTTCCCTTGGTTAACCTGCCCTCTCTCCCCTTGGAGGCTTCCTATCCTGGGAGTATTGAATTACACCACTCAGGGCCACTAATCTCCCCCTCTCCCGTCCTGTCTTCCTTCTAGTCTCTCAGTTTCTCCATCAGACTTCCTCTCCCCAACTCTTTTTCTGCCTATGTGTCTTCCAGTGTCTATCTTTCTCTTCCTTCTCCCTTCCAGTCTCTGTATTTCCTCCCTGTCTCCCTTCTAGTCTCTTTCTCTCTCTGTATCTTTCTCTCTCTGTGTCTTTCTCTCTCTTCTCTCTCTGTGTCTTTCTCTCTATTCTCTCTCTTCTCTCTCTTTCTTCTCTCTCTCTTTCCAAGTCTCCCTTCTAGTCTCTCTAGTTCTAGTTCTCAGTCAGACTGTTTGTTCCCAGGTCTCTTATTTTCCCAATCTGCCATCCAGTCTCTCTCTCTTTCTCTCCCAGTCTCCATTCTAGTCTCTTTTTCTTTTCCAATCACCCTTTCATTCTCTCCCCACCCGTTTCAGTCCCTCTCTCTTTCCCTGTCTCCTTCTAGTCTTCCTCTTTCTCTCTCAGTCTCCGTTCCAGTCTCTCTCTCCCTCTTTCTCTCTCTCTGTATCTATCTGTCTCTCTCACTCTCTCTCTCTCCCTCCCTCTCTCTCTCTGTCTCCCTTCCAGTCTCTCTCTCCCTCCCTCTCTCTCTCCCTCTCTCAGTCTCCCTTACAGTCTCTCTCTCTCCCTCTCTGTCTCCCCTCCAGTGGCGTGAACACAAATTCTTTGTTAAGTCCTCTTGGACTTTTTGTACCAAGCCAAAAAATCCATTTTGCTTCTTAGCATAACAATTTATGGTCAATATCACCTCCACGTATTGACGGGGGGAAATGATCTATACCAACAAAGCCAAGACATTTATGATTATTATTATGTTCTTTTCAGACATATTTGGCTATTGAAGTGTCAGCATTATTTAAAACATCATTAATATGCTCCAGCACTGTTCTTCTGAACTGCCTGCTAGTTTTCCTATGTTTTTTTTATTACAAGAACAAACAATCTGGTAGATCACCCCTTCAGTTTGACAGTTTATCCTATGTTGTATAGTTTATGTTTTTTTCTCAGAAGCATTGGTAAAAGTTTTTGTGGTTAACGCTTGGTTACTGGCCTTGTATTTTCCACCTGGTTTGCAGCCTTGTTGATTTTTCTCCAGCCAGTTTGTTCTGTGTGATTTCTCACAATGGCTATGGACAAGAATATCTTTTAAGATTGTTGCTCTCCTATATGTTACACTGCTTCTTGGAGTTGTCATTTCTGCCAGATCTTTATCAGTCTGTAAAATTTCCCAAAGATATTTTAGAAGCTTCATTAGAATAATTTGCTATATAGCGAATAGGTTGTTTAGTCTCAATCTTAATCTTATCTTTTAGGAGTTCAGTTCTTTCTTGTCTCAGTGCTTTTTGATAAAACTTTTTTAAGACTTTTTTTGAATAGCCTCTCTGTAAAAATCTTGCCTGTAACTCTTTAGCTTGCATGATAAAGTCTGTTTTATCACTGCAATTCCTTCTTAATGTAAGGTTTTGTCCTTCTGGAATTATTTCATCCAGAAGAAAGGCTACCCAATTACCCAGAAGGATGAAGATGGAACACCTTGTATCAACCCTGCATAGTTTGGGTCACCCTGGAATGGGTGCTACTATAGGCACTAAACCTCCTTCCTGATGTCAGAAATAGAAAGCAAGCGAGCACAAGGAGCAGCACGTCTGACCCAGAAGCATGGCGACCCAAAAAACTAGAAGGATGAAGATGGATCACCTTGTATCAGCCCTGCACAGTTTGGGCCACCCTTACCCAGATGGATGAAGATGAATCATCTTGTATCAACCCTGCACAGTTTGGGCCACCCTGGAATGGGTGCTATTATAGGCACTAAACCTCCTTCCTGATGTCAGAAATAGAAAGCAAGTGAGCACAAGGAACAGCACTACTGACCCAGAATCATGGCCACTCAATTACCCAGAAGGATGAAGATGTATCACATTGTATCAGCCCTGCACAGTTTGGAGCCACAAGGAGCAGGTGATCTGTAACGGGAGAGCCCGGGGAACGCGGGTGCACTCTGGTTGGCTTATCTGGCATGGCTGGTGTCGGCAGGGCCAGGGAGTGGCTGGAAGGTGTGGTGTAGCCTGTGGCTGCAATCAGTCCCCTTTCCTCCTGGGTCCCAGGCCTATGCAGGGTTGATACAAGGCAATACATCATCATACTTCTTAGGCGGCCGCTGGCTGTGAGAGTGTTCACATAGATACGTGCCTGTGCCGTTTGTACATGGTGACACTCCGGGTGGCGCTGTCATCGTCGATGCTATCAAATTTCCTCTTGATGGTGACTTTTCTTGCAGTTGGAGGTGCTGTGGCGCTGTTGCCTTCGATGCTACCAAATGTTCTGATGGTGACTCTTCTTGCAGTTGCAGGTGCAGTGGTGCTAATCACTCTGCTGTCATGTGGCTCCACCACAGCCACCACAGATCTCTCCGTTTTGTCCAGGCTTTGCGTGATGCTGATTTTAAAATTGGAGAGTATGCCAGGGGTGCTGGCATGAGTTTTACTGGCTAGGCAACAGACTGGGGTGTCGTCGTGGAGCTTGGGTTCAGTACTAGTGGCTTTGCCTTTTTAGGACTCTGGCATACGGCAACACCTCTGCATCATTTTCTTCCATCTTCTCGCAAACTTCTACCATGCGGCTGAACACTCCACTTGACTGCGGAAAAACAAACAAAGGTTTTACTTTTTATTGATTTCTATCCCTAACTCCTTCGCTTGGCCTTCTAACCTAGACCCTTGGTCTCTTCACTCCTCCTCACTCTAATCAAGGCCCCTCCTCCGTCTTCTGACCTGGGCCCCTGGTTCATTTACTCCACCTTCTAGCTTGAGCCCCTCTTCACTCCACCTTCTAACCTGAACCCTGGACTCATCACTCAGCCTTCTAATCTAGGCCTGGGCCTCCTCCTTTTAACCTAGTATCAGACCCCATTCCTCCTCCTTCTAACCTAGGCCCAGGACATAGTTACATAGTAATTGAGGTTGAAAAAAGACTTTTAGTGCATAAAGTTCAACCTTGGTGCCTTCACTCCAACTTCTGGCCTAGACCCTGGTCTCGTCACTCAGCCTTCTAACCTAGGCCCGTGCTTCATTCCTCCTTCTTCCAACCTTTGCCAGGCTCATAGTTACATAGTTGCATAGTAATTGAGGTTGAAAAAATACTTTTAGTACATCAAGTTCAACCTTTTATAGATCTCTTCTGATCTGTAATATGCAGATTATTGTTAGTTGTTAATTGATTCAAAGGAAAGCGGGGAAAAAAACCATTGAAGCACTGCCTCAATTGTCTCAAATGGGGAAAGAAGAGAGTCCCCCCGGTGCCTGAACATTATCCTCTTTGCAAATTGCGGTGGTTTGTTATGCGACTTGTACATGACCAGTTTTGCATATGGTTGGCAAGTTTATTAAATGGGGGCAGGGCAGTAGTTAACTTTAAACAACTCAGACATTTTTCCTGTTACCTTGACCCCAAGATATTTAATAATCTCTTTCCTTCGTAAGGGATCGGTGGAGAGCAGTTACCCCTTGACCAAAATTACAATTATTCATGTATGTTAAATATAATCAATGGTTTAACTAACATGTAAGATTCTATGTCTAACTTGGTAAAACATTAACACTCTTTAATTTAAGTCTAGAAAAGCAAGCATAAGAAAAAGAAGTTGTAATGTAGCAATAAGGCTACTTTCTGCCAATATCTGCATTGGCACCGGTACAGTCTCAAGTGGGGTCTGAGTGGGTCACAGGGCCTTGATCAGGAGAAGGCATTGACTTGGAGTTCAATGTAGCGCTATCCCTGGAGATGAAGGATTTTCTTATCCGATTGCTGTGGGAGACTTCTGTCCATTGCCTGGTTGGATAATGGGTGTTGTACTGTTCCTTATTCCCTTCAGGTTTGACCTCTGTCATTAAGTTGAGACGTTTAAGGATAGTCTGGCATTCCTCTAAAGAGTGGGCTGAGTATGGCTTGCCATTGAGATGAAACAGGAGGGGAAATGGCATCTAATAATGACATCTTTGGGGACGTCTTGATTCCTTGTCGCCCCCAGTGCTCTGTGAGCCCTTTCCTTTTTGCCCCCAGTGATCTGTGAGCCCTCTCCATTTCCCAGACAGACTTGGGTGTATCAGGTAGGAGGCTGCTGATCATGGCTTTCAGATACTGTGTGAGGACCTGCACTGATCTTGGTATACTTCTGATTCTTATATTTCTAGATCCTTAATTTTGTCTTCAAGGGCAGAAGTTCGAGTGGAGTTCTAAAATATCTCAGATCTTTCCCTCTCCTGTGCTTCCACAATTTGATCTGTGGTCTCCTTCAGAAGTTGAGTTCTTTGACCCAGATCGCTAATGTCCTTTTTGAGGGTGTCAACTGTTTTTGCCAGTGGGCCAGGAGCGATTCCTCAATCTTTCCATGGATCTGTCTGAGAGGTACATGTTTTTTTGCGAGGGTGTGGGATTACCCCTGTTGTCGGAGTTGCCTGATTGTCCTGACACAGTCTCTTGGCACATTTCCAGAGGTCTAAAATGAATAGCAATTCGCTTAGATTGTAAGCTTCCTTTTCTCCATTCTAGATTGGTCTAGAGGGTTTGCACAGGAGGGATTTTATAGGCAAAGTCACAGTGAAGAAGGGAAGAGGTGAACCGGAACCTTGAATCAGATTAACAGATTCTATCTGTTCATTCTGTTGACAGTAGGAGATAAAACCATTGAGAAAGCGGTCAGATTGGGGAATCTCCTCTAAGTCTTCTTTAATCCATTCTAGGCATCCTTTTTGGTCACAGTTGTTGAGGTGACCATTAATAGGCCTAGAAAACGTGTGCTACATGTGAGTTCAGGCTCTGGGTATGATGAAATGGGTTTACATTTCTTGTGCAGGAAGAGCCTCTGTGTTGACTGGAACAGCAGGGATTAACATAGGTGTGAGAGCCCACAAAGGTGCCAAATGTGGAAGGGCACTGCAGTCGTTGAAAAGTCAGAGATCAGTAGCAATTTTCTAACTTGAATCACCCTAGTAAGGGAGTGATTAGTACCTGATAGTAGAGGATGTTCTTAAATGCAAAATATGTTTTGTTGGTCAGGTTTTAAAGAATCAAGAGCATTCCAACTTAATGTATTTGTTGATTTTGTTGAAGAAGTGAACCTAGCCACTTCTATATATAGTCAAGCTTGTATGATAGCATTCACATAATTTTAATAGGTGAAAAGCCACCAGCCATCTTTTTTGCTTTTTTTATTTAGTCTTCCAGATTCAGATTTTGTTAGAGATTATTATAAATCACAATGTTTCTTCTAGTTTTGTCAACAGTATGTTTATTCTAGAGTAGACGCTAAATGGTAGTATAAATGTAAGCTGATTATTTTGACCAAGAGTAGAAAACAATATTATCTTCTTCACTGCAGTTGTTTACATGCAATGAGATGCATAGAAAAAACACAATTGTTATTCATCTGAGCAGGGTCCCAAACATCCACATTGGGGCTGGAAGGTGGATTACTGTGATAGATAGATATAGTATAACAGTGAGATCTCATGCATTCACTCACCTCCCAGCAAGGAGCTCTATTTTGACTTTGTCCTTCAAGAGTGTTTAAAGACACCTTTCTCTGGTATCCAAAGCTCTTTCCTCCAATTCTAAACTCTGATTCAGATTTTTCCTGTGCACTCACACAGCCAAAGAAACTTCCAGTGCAGCAACTCAAACAAACAGATTCAGATCTGTGCTGAAATAGGATCTGAAAGTTGCAACACAGCAGATCGAAAATTACCAATATTGATTTGTAATTTTAGAGTTTTGCATGCCTTATTGTTAGGAGCTCTGGTTTTATGCTGCTTCTGTTTGGCAGCTAGCTCCTCCGTAAGGTAGGATTTTTAAAGGCAGGTCCTGATTGCTCTTAGTGTAAGCTTATTTCGATAACTAATATATACATTTCTTTGTACTGTATATGTTTAGTATGTATTCCAGGGGACAACTGACCACCAGTGGTTATAAGTGTCAAAAACTATGTTTTTAACATTTTATTTTCATGTTATATTAATCTCAGAAATCAAGAGGTTAATACACAACAGGCCACCCACATGAACTAGTCCAATTTCTTCATTCTTATTTATTGATGTTCATATTGCTGGATCATGAGTCTGATCACATATCAGACTTCAAAACTGTAACTGATTGTGGTTTAAATGCCATGTTTTACTGTCGATCTTCATCTGCTCAATTAAACAGATGCATACACTTCTGGACTATGTAATAACTTCTGGACTATGTAATCCAATCCAATTACACACATACAGTGTGCTCCCAAAATAAAAATCTGAAAAAAAGGTGGTCCAGTCCTAAAAAAAGGCAGAGAAGGATAAAAAACAAAAACAACCTGCATGTACAGTACGGTGCTAAATACAGTAACTGTTACAATATACCAACTTACTGCTTGCTATACAGTGCACGTGTCGGTAAAACTATCCATTAATATGGAGAGGACACAAAGGTCACCAACCATATTCAGTGTTACTTGCATCAGACACAAGCACCATGCTGATATTGTGGAGGGAATGGCACTGTTCACTAGTGCATGTATTAATTCTGGCTTTGATTGACACGCCAATGTGAGACTTAGCAGGTAGCTAATAGCTGTTTTTGTCTAAATATACGCTAACAATAATCTCATCTTATAAATCGGGATATATGATTGAATTAGTATAGTCTGAGCATCATGTTAAGAAGGGGCTGTCATTGAAGGAATTCCAATCTCAGAGCCACTGTGAATATATTACATGTACTTCATATTTTCAACTATGCTTGCAGATGAAGATGATGCCTTCATGAACCTGAATTGTGCCTAGATAAAACAGAAATGTAAAACAGAATAAGGGCTTTAAAAAAAAAGGGACTGCAGCATCTCTTCTCTACGGCATTCCTCAGTGATCATCAATTGGTGAAATGCTAAACAGAACCCTATATGTCCAAAGAGAATAAGATCATGGACTATGTGATGGGAGGTAGCCATTTGCACAAAATACTTCACCATCACATAGGCCATCATTCAATATTATGTAGCCCGGCAAGATAACGTTAACATTTGGACCAATAGATTGCTCACGCATGAGGGCCAGCATCTCCCCTGGTCAGCCTCCGGTTGTGGACCCTGGGATGGAGGTCCGAGGTGAGGAGGGGAAAGGAGTGGTGGTCCAGTGGGGAGGGGGTGTGACACGACTGGAGCATGGCTCTCTCATGGTGGGGTCGGTTGTGATGGCGCAAGCCAGGTTGTGGCGCTGCTGGGAGGAGGTGAAAAACCACGTGCATCGGTCCAATAGGAGGGCCCAGGGGGTGATCCCAGTAGTTGGAGTAGAGGGACAGTGGGGTCAAATGCCATGGGTGTGGCTGATGTTCCAGCTGGTGACCCTAATACCCAGCCGATTGGGTCCTCCTCGTATGCCAAGTCCTCGTAGCCCGGGCCCTCGGCTCCTCTTGTGCTTCCTCCCCTTACGCCAGCTCACATTGGGCAAGTCACAGACCATGACATCCGGCTTGGTACGAGCCAACACCCCCCGTCTATGGCTCACCAGTGGACCCAGTCTTCCTGCCAGCTGAAAGAGGAATGAACAGAAGGATAGGATGATCTAGGAAAGTTAGGAATAAATGGAAACCAATGTATTGTTCAACATAATTAACAGATATTCCATTCTTTTATCTATCTGACCTCTTGTCTTGAACCTGGATGTTTCACTTAATTTCTACTATGAGTGGCTATCATATTCTAGATGTGATCTATTCTTTGGATCATGAGCTTGATTGTTATTAGCTCATGACATTATCTTGGTTTCATTTGGCCTGTATCTGCATATGCTGCAGTGGGCACACCCATAGATGGACTCTGTATTGGATGATTACTTGTGTTGTGCCCACTAATGATAGTAAATTGTCAGCTTCATGGATTTATTAACGTGTGACTGATCCATCTATCCCTTGTTAAATCCAAGGATCTGACATATCAGTGTCATTGTTGGTCAATAGTTACATGTGGTGTGTGTTACTATGTGTGTGTGATTACATATGTGCTGGCATGTTGGTGTATTTGATATTCACCTGGCATGGAGGCTGGATCCTGTTGGGCCACCAGGCATGGAGATCTAGCAAAGGGCACCTGTCTCAGGAAACACCTTGAGCACCCTCTCCCACTTGTTTTATCTCACAGTCACTCAGGGCTAACACTTGGTGCTGCAGCTGCATTGGCCTCCTTGGTCATCATCCTCCTCACTTTGGCTTGGATATCATTAAAGCGGTGCTTCACGGACCGAACATCCTTTGTGCTAAGCCCACTGCTGTGACTGCGGCCGCTACCTTCTTCCAGACCTGGGTCATGGGCCTAGTCCTAGCTTCCCTTCCCCCCACAAGGATTGTGGGGTGCTCATAAATAGCACGGAGGAGGACCACCATCTCCTCATGCATGTAGTTAAGGACCCTGCATCTGCCTGCAGCCCCTTGTCCTCCCGACTGTGTCCAGGGATCCTGCTCTCCCTCTTGTGATCCTGAGGCCTGTCCACCACACTACCACCCCCCTTGAATCAGGCCCCTTTTTCTCTGACTCTGAGCTTGATGTGCCTGCTATAATGGGTAAGTGCACATGCCTCTCTTGTTAACTCCTCTCTCCTCCACTCTCCTCTCTTCCACTTTCCTGCACTCCCCTCACCTCCACTATTCTCCCCACCACTCCTCTCTCCTCCACTACTATCTACTCCACTCCCCAGGGCCACCTCTCTCTCTCTCTTCTTTCTCCTCCTCTACACTCCTCCTCCTATCTCCACCCTCAATCATAATCCCAAAAATAATAGAAGGATAAATCAACAGAAGTATATGTGTATATATTTTTGAGGAAAAACATTTTTTTAATTGTATGTGTAATTTTAATTGTTGGAGTATAGGGTGGGGGTGTTTGTATGTAGTGACTTATCTATATGTGTATCTATGTGTGATATTTACTCTATGTTAAAAAACTATATTGTGTGTTATCAGTTGATATGTGTTTTCAAGGATTAAGTGTAAAATAAATATTTAATAAATATGTATCAATAAAATCTTTAGAACCTGCTCTGAATCGTCACCTACTCTCCCTCTCTCTCAATGCTGCAACCACCAGCTATGGGACCTGCATGCTACTTTGTGATGAAATACAACACATTCAACATTAAAATCTTTTTTTTATTTTTTTATTATTGGTATCAAAAGTAGACAATTACAATATAAATATATAAAACAGAATACACAGCAAAAAAAAACGACAAAAGAAAAAGACAAGACATACATTTACAATACATCCTGTGAACTTGTACCAGAAATTATAATTATAATCTAAAACTTAGATCATAACCGAGAAAGATCTTTATTTTGATCCCAAATTTTCCATTTATAAAGTTTTATTTTTATAAGACCTTGATCTTGAAGAGATTTTTCAAGATTTTTGTTTCTATCTACCATATATGTGATTTCACCCCAAGAGGGAACGGAAGACTGACCCCATCTCCTTGATATCAACAGTTTAGATGCCATGAATATCTGAAGTAAAAATGCAATTACGTCCAGAGCAAGCTAATTCGAAAAAATTTGAAATAAAACATTTTCTACAGAAAAGGAAATGGTAATGCCCAAAATATTCCTAATATGCCCAAAACAAGTTTCCCAAAATTGTTGAATTATTGGGCAACTCCACCATATATGGGCATGTGAACCCACGAAACCTCAGTTCCTCCAACAAAACTTTAGATTATCTTTTTTAGTAATCTGAGCCATTTTTGTTGGAACATAATACCATTGAGTACTTAATTTAAAGTGTAGCTCTCTGTATGATGTATTTTTAATTATTTGATCTGTGAGAATAAATGAATCGGACCATTCTTCTTCTGACCAAGAGAGATTACAAGAATGTTGCTACATTTTAGATTTGTTAAAAGGGCATTCATCCATTTCCTCCCGCAAGATGTTATAACAATTAAATATTAAGTGCTTTCTATCTTCTAGAAACATTAGTTTTTCAAAAGAAGTTAAAGATCTAACTTTAAGACTAGAATAGATTGAATCTCTGAACGCAGCCAGAAGTCTATTATATTCAAGCCAACTTTTATGAGGAAGCCCAAATGTTTCCTTCAAGTCTTCAAAAGAAGCCCAAGAGTTGCCAATATATAGGTCTCTCAAACAACAAATGCCAAACGCTCTCCATCCACCCAAAAATGATAAGTTCAATTCTCTCTCTAATAATAAAATCGGAAGGATAGGGCTAGGAAAAGGCATTCATTGAGATCTCAATTTATGTTTATCCCAAAATTCAAGTATTTCACGAACAATATCAGAACCTTCTAAAAAGAGTTCTTTTTTTTACTCCTTCCTAAACATCAACCAGCCTAAAGAATCCTTAACTACTGAACATCTTTCAACCTGCAGCCAACCTGCCACTTTCAAACTATCTATACATTTGACTGCATGTGAAAACATTGTAGCATCATGATAGGTCTGAATCATTGGGTATGCTAGTCCCCCTTTCCTAAATGTTCTGGAAATTATAACTTTCTTTATTCTGTTGTTTTTCCCCGGAAAAATAAATTTGTCTATTATTTGTTGAAAATGTACTATAAAAGTTTTGGATAAAGATATAGGAATATAGCTAAATATATAGCCTAATCTTGGAAGAAGTGACATTTTGGCTGCTGCTATTCTAGCTGTTAAAGTTAAGTTCAAAGGTCTCCAAGAGGAAACAATTTTAGTAAGTTTATTTAATAGCTCCTTATAGTTGTTTTTTAATTATTAACTGGATAGAATTATAAAATATGATTCCCATATGAGTTATGGTATTAGAATGCCAATTATACTGGTAGATGGATTTCAAGTAATCTTTTTCCAGACTGGCTAAATTAAGAGCCAAAACCTGTGACTTGGAGATATTAATTTTATAGTTAGAGGCTTTAGAATATTTATCTATTATTACATGCAAAGTTTTCAAAGAGTCCATGGGGTTAGACACGAACACAACCGCATCATCGGCATACAGCATTATTTTATGCTGTATCCAACCAACTGTAATTCCATGAATAGAGGGGTTATCTCTTATAGAAACCGTCAGGGGCTCCATTATCAATGCAAAGATTATCGGAGAAAGGGGACACCCCTGTCTCGTTCCATTAGTAACTGCAAATCTCTGCGTTTTAAACCCATTTCCAATGACCGAAGCGGATGGGGAAGAGTATAATGCTTCAATGGACTTAGACCCAAAAGAGCCAAGACCATATTTCTGGAGTACACACCTGATAAAATCCCATCCGACCCGGTCAAAGGCCTTCTCTGCGTCCATTGATAGAAACACCATTGGGAGAAGTTTGTGTTTAGAATAAGAAATCAAATCCAACATGCGTCTGGTATTGTCGGAGCCCAAACGTCCCCGTACAAATCCAGTTTGATCTATTGATACAAGTTTGTGAATAACCTCACTCAATCTATCCGCCAGCATTTTAGCATACATTTTTACATCAACGTTCAAAAGTGAAATGGGGCGGAAGTCTTTACATTCCAATATACCTGTGTCTTTTTTTGGTATAGTGATAATCAGAGCCTCTGACATTTCTGAAGGAATATGTCCCTTTTTTTTTTTAATCTCATTGAAAAGATTTTTTAAATGGGGGACTAAGGTTGTTACCAAAGACCTATAATAATGATTTCCAAAACCATCTGGGCCTGGGGCCGTACCCAACTTCAATTTAGAAATAACGTCACAAATCTCTTTTTCGGAAAAATCATTATTTAGTGTTAAAACTTCCTCTGGTGAAACTTGCGGCAAATCTATTTCATTCAAAAAATGTTGAATGACCTCCAGAGATGGCTTCTGAAAAGAAGGATCCAATTCCGAATTATGTAACCTAGAATAATACTGTTCAAATGCTTCTGCTATCTGGACTGGGTTATTAAGATAGGTACCATTGTGATAAATATAATCAACCCTTTTTTTTTGTAGCATGAGATCTAAGTTTATTTGCTAAGATTTTACTTTGTTTTCTCCCATAATGGTAATTTTTTTGTTGTAAAAGCCATATAGACTTATCAGTTCTCATCTGATTAATGGATTTAATCTGCAATTGGATTTTTTTAATCAACATCGAGTCAGAAGCATTAGGATTAGTTTTATTTCTTAGTTCCAGATTATATAATTGGATATATAATTCTCTCAAAGGAGTTCCTCTTTCTCTTTTCCTTTGACTTTGCAGTTTAATCAGGATCCCTCTTATAAAAGCCTTATGTGTGTTCCAAAGTGTAATGTTAGATTCTATTAAAGCCGAGTTTACTTGATAAAAGAAATCAATTTATTTTTTAAGATAATCCCGACTTGTCTCTGAGTCAATAAGTGAGGAATCAAATCTCCAAGATTTTGAGTTAATGGAAGAATTTTTCGAAAACAATTCCAAGTTAACTAGAGCGTGATCCGACCACACTCTTGGCCCAATATCAACTCTCAAAGTTCTTTTAAGTGTATTGATATAAAAAAAAAAAAAAAATCTAACCTAGAATATGTATGATGTCTTGGAGAAAAACAAGTAAAATCCTTTACATTGGTGTGCAATACTCTCCAAACATCAATTAAATGATATTTTGTCATCAGAGAAATAAACTGTATCGACAATCTTATCACTGATGAGTCTGGAGGTGAACGATTTTCAGATTTTGTATCTTTAATTGGGTCTGAGAGCATATTGAAATCTCCACAAATGATAAGAGATCGCTGTATCAGTTTATTGAACTTTTTTAAGATTTTACTAAGAAATTTAATTTGGGATCTATTCGGCACGTATACATTCAATATTGAGTATTTATGGTGATTAATTGTGCCTATCTATAATATATAACGACCCTCCTGATCTATTTCCACAAATTCCTCTGTGACCATAAGTTTGTTACTAAAAAAAATTGAGGTACCCCTGGCCTTTTTCTTATACATTGAATTGTATGCGACTTTATAATGTGTATTAAAAAAATTAATTGGAGCTCCCTGCCAATGAGTCTCCTGCAAGCAGATTATATCTGCTTTTTGCTGCAGAAAGCTCTTTAGAAAAAAAACTACGTTTAGCTGGATGATTCAGTCCCTGAACGTTTTGCGTTACTATCTTTAATGACATGCTGTTAGCATCACAGTAGAAATGATGGTCAGTCCCCGTTCCCCTGGAATAACTTTAATTCCAGTCCACAAATACAAATATACACCAATACATAAACCAAACATAAAACATTCATCCCTTCTCAACTCATTGAGGCATATCGGGAGGCAGTCCTCCTTGAAGAGGAAAAGTCCCTCCAGTGATGCAACAATGTCAGATGAATACATCTGAAAGCCGTAGCTGAAGCTCTATTGTACCCTCTATCTGTTTACTATTATCTTGGGTGTCCAAGCTTTATATCCTACTCTAGATGTTTATATTATTCCCTTTATTTTGAGAGAATTTCAAACAGAACTCTCCCTTTAAATTCCCTACTCCAGTTGTGAACCCCTTCCCTTATAGCAATCAACTACTGAATTGTATTTTGCTGACTAATTTATAAAAGTAAATTTTCTTAGTGTCATTATTAAATACTAATATATTTTTACCCATTATCTAGGTTAGTGTTTTCTTTATTGTTTCCCTCGTGTTAATATTAAAAAAAGTGAAAATATATATTCACTTATAAAAAATTACCCAACAACTAGTGAATTTATATTTTACTCTAAATTTCCCATAGTAAAACAGTAATTTAAAAATATTAATCAAAACATGGTGTATTTTCCCCATTATCTAAATTCATTAAAGTGTACCATCTATATGTTACTTCTAAATTAGCAGCAAAAAAATACCATTCACTTTTTTTCCCCCTTTTTTTCCCCCCCTTTTTCTATCAAAATAATACATATACACTACTCTTTACAAAAATATTTTGATTGAAGACAATCTAATATTTATATTCCAATACATATTTAAATAACCGCTGTGAACAAACATATATTTACTGACTTTTATTTAATTTTGTCAGGAAATTCTCCCCTTCTAAGGTGTCATTAATAATGTATCTGTGATTCTCATACCAAACAAATCAATTTTGGGGGATTTCCCCATCTATAGGAAATCTGTTTGTCTCTCAAAACTTTAGTCACAAATTGAAGTTTCTTACGTTGAAATAAAATTTCTCCTGTCAAATCTGGGAATATTTTAAGATTTTCATATGGACTCTCAAAACATTTTTTATTAAATGCAGCTTTTAGTATTGCTTCTCTATAGGACATATGGTGCAGTTTTACAATTACATTCCTAGCAATTTCTTTGCCCATGTTAGGTGGAAGAGAAATTCGGTATAATCTCTCTATAGGCTTCTCGCTCTGACGCTCCACTAAGCTTAACAGAAAGGCTTCCACAAATTGATAACAGACTCTAATATACCACGGATTCTAATATATTGTTTTTCAGCTTCCGCTAATCTGAGATTTTGGCTCTTTAGCGTCTGGATCTCCTCTTTAAGTCCCATTCTCTCTCTCTTTAATTCATCATTATTCTTCAAAATAACCTCTTTAGTCTGTTCTACAATTTCTGTTCTATTTGTTAATGTTTTTATATTCTTAGCATTATTTTTAATTTCGCCTATCAGTTCTTCCCTGATGGATGTCTGAAACTCCATTAGAAAAGCTGTCATAGTTTTCTTTACTGTTAGAGGTTCTTCAGGAGTGGTCTCTCTCACAGATTCATCCCCTATAATAACCTCAGCTTCTATAGGTTTCAGAAAAGTCTAACGTGGACTGAGAGAGTGAATATGATTCTCTCTTGTCCTGTCTATTCTCTTTTATCTACAGGAGAGAGAAAATTTGCGATAGATTTTGAGCTAATATTTTGTATTGTCTTTTAGACCCTTTGCCCCTAGGGGCTTGTTGTTCTTTAGACCTTTGCATAGATACCACAGGGCTATCTCAAAAACCAAAGGAAAAAGAGAAGAGAAATGGGAGAAGAGGAGTGTATAAAACATTGTATACAGATAGTCCACTTTGTAACTTGCTCTTCTTTGCTGAACAGTTTTAAATACCAAAAGGCATATATAATATATCTTGTTTGCAGAGTCGCATTTCTCCCATCAAGTTCCCCCCAGCCTCATGAGACCGATAGGAAATGTCACAATAGGTGTAAATTGGACAATGTTCGTTAATAAGACCCAATGGGCCTATTTATATGGGCTAAAAAAATACCAGCTTATTCTTCAAAACCCATTATATGGGTGACACTTCGCAGCAGCTTTCTTATTTTCCTCCACTTCTATCATTCAAATTGGCCCTCACGTGCAGTTGTTATATTCTGGGAGTAATTGAAGCAGAAGCAATACAAACATGCACTCACCCTCCGCAACGTCAGACTTTCATCTAGCACTTTAGGCCGCTATGCCCCAGTAGTGTGGCTCAGATATCCATCAACTTTGTTTTGGACCCGGCCTCAGGCGGTCCGCCTCAAAGAGTTGTTGCGTCGGGGTTCAGGCCTATTAGGCCGTTGTATAGCATGTTTTAATGACACTCTAGCAGAGCTTCGGCGATGTTTGCCCGGCTTGCCCCACATACAGACTAACCCCTTCCTGGGCTTGGCCCACATTTGGCCTAGAACATTAAAATCTGACCTTTTAAAATTAAGAGTTTTTGTTAGCCCCTTACAACTTTTTTTAATTCAATCACAAAGTGTAGTGATCACTGTTCTCCAAAGGTACCCTTATTTCAACATTAAATACTATATAAATATTATTTGTGATAACCAAATCTAATATAGCCTAATTTCTATAGGTTTTTGTATAACTTGGGCCAGATAATGATCTCTGAGTACACTCAAGAACCTGCTCCACCTAGACGAAGTTCTGTCTCACTCCTGCAATTTTTTTTCAGTGTAGTTAAAATAAAATCTTCCATTATTAGAACTTACCAATGCTTAGCTGTATTTCCAATCTGTAACAATATTTGCAGTTCCTCACTTTCAATTATATTTGGGGGTTATATAGCATATTCCTACTAATATTATTTTAAAGTTTGTTCTTCCACTATTTAACTCAACCCACAAGCATTCAACATTATCACTAGTTACAATATAAATATAGGCTTACATTTATGCTTAACCTACAGAAAAATCCCTCCTCCTCTTCTACCACTGCCTTACTAAATAGGTTATAACTATTCAAATTAACAGTCCAGTCATCCCACCATGTTTCAGTAATTCCTCTTAAGTCCCATTTCTAATTTACTGCTAATAATTCTGACTGAACCATTTTCCCTGACAAGCTTCTGGCATTAACAAGAATACACTTTATGTTGCTATGACTCAGTTTTGAAGTGCTTGTCACTGTATTTGAGTTGCTAAGCAAAATTTCCTTATTGACTATACTAACCCTCCCCCATCTCCACCCTCATGAACAGTTAATTCATCCATTGCCCCCTTTCTACCCCATTACTTCCATCTAGCCCCCCTCAACACACTAGTTTAAAAACAACCCCAACCATTCTACCATACCCTAGCAAACAAGCTCCCTCCATGTTAAGATACAATCCGTCACGTCTATAGAGATTGTACCCAAGTGAGAAGTCAGCCCAGTTCTCTAAAAACCCAAACCACTACTTAATGCACCGTCTCTTTCAGCCATGCATTAACCTCCCTAAGCTCCTTCTGTCTCTCCGGGCTAGCAAGTGGCACTGGTAGTATCATTTCCAAAACCACTCCTTAATGAACACATCTTTTTTGCCATGCATTAACCTCCCTAAGCTCCTTTTGTCTCTCTGGGTTAGCAAGTGGCACTGGTAGTATCTTAGAAAATGCTATCATGGAGGTCCATGCCTTAAGCTTATTTCCTAATTCTATAAAATCATTCTTTAGAGCACTCCATCTTCCACTTACCTCATATACTCGAGTATGAGCCGAGTTTTTCAGCCATTTTTTTAAGGTATACTCGAGTCACCTTGTGTCTCTTTCCCCCCCGTGTCTCTTCCCCCCCTCCCTCTCCTGTGTCTCTTTCCCCTCCCTTATCATCCTCCCTCCTCAACCCCCCTCCTCAACCCCCTTCCTCATCCTCAACACCCCTCCTCATCCTCAATCCCCCTCCTCATCCTCAACCCCCTCTTCAACCCCCTCCTCATCCTCAACCCCCCTCCTCAACCTCAACCCCCCTCCTCAACCTCAACCCCCTCCTCATCCTCCCTCCTCAAACCCCCTCCTCACTTTATCCCTCTCTAATTACCTCCCCCCCCTCCCTTTAACCTCACTTACCTTCCAACAGCAACTGCTACTCTGCTCCTCCGTGCATCTTCCGGCTGCGTCGGGACCAGGCATATGCCAATGACGTGGCATCACATGCGCCTCACGTCATTAGCATTGGCCGGGTCCCGAGGCAGCAGGAAGACGAGCGGAGGTGCAGCTGTTGATGGAAAGTAAGTGAGGGGAAAGGGAGAGGTAATTAGAGAGGGGTAAAGTGAAGAGGGGTGTTGAGGATGAGGAGGGGGGTTGATGAGGGGGGAAGAGACACAGGGGTGGGAGAGAGGGGGAAGAGACACAGGGGAGGGAGAGGAGGGAAAGAGACACAGGGGAGGCAGAGGAGGGAAAGAGACACAGGGGAGGGAAGAGGGGGGAGAGACACAGGGGAGGGAGAGGCGGGACACAAGAAAGGGGCACAGAGGGCACACAAAAGGTGGACAAAGAGGTCACAAGAGGTACAGGGGGCAGCACATTTCCGACCCTCGGCTTATACTCCAGTCACTAAGTTTTCCCAGTATTTTGTGGTAAAATAGGTGCCTTGGCTTATGCTTGGGTCGGCTTACACTCGAGTATATACGGTACTTTATCAATAGTACCAATTTGTACCAAGACCGCTGTTTGATTTCCAGCCCCTCCCAATAATTTTATACAAGATCCACAACATGCCGCTGAACAAGTGCTGAAAATATTCTCTCCAGTTCTCCAGTTTGTGCTTCTAGAGAGGTAACATGCTCATGTGACAGGATGTACACTGCTTGAGGTTGCCACTGTACTGACTCATTATTACTAATTACAAAAAAAGTTAGAAAACAAATCAATATATACAATATATTTGTATACATCTTGTATTTCTACACCTAAGTAAATACATTTAAAAAAATTAAAAAAACGTTTTACCTTCATTTTCCTTTTTTTTCCTTCCTTCTTTTTTCCCAGTTTACCATTCCTTCTCTTTCATTATTCCCTTTTCTGCATTACAATTTAACCCTTTTTCTTTGAACTCCCTCCTTTATTTAAACTTATACACACGTAAACTAAAATTGCATATGCATTAGAAACGCTCACAAGCTCACAAGTTCACCTGCACAATAATCACTGCACAAGTACACATTCCTCCTCCTTCTAACCTAGTCTCAGGCCTCATTCCTCCTCTTTCTAACCTACGCCAGGGCCCCATTGCTCCTCCTTCCAACCTAGGCTACAGCACATTCCTCCTCCTCCTTCTAACCTAGTCCGCTGCCCACTCTTCTAATCTGGATTGATCTTTACTATTTAAAGGGATATGGAAGCACTCTGGATTTTACTAGAAATATATATATATATATATATATATATATATATATATATACACTAGCGACTTGCCCGTAAAAAAATGACGGCAATGAAATTGTAAGTGAACTAATGCTGTTTTGTGTATGATAATAAAATAAATAATACATTAATAAATTAATATACTTTACCTATTTTGAAGTAATATATGCAAGAAGCATTGTGTTGAAGAGCTGGCAATCTGTTTTCATGTTACTGCAGCATACAATGTGTGTTTTCAGTGCTGTGGAGCTGCTGTGTAAGTGTCAGCAATGTGTGCAGCGTGTAGTGTAAATAGTGTGGGTGCGCGACGAAAAGCCGTTAGGGTAGCTGTGTACTTCCGGTTTCTGTAAGTTAGTGTTGTAAAATGGCGCCTAATGTGGTACGCGGCTGTGGCTTATTTTGCGTCCTTGTTTTCGGAATCTTGACTAGCGTTTTTAGAAAATGCGTATGTGTTTGGTGGTGTTTTGCGTCTTTAGGTTCCTGTAGACTCGTTGTCGTTTTTTTTCGGCGGCCATTTTTTCTCTCGCTTAGCGGATTTTTGAGTGTCTAAACTCTTCTAATTTCAACTTAAATTGAGGTGTAACTTCAGTGTTCGAGGTCCTGGGTGCCCCCCCTCGCTGTTGGTAAGCTTTTTATGGATTTGTTGTGTGTATTTATTGTGTTTTTAATGTTTTGATGAGCGCGGGTTTCGTGCGGTAAGGTCGTATTTGGTTGTAATGTTTTTTTTTCTAAGTCCCGCGTCTCGTATTTGTTTTTCGTAAGTCCGTAAATTTGGTTAGGTCCGCAATTTTTTTTTTTTTTTTTTAATAATTTTTTATTGCAGGAATACAAAGTGCAAACAGTTGTACAATATTGAGCGTAATAAAACAATACCCCAACATCAATTGTGAAATCTCATCCTTGTATCCTGCCTCCTCCTTTTTTCCGTATTTACCTCCGTGCTATTATCGATGAACCAATGTATAGAATTATAATGGACCCTTCTTGGTTATGTAAACATGTATCCCTAAACTTATCCGTTACTTATACTATTCTTTGGTTGTTAAGTTGTTATCTCCTAATACTTTCCGTTATTAACCTATGACTTAGAGGATCATAAAGAAATTATAAAAAAGCCCAAATTTTATCCATTGGCTGACTCATTTACCTCTAGAGGGATATAATATGATTATTTGCGTTTGTTAGTCTTTCAGTACCTTCCTTCCATTCTATTCCCCCCCGTTATCTTTTCTTATATCTTCAGGAAGAGTTGCTTACAAACTTTTACAAATGTTAACCTAACTAATTAAACTAAAACATTCTATCTGACACATCTATGTTAAGCCTTCCTCTTTGGAAAACATTTCTCTATCTCGATCTTGTCATTGATCCAACCCAGCATACCTGTCTGTCTTCTTCCATATCGGTGCAGTTCCTGTCCCGGTATCTCCTCTCCGGCCCCCAGCCCCCCCTGTATCCTGTCAACAAGGTGAGGGTGCCCTTCCCTCCTCCTCCCCCTTCATTGGAGTAGAGGGATTCTAATATCAGTGTATCCTATCCAGGGACCCCATATTTCTAAATACTTAGGGATTGAATCCGCCACTGAGTGGGAAATCCTTTCATTACTCGCTAAGTAGTGAATCTTAGCTCGAACTGCCCCTATCTCAAGTGTCTTTTTCCTCCAGTTCCTGGCAATATGTGATTTCGTCGCTAAAAAGATAAATTGTAGGAGTCTGTTGTGGGGGGCAGAAAGAGAGGCCACCGGAATCCCCAGTAGACTAGATTCTGGGGTAACTTCAACATGGTGTCCAAATATACTATCCGCTAAGTCACCCACTGCCGTACACAACTGCTGAACCTTTGGGCAGCTCCACCAAGTATGGTGAAAGGAGCCCAGCTCTGAGCACCCCCTAAAGCATTTCGGACTTTCCGTCTTACTCCATTTGTTAGCCAAGAGGGAGGGGGTAGCAATTCTCTTACATAAGGACTTTCCGTTTATACTCCAGAGTAAAAAATCAGATCCCGAGGGTCACTACCTGATTCTGACCGGGAAAATACTCGACTCGACAGTGTCTTTAATTGCGCTATATGCCCCACCTACGAACCCGTATCACACGGTCCGGAAACTACTTATGGCACTGGAGAAAGGGGACTTTGGTAGAATTATTCTGGGAGGGGACCTAAATTTAGCGTTGGATCCTGGATTAGACAGGTCTAAGGGGAGAGTGGGGCCCCACTTCCCCAGTAGGCTAAAACAACTTAAAACACAGCTAGCGAATCTGAACCTGGTAGATTCCTGGAGGGACCTTCATCCTAGGGACAGGGAGTACTCTTTCTACTCAGCCCCTCATAATTCATACTCAAGAATTGACTATATCATCATTGATGCTTCACTTTTGGATCAGACAAAGGAAGCGGAGATTATTCTGTGTACCTGGTCGGATCACTCAATAGTCAAAATTGCCCTAGACTTTGGCACCGCATACACCCCCCCCCCCCCCCCCCCCCCGACATGGGGCATCAATGATACGCTACTAGCATTTCCTCAATCCAAAGATAAGATCCAGCAAGAACTTGAGATATATTTTGGGGAAAATACTAAAGGAGATGTAGAAATAGGCTGGGTGTGGGTGGCCCACAAAGCATATATTAGAGGGGTCTGCATGAAGATATCTGCTGAACATAAAAAGCAAAACAGGGCCCAAGAGGACGCATTAAATAAAGAGTTAATGAGATTGGAAAGGGCAATGCAGCAAGATAATTCTATTGGGGATAGGTCCCAGATTGAGAAAACCAGAGCGGAACTGGATATGATTCTGTCAGAGAGAACGGAGAGAGCGCTTAGAATCACGCATCACAAGTTTTATAGCAAAGCAAACAAACCTGACACTTTCCTAGCCAATAAATTAAAATCAAAGCAAAACCAATCTAGGATCTGCCAAATTAAATCGCCCCAAGGACTAGTGACCTCCAACCGCACAAAAATTCAGGACATCTTTCAGGCGTATTATAGTAAGCTATATAAAGTCTCGAAACCCCCCGGTTCAGGGGGAAACACAATCACTTTTATCCTCCCTGGATCTACCTAAACTAACGGAGGAGAATGTTACTTCATTGAATAAAGCAATCTCCCAGGAGGAAGTGAGCAAAGTTATTTTAGAATCAAAATTAGGCAAAGCCCCAGGCCCAGATGGCTTTACAAACACATATTATAAGAAAATTGTCAGCTCTTTAGCCCCATACTTGACCACATTATACAATACAATACTGGAGGGACGACCAATCCCCCCAGAACTCAACAAAGCTGACCTGGTATTGTTTCCCAAGGAGGGGAGGGACCCGTTAGAAGCCAAGAATTACAGACCGATTTCACTCCTTAACAGTGACATAAAGTTTCTGGCCAAAATCATGGCGGATAGGATAGCTGGGTTTCTCACCTCCTTGATTCACAAAGACCAGGTGGGATTTATCCCAGGGCGACAAGCAGGGGACAATATCAGGAAAATTCTGAATTTAGTTCACCATTCTAAATTAAATAACACTCCGGCCTGCCTGCTCTCTCTGGATGTAGAGAAGGCCTTTGACTCTCTGGAATGGCCTTTTCTCTTGGCTACGCTAAACAAATTCGGGTTTTCAGGGAAGTTTTTAAATCTAATTCAGACTTATTACAAAGATCCTAAGGCAAACTTAAGACTCCCGGGTGGGGGGAGGCCAGCGGTCAGCATCCAGAGGGGGACGAGACAGGGGTGCCCATTGTCACCGCTCCTATTTGCGTTGGCAGTCGAGCCCCTGGCACAATGGATTAGAGCCTCCCCGGAGATAAAGGGTATCCAAGTGGGGTCACATCATTTCAAGTTGTCACTATTTGCGGACGACTTACTATGCTCCATTTCGGAGCCATCGACGTCGGTACCACCCCTGATGCAAAAACTTGAACACTTCGGGATGCTTTCAGGATTGAAAATTAATGTAGAAAAAAATGAAGCCTTGGCCCTAGATATACCGCTCCCGGAGAAAGATTCCCTCACACGGAGGTTTAAATTTAAATGGGCTGGGAAGGGGATTAAATACCTAGGAATTTGGTTGACAGCTAAAGTACAAGATCTATATAAAGCTAACTACCGGCCAATGTTCCGTTTACTCCAAGAGGAGATGATTAAATGGGGCAAATATAACATCTCCTGGCTCGGTAGGATTAGTTCGGTTAAAATGAACATTTTACCTAGACTGCTTTATTTATTTAGATCTCTACCGATCCAGATGCATATGAAAGACCTCTCAAACTTCCAAAGCAGGGTGTTCCGTTTTATCTGGGGTGGGGGTCCCTCCAGGATTGCGAGAAATAACATGTACAAACATAAATCCAGAGGGGGGTTGGCATGTCCCAATTTAAAACTTTATTTTCGAGCAGCTCAATTAGCTTTTATTCCCCAGGCCCACTTACCCGAAGCCCATCCGACATGGATGTTTGTTGAAAGCCAAGACATGATGCCCTATACATGGGACACGGCGGTCTGGATTCACCCACTCCCCACAGAGATTAAGAAATCTGCCAATCCTATAATAAGGAACTCCGCGGCTAATATTATCTGGGCCTTCAATCATACAGACCTTCTACCCCGGATATCCCACTTAACGCCTATACTTACGCATCCACTAGCTCCAGCAGGTATCTCACAGGTCTCTCGGCAATGGTGGAAGAATAACAAACTTGATAGATTGGGAAACTGGATGAGAGATGGTCGGGTATTAACATTCGAAACTATGAGAGACGAATATGACATCCCCCTTTATGAGCACTATAACTTTTGCAGATTGAGATACTTTGTAGATAAACTACTTAGGAGTTCAGGGGTCCCCTCCCGGAATGGGTTCTCTAGAATATGTGAAAAAGCCCCCCTTAAAAGAGGAGTGATAGGGGAATTATACAAGGTCTTCAATACCCCAAAATCATTAGCCAAAGAAAAATACATGAGGGAATGGGAAAAGGATATAGCCAAGAACTGGGAGATTGAGACGTGGGAGACTTCCTGGGCCAATCTCCTGAGGGGGTCACTAAACTATAGTGTATTAGAGACATCAATTAAAGTCCTTCATCGGGCGTATATTACCCCAGATCGACTTTTGAAGCCATGGTGTGGATAATAAATACCCTGCAAACATCTGAGATTTAAATCAGTGACCTCCCCTTGAACTGGAGCTTGCCAGATCTATATACCATTGCATGTTTCTATATCCTTTCCATTAGTACACTTTGGGTCTTGCAGGGATTGAGCACATAAACATATCCTTTCCATTAGTACACTCTGGGTCTGGCAGGAACTATGCCCATAAATATGTCCTTCCCATTAGTACTCTTTGGATCTAGCATGGGACTGAGTCCTTAAAGATTTCCTTTCCATTAGTACACTATGGGTCTAGCAGGAACTCAGCCCTTACACGTATGCTTTCCATTAGTACACTCTGGGTCTAGTGGGGACTGAGCCCTTCAACATGTCCTCTCTATTAGTACAGCCTTGGTCTAGCAGGGGCTCTCTTGCACATCCTTTCCATACTGTAGTATACTAGTCCAAGCAGGACTTACCCCATACTGCCTGCTCCTCCAGGATTTTATTGGATCTAGTAGTGGTTAATTTAAAAAAATTTGAAAGGGCGAATACTGTATGTGTCCAAGAGAGAGCATAAACTTTTTTTTTTCCGGAACATAATTTTATACAGGTTTTGCCCCAATCAGCAGTGGTCCACAAACACACATTTCCCACCTTCTGCACCTTTTAATTATCACCACGTGGGCTAGGACTGGTTCCAAGGACCAAGCCCCAGCCTGTCTGTTTCCCCAGCTAGGTGCCAAGGAGTCTACAGCGCCAGCTATCAGCTATCTCCAGTCAGGATCTGTTCACAGCAGGGAGACCTGGAACCAGAATGTTTTGGCGAGGGATTGGAGTCTAACCTGAGTAGTGGAATTTCTCTAATAGCTTAATGCTATAGTTCATCCTAAAACACACTACATACACAATGATGGCCCTAAAAAATGAAAAAATTGACCAAGGGCTCCCTTGGCTCAAATGACTTAGTGGAAAAGGGCCTTAGGGGTCCAGGGCATAGAACCAGAGCTTGGGGAAAATTTAACAAATCATCAAATGGTAAAGTCTTTCACAAGGTCATTATGGCTATTATAATACTCCTTTGATTTTACTGGGTATGTGGCTACTGTCCATCAGGATCCAGTGGTCAGACCCAAAAGTCCAAGTGTCCTTGGGTTTGTGACAAGGACGGCTTAGATGATTGTTAGAACAACAGGGAAAATAAAGAGCATGTGAATGATCTTCTACACTTTTGGGCCCTGAAATGCTATTGGTTGTTGGGTAAGGGGGAAAAAGGGGGAAGGGAGAGGAAAGAGGAGGAGAGAGAGAGAGAAGGGGAGAGGGGTATGAAGGAGAGAAAGAAGGTAGAAGGGAGGAAAAAAGAAGAAGCTAAAAGGGGATTAGAGGAGAAGAAAGGGGCGAGGAGTAGGAGGAAAAATATGCATGTGAGAATGAAAGGAAAAGGTGTGAATGAGAAAAGTGGAAGGAGAAGAAAGACAAAGAAGGGAAGAAAATAAAAGAGGGGGAAGTTAACGATGGAGGAATGGAAAGAGGTTGAGAACGAAGAGATAAGACAGAAATAATGGAAAAGACGAGAGCAAAAGACAGTGAAAAGGAAAAAGAATGAGTGTAAGGATTTGGATGAGAAACAGCGGCATGGTGTAAAAAAGTAAAGGTGGATTATGATGACCCAGATTTGAGGGGCCACGTGCACCTCAATTTTCCTTCTCAAAGGTCTTGTCTTTTTGTGTTCTGTCTCGCAGCTACTAGCCAAAACACATTTTAGGAGAACTCACAATATCACAGGTTGCAAACTCAGGCCCAAAGTTACTGTTTATTAAAAATAATAAACTCTGTTACATCCCGTTGATTAGAATTAAATCATAAAATCAGACTAAAACAGGTATTCCTTTTGTTAGAATATTCAACTCAGACTGAGACTTTATTTTTGCTTCAGATACATTTTGAAACCACAAAACAATAAAAATATCAGATGGCATTTTTCCCAACCCTGTAACTACGGTTGCCAATGTCCCAAATGTCCTTCCCCTGAGATAGCTGATCTGATATGTTTTACAACCCCCAGAGGTGCATAAACTCCCGGGTCTGGTTTTACAATATTCTTGTTCAAATATGCTATTGGGTCAGGGAAACATCTAAGAGACACCTACGATGCAAGTCATTGTAGCCAGCATGGCTTACCACATACATTTGCTTAAAACATTATACATAGAGGAAAAAAATACCTGTCACAGTTCTTAGACCACATCCCATCTCCATCTTGATAGCCTTCCTGGTCTAGGGCCCAAAATAACAGAGTCTGTCAATTCAGGGGGCTGTTACAATCCAGATTTGGGTCATACAGGGCTCTACTTGTGATGTTTAGGGGAGTCACATCCCTGGCCATGACAGCTAGTCTCCCCTTTCGGATCCAGCATAAATGGATGTAATCCACATGGAACTTAATGCTGCTAAACTCAATCTGTCCATATGTCCTTGTCTTGGGTGTGGTACCATCCCAGCAGCATCTCTAATCCCCAGTAAAAATGGTTCCCAATGTGCAGAAAATGTGGAAGATAATTCTCCCAGGCCTCCTCCTGCATGGGGCCTGATCTTTGCTGTGCAGGGTGGATTTTTGTCATTATTACTCTGTTACAATTTCAGGGAAGAAATCAATCCCATGGGCCACCCCTGTGGATCCCCTGCCAGGACAAACCCCAAAGGCCAGGGCAAGTGCCAACTTCTCCTTTTGGGACCAGAAGGGTAAACATACTCATTTGTCAAAATCAATGATAATCCCAGTAGGTACTGTGTCAGCCGGATCTGCTGGCTGGCATCAGAGATATTCTGGGCCTTGCATTCACCTCATTCTCAGTTCATGGCCACGTTGTCCCTTGGCAGGACCTCACTGCTCTCTCCAACTGCTACCTCTTGGCCAGTAGTTATTTACAGTACTGAAGCAGAGTTCATTACCTCCTCTTCCAAGAGCTGGTGAGCCTGGCTGCTCCACCCCAGATTTTTCCTTTGGCTACCGGTTTGCTGAGCACCTCCTGTCTCCTTCACCCCCTTGATGTTGGCAATGCCACTCCAGTCCTCGTCGTGAGACTGGTCCTTCTAGTTTGACAAATTCCCAGAGCTGTTCGCTAAATCTGTCCCTTGCCCTGTGGCTGTCTTCCTGACATTTGTTATCAGCTGGACCCCCATGCTAGGTTCACAATTCATACCTGGGCACAGTCTATATTCTCCTCCAAGGGCTGATGGGCATGGCTGCTCCCATCCAGATTCTCCCTTGCATCAGCAATCTAAAAGTCCTTTTCTTTTTGCCCCACTGCCTTATCCTTAGCAAAGGTGTCCCCACCACCTCAGTGGGGCTGCTCCCTCTGGTTTGCCACGATGCCTGCCAGGGCTGCTTGCTGACTCTGTCCCTTGAACTGTGGCTGGCTTCCTGACATTTGCTGGATAAGTTATCGTCAGTTGGAGCCCCATGCTAGCTCAACAGTCCATTTCCAAGGGCACAGTCAATACTTAGGTCTTTCAAGAACCCAGGAGCATGGTGGCCCCCTCCCAGGTATTCCTTTTGGCATGATAATCCAATTTGTGTTCAATTCTCCAGGGACTCTTGACAATTTATGGGGCCCTCTGAGGGCAAGTTCTCAGTTATTCCAACGTCCACACAATCCCCATCTGGCCCAGCCCTACCACAACTTATCTCGGCACCCTTGGTCTCTGGCACATGATCTTGTCCCCAATTTTGTGGCTAAAGCCCATCCATGGCAGCCTCATCCAAAAGATCCATATACCCTCCCTCTAGTTGTAATTCCTGCTGGCCTCATTGGCTCCATCCTCAGTATTTGACAGCATTAAATAAAAAAAATTATAAGTCCCCAGGCCACATTCCAGAGCATGACTAGGCCCTGCCCAGGCACCATATTCATCTTGTAATATACCTTTTCTCCATACCAGTTCCTCCAGCCAGTCCAATAGTCCATCCTTGGCCACAAGCCCAGAAACACCTTCCATTGACTAAAAAGAGCCTCTGCTTTACAGTGATGAGTGGCCATCCTGATGGAACTCTACTGTACTCTCAGGTTAGTGCTCTCCTTTGTCACCTGGATTGTATCCTTTCCTCTGCCAAGCCTGCAGACAGGCAGCCACCAGCAGTTAGGACCCAAATTTGAGGGGCCATGTGCACCTCAATTCTCTCCCTCTTGATTGTGCCTTTTTATGTTCAATCTTGCAGCTTCCAGCCCAAACATCTCTTAGGAGAACTCAGGAGATAACAAGTTGCAAACTCAGCCCCAAAGTTACTGCTTATTAAAAATGATACATCCCGTTGATGAGGATTAAATCATAACATCAGACACAGACAGGCATTCTATTTGTTAGAATGTCCAACTAAAACTGAGACTTTATTCTTGCTTCAGATTCATTTTGAAACAAAAAAAACAATAAAAATACCACATGGTGTTTTCCCCCAACCTGTAACTACGGTTACCAATCTCCTAAATGTGACTTGTAGACAGAATATTATCTGTGTATAGATATTTTTATGCATAGCCTGCTGCCCCTTAGGCTTAGGTTTGGTTGTCTTAGGCTGAAACACACCCATGTCTGGATTGATCCTACCACTTCCACTGGAAGGCTGTTATGCTTATCTAATGCTCTTTTAGTACTTTCTCATATTAGCCCTAATCTTCCACCTCCCAACTTCGACACATGCTGTAATATGCAGCTCTTTTGTAATGTGTACGCTCTGGCCAAATGTACCTCATTAGTCTTTGGTAATGTTATAAAATATGAAAAAGTGCCCTTCAATCTCTGATCTAGTCTACATCATGATTGGCAACTGCTGACTGGACCATGGTTTTCCCTCACCTGTGGTAGCTATGTATATAAGTAGCATTCAGGTGTTTGCATTAGGAAGCTTGTACCCTACTGGATCTTGAGGTCACAGGTAAGATCTTGGAAGTAGTCAAACCATAAAACCATTGTATTGGTCTCCATAAGCAGCACCAAATACATTTCTAAATAAATACATACATACAATTTGTTCCTTAAGTATTCATCAAAATTTTCTTTTTCTGTATCAAAGCTAACCAATCTTTAATGGTAAAAGAGCAGGCACTGAAGCTGCAGCAATGTTTTATGAGGTTGTTTTTACAGAGGGGGGGATGAGACTGCTAGTATTTTTCTTGTGGATGGACTTAAAAGATGTTTATTAGTCAAATACTTAAAAGGGAAAATGTAACAAAGTTTGAAAGGTGTTTTATAAAACCTGATGATGTATTTTATTTTATTTTTTATGGCCTGAGGGTAAACTGTGTGGAAGGGTCAATTTTCTCCAACATCTTGGGAATTGGCTACTCAATTGTTTTGCTGTTTCTAAATTTTAAAGTGACACTGCCCCAAACAAACTGGTTTCATCTTAAAGAACACTATAGAATGCTTCTAGGTTTTACAAAACGTCTTCAGCATTTTTATACAAACATACAGCTCCATATGCTAATCTGTAGCTCAGAGTGTTTAATAAGTGGTAGAGGCATCTAATTAATTGTATTATAAAGCTGAGGAATGTTGCTCTGGCTAACTCAGAAACATGCAAGCAGACTGTTACTAATTAGCAGGTCATAATAGCTAATTAGTACTTGGGAGCAACTCATTTGTTTAATGGCATACAGGCAATGCTGAATATCTCAGGATCAAGTTGCTTTTATCAAAATTAATGGACAGTTTTTCATGATATTTTAAGAATAACAAAAACAATGTCTGAGTACTCTAAGTGACTTTCTAAATACTGTATCTTTAAACAAACTTATATGTGCCTCATAAATTCAGTAGATCATAAGATCAAGTGTATGAACATGCGCAGTGATTAATGGGGTGGGGAAGTTCTGGGATCTCACATATGTATTTAGAAGAGCAGGCCTTCATTTGGAAATAACCCTGTGTGAATATGGGTCAACAATTACCTTAACAGGTGAAGGAATCTCTACCCTCCGGATGCCAAGCATGTTTATAGATAGGTTGCTCTAGAGCGCCAAGCTTGTATCTTAAGAACTGGCAGTGGGTGATTTAATGTGATGTCACCTGACACCACAAAACATTCCCAGTTGCCAGATTATTCTGCACTTGGAAATGAAGAGTCAGTCAGTCATTTTTGTATTTAGCCCTTTAAATCCCACCAATAAATCTAAAGGAGCACTGAAATGCCAGTGGGATCTTTCCCAAAATCCCTATGCTGCATCACTGTGAACACAGTGATTGTGCCTGAACACATCGCCACCTAACGGTAAGAATGTAGCATTACAAGGTACACATTAAAAATAAAACCATTAATACAGGACCCTAACAAAGCAAACCCTATACCTAACTCTAACCCCTCTCCGCCACATCAATACATTTTAAAATCCTTACCCCTCTCCCCTAGAGCAATCTATTTTAAACTGTAGTGCAGTACTGCATTGTGAGCGGTAGGTGGTGCTGCAGTGCACGCGCAGCGGAGACGGCACAGGCAAAATGGGAAAGAACCTGTCAGTGTTCTAAATCCCACCTGAACCACCAATTACTTAAACATGAAATATAGTTACTAAATGACATAACGGATTACCTCTAGGGTCATTAGACATTTGTTACTTCTATAGGCATAGCTCCTACCTTTAAAAATTATACTTTGAAGTCTATAGTAATATAAAAATATGATCGAATCACAATGGGGGTAATTGATCAGTCATTCCATTTAACTACACCTGTCTGCCTTCTCCTGAGCCACAAATTACATAAAGTAAGGGGTTATCTTATTTTTACAGATTTTTTTTACTTTAAATATTTCTACCTGTACTGGTCGCCAACACACCTATAAATCCATGTACGTCTGATATACCTGAGGGTATCAAAGGCCTGTTTTGAAAGGATTAACTTTTAATGACTCAGTTGGTTTTGTTGTATGTACAAACACAGGTTTTTATTTAATTTTTACCAGTTATTCATTTTTATTTATTTTTTTATTCCCTATTTTTCAAGTACCGTAAATGGTCTTCAAAATAATTTATTGAATTCAATCACTGTTTAACCTACTTGACTCCTGTAACCCTGGCTTTAGAGGCCATGCATTCACTCCACTCTTAAAACTTCTGCGGATTGTTTAAACATCAAACTTAACTCTTTTTTTTTTTTTATTTAATTTATTTTATTAAAATGGCAAATTTTGCAGCTGACGATTAGACGAACCTCTGCAATGGGAATCACAGATGATCAGCAAGCAACTCCGATCTTTGAGGCAGCAGTTCCCTCTGGAAATGCAGAGTAAGACTTTATATTTGTGTGTGTGTGTGAAAAATGTACCGTATATATTAGACTTAATTTGTGTAGCACATAAGATTTTCATGAAATCATTGCATTAAAACTTGTATAGAAATGTCATAAACAAGATACATATTTGCTGAGATCATAGATTCCTTTCAAGAACCATTCCTATAAAGAAGAAAATACCTTATTTAAGTAATCAGGTGTAACTTGATAGTATCTTTACTTGTAAGAGCCTTTTTATCAAAATAGCGGTGTCTTAATTGTTGGGTACTATGGGCAAACAAGAAAACTCTGTTTTAAACCCATCCTATGCAATTTTATAGTTGTGTTTAATGCATAACAAATTGCATAAAGCCTTCTGATTGCCTGTTATCTTTTTCGCTCCAGTCCATTGGTGAGAGATGGGAGAAGATCAAGCATGAATGGCAACATGGCCAGCATGAGGGTACATAAAGGCTGGCATGATCAGGTCACTCGGGGGCATCGTAAGATGCAAGTGCGTCGCATGTAAGTAATATTTTTGGTGTGTGGTTTTTTTTTTTTTTTTTCTCTCCTCTTAAGGACCCTCAATCTTGAGTATCAATGTGATCTGAGACTGGGATCAGCAGTGACAGCAGATATTTTAAATCCAGAATAATAATCTGGTTACAATCTCCTTTTTTGGAACTAAAAGTAACTTACAACTGGGACATGCTTGACCAAAAAGTACACATGTTAAGAAATATATTGGTATAAATGTGAAGATTGGAGTAGCTGTATCAAGTAACACAGATGAAAGAAAATACAGTGGCACATCCACACCTCATATTGCAACTTATTTATCCAAATATAACTAGATCTGGAGTAATACTCTTGTGATCAATATATACTTAGAGCAGGCATAGCTTCTTAGAGAGCACATCTGTCTGACATTGGGAAGAGGTTGCCTTCTCATAGTTGTGCATTTCCCTGACACTGGAAACATGTAATCAGGAGTGCCAATAGCTGTCAGTAACGATATTGCAATGCTTTGTTTGGGGAATGGGAGTAAGAAAAAGTATCTGATTTAGGCAACCCCAACCACACTCACAACCTCCAGTCCTTGGTTATTTGACACAATACAAACCACGTAATTCTAATTGTGCAAAAAATTTAAGAAATTGCAAATTATTGGAATTCCTGTGTTTATACCAAGACATTCAGTTGGAATCTTTGCAAATGTTCTCCAGTTCCAATCTACGCCCTGCCCTGAAAATAATGGAAAATGCACATATTGCTTACTTGATAATTAAAGAGGGGTTGTTCTTGAAGTGTAACTCGAATTAACTTTGTCTTGTCTTTTTTCCTTAGTGTAAATTGTATCATGCCCAGTAACGACCCAGCAGTCAGGAAGGATCCACGAATGTTGGGGCTTGTGGCTTATGCCAAAGCAGTTGAAGGTGACATGTACTCATCTGCCAACAGCAGGGTATGTATTGTCTTCTGTACTCAAAGGGGCACAGTTCCATTGTAAAGGGGTATCCACAGACAATACATTATAGCGAACAATAGGTGTAACTATCGTGCATAGAAAACTTGCAAAGCTCCTTCCCTGAAATGATTGAGCCACGGACCCTTCTGCAGACAGAAATCTCTAAAAACTTGATGCTGGTCTTCGGAATGAGAGGTTTTAATGTTTCCACATCAGCAATTCTCTATACATACAACAGGGCTGAGTAGATCCGTATTAAAGGGCTGGTATCATGTTGGCTTTTTTCTAGGAGCCAGACAGTTACCGTAATTAGTGGCTCATTCAGATTTCATGGAGAGGAAGCTCATAGTAATACTTTTCATGGTGAGATGCATCAATACAATCTGAATATAATTAAGAGGAAACCCAGTTACTGTATTGCACAGTAAGTATATTACATTATTTTCACTCTCTGGGCCTAGCGTAACCAGGCTTTGCTTAATACAGTACTTGAGGGCCAGACTTTTAGACTTTACAGCAGCATGTGTATGAATAAAAAACAAGGCATCTAACTTAAAGGAAAACCTTTTTTAAGATATTCTAAATTGCCCCCACAAGGAACCGATTCACACATTTCTTCCTTCTGTTCATAAGTATATCCCAAGATGTTTTATCCAAGGACCCCTGGTGATTAGCTGAGAATTCTTTATATAGAATTCTTTATACTGTATATATTTGTGGGGTACTTCTCATTTAAAAGGATGTTTATTTTAGTAGTCTGATTCTGCCTTTTTGGTTAAAAAAAATATACATATTGTATTCTCTCAACATCTTGTATAAACTTATTCCAGATATGACCTTCACTTTATGTTCCTCTGCAGGATGAATATTATCAGCTGGTGGCTAGGAAAATCCACATCCTGCATGTTTCATTGGAAGAGAAGCGAAGGGAGCGCTTGCAGCAGAGACAAACACCCGTACAAACACCTAGAGTGCAGGCCCCAACCATACTACAGGCAGCTACAGCATCAGGGCAAGTCCATGCTGTCCAGCCAACCAGTGAGTATCCAGGGAAAACTGTGTACTCACCGGGATACGTTTTCTATAATAAAAATGTCAGGTTGAATGACGATACTGCCTTATGGTCTAGGTTTTTCACTTCATTGTACCCTTTTGTCTTACTCAGGTTCCTGCTCTTACTCCATTGCACACCTTCCTCCACACCAACTTGCTGTATGTTGCCATTCTTATGCAATTCCTGTAAGTAGTCTAATAACTACAGTGCATCACACTAAACTGTATGTATATAACCACACATCTTAAGGTGATGAGCAATTCTTGTTTTTGTTCCTTCCCAATTATGGTCCATCACGCAGCTTTATAAGTTCCCCATCTTCTTCATATTGCTACATATACAGAACTGTTAAAGGGCTCCTGAACTTTGGGGGTTCGGGGGGGGTGACACGACCTGTGACTTATGTCGACAGACTCAAGAGCTCACGTTCAGAATGTAGCAATTTTACAGTTTCTGGAATGGTAATAGGCTTTCATGTCTTTATTGTTCCCCAGGGTTCCTCCTCATGCCCTGTGAGTACACGTAGTTACTTTCAATGCCACTGTGGCTACGTGCACCTACCTTTAACAACCCTACGCAGATGAACATGGGTTCTGTTCCAGCTGTAAGTACCAATCTCCAGCAATGTTGGCAGGCCGCACTAATGTAATAAAACTAAAATGTATTTAGTATGATTAATTAAACCCCAATTTTTAATTCTTTCCACTCTAACTAGATGGCTACGAAGACATTGCCGGCTGTCAATACCAGAAGTGCCGCAAGAGGTGTTTGAGAGAATGTCTGATTTCACTTCTGTAAACACTGCCATACAAAGAATCACCTAAACACTTCGATTTTACGTCATAACTTGTGTTAACGATTCCATGTATCATGGATAAAACATTAGTGCCAAACTCATTTTCTTGTAAAAGCCTACCTTGTCAAAATGGTTAGATTGTGTAATTTTTTTTTTTTTTAATGCTTTGACCTATGTTGCCTACGATTTTTGTCAAACTTTATTGTGGATTTGGGGCCAAAAGCCCATGTTTAGTGCATGTTTCAACTTTTTCTGCATTATAGTAATGTGTGCTGTAATAAACTTGCTTTTATAGAAAAGTCGTCCCTTTTTAGTCTGTCTCTAGTTATCACCCTGTCCTCCTTTTTTGGAGATATTTAACCATGAATGCCTCAGACTTCTCATGCAGCTGCCATCTTGGCTAACTATGAAGGAAATGTTATCCCCTACAATGTCAGATGATGGTAGAGTATCCCTGCAATATTAGTTTAGATATTCAATAGATTTGTGAGTTTGGGCACACTAGTCCAACAAATCACTCCTGAAGGCGGGTTGGATCTAATGCCCATCTGGGAGCTGAAGCAATCACCACCACAGTTGCAAGTGTCAAATTATTTCTCAGGCAGTTGAACGAGCACCTTCTACAGATGCCCAACCAAAAACCTCAATGTATGGAATTGGGCCACAGGCATAGTTAATTGAGGTTGAAAAAAGACTAAAGTGCATCAAGTTCAACTTATATTTTTTTAAAGATCTGCAGTATGCAGATTACCTGTTAATTGATTCAGAGGAAGGCAAACCCAAGTGAAACTTTGCCAATTGTCTCAAAAGGTGGAAAAGATTCCTTCCTGACCACAGATACTGTCGCTCGGACTCGTCCCAGGATCAAAAAGTTATTTTGATTTAACAGATGTTTCCCAAATACTCCATACAAGGGTTAGAGTTAAACTTCAACTGTGTATACCAGAGAAGAAGAAAACAATTTGAATGAACAAACGAAAGAGGGGAGTAAAGGATAGAAAAACAAAGGCAAGAAAGAAAAAAAGTGTAGGGGGGGGGGGGGGTTATAGTGGGCCAATCCTCGCCCAAAACTACCTTTTTTAATTGAAACCACATGAAGTGTTATGAGGTAATGAATATCCAAGCATCCCAGCTCCGTCTCCGAGATCACTTGTTCTCATCCGCTCCTGTCTAAAATCTCTGCCAAGATTGGGGGTAAAAAAGCTTCAATAAGCTCCTTTATTTCAAGGCACCCCTGAAATACACTCTGGAGATGACATCCAAGGTGCCCATATACGCAAGAAAGTAGGATATGGGTTGTCCTTTTGTTTATAAAGATATAATTAATTGTATAGATTACATCCTGGAATCCAATAAGACTATCTTTCCAAAACCTGGTGATTAATGTTTTTAGCTGCCAGCATAATTAATTGAGCCCATTTATTACCCTGTGAGTCAAGATTAGTGAAGTGAATACCCAGCAGGTAAGTGGCAATATCTGATCTCAAGGTAATCTTAAATAGTCTAGATATTAGTTTCACACTCTTAGACCAGACTTTCTGAACTATGGGGCACAGTCACCATGTGTGGAGGAAATCACCTGGTGCTTGGCATCCTCTGGAGCATTTGTCATTTCCCTTGAAAGTGATTTTGTACATCCGCAGAGGGGTCATATAAGCCCTAGGAAGGATCTTTATAGAAGTTTCTAATACGCTCTAGCTTATCAAGCCTTTAGTAAGGTTTGAGCAGGCCTCTGTCCATTTGTTATTGTCCCATATTTGGTTCAGATCCAACTCCCATTTCAACATGAAGGAAGGCCTCTGTCTGAAGGAGTGTTACATTTCTGGTATGGGGACCCTAGGAACCCTTTGGATAGGGGTACATTTTTGCAAATTTCTGTTAACCAGGAAGCCTTGGGTGGGCCATGTTTTAATACATTGTAGTAACCCAGTGTCTATTTTTTTTTTTTTTTAAGTGTAGTTAAAGAGTTGGGATATTAAAGTCTTGTCGCATTTCATCTGAAGAAATGATGTGATTATTCATGAACCATGATCCCAACCTATATAATTTAAGTCACGCATGCTTTTGAAGCGGATGAGACGGTGACTTGCATGTTAGAAAGTGAGAAGTGAAAGAGATTGAGTGCATTGGTATTCGGACTTGGTCCATATCTAGGTTTTCAAAGTAAGGTTGATCATTGAGTTCAGGAAATTGGTCTAGAGTGAGTCAGGGTAAGGGGACCATAAGATTTCCCCCCAGAATAGAAGAGCCATTTGGATGTTTTCTATAAATATCCAGTTAGGCTGGTGTTTGGTAGACTGGGTGAGAGGTTTGAATGCCAGTTGTGCTGCTTTAAAATAGTAGGAAAAATTAGGACAAGATAAACCTCACTTTGATTTGTGTCAAAACATAATATTTTTTGCTATTCTGGGAGGCCTATTCCTCCAAATGAATGTAAAAACAAATTGGGATAGTTTGGGATAGGCAGGGTCCTAAATAAGTAAAGAAGCCTAGGTAAGACAATCATTTTGACAGAGGCAATACAGCCCATCCAAGAAATGTGCAATCTAGACCAAGTACCCATGTGTGTTAAGGATTTGAGAAGAGGGGGATAGTTTACCTTGTATAGGTCTGATATTGTGTTAGTTATATTAACACCAATGTATTTTATATGGAAAGTAAGCCAAATGAAATTGTAGGTTGATCTTAGGTAATTCAAGGTTTCTGGGGAGAGACCTAAGCTGAGAGCTTCAGTTTTGTCAAGGTTCAGATGGAGAGGGCACTATATTGGTCAATCGTAGACCTCCGGGTCTCTATAGATGACTCTAGGTTTTCCAGTGAGCAAAAAAGGTAATCGTCAAGCAGAGAGCATTTGGTGTCCTACTTTAAAGCCCTTGATCGCCGAATTGGCCCTGATGGCCTGGGCCAGGGGCTCTATAGCTAAAGCGAAGAGCAGGGGGGATAAAGGACATCCCTGTCTGGTCCCTTGTATGGAAATGCATGCTCTTTGCAATCCTGGAAATTTTAGGTTAGCCCTGGGGGAGTTGTAGTATGTATGTAGCATATTGATAAACCTTCCCGTAAATCCCAATGTGGATAAAGTAGCAAACAGAAAAGACCATTAAAGCATGTCAAACGCCTTTTCGATATCAAGTGCTAGCAGTCAGAGAGGGGAGTTGGATATTCGGGAAAAGTGTATGATATTCAAAATTCTCTTAATATTGTCCCCTGTTTGTCTGTGGGGTATGAAACCAAATTGATTCTTGTGTATCAGGTCAGGTAAGAAATTTTAAATTCTTTCAGCAAAAATCTTAGCCAGTAGTTTAACATCACCATTTAAAAGTGAAATTGGCCATTAGTTTTTTGCTTCCATAGGGTCTCTCCCTTCTCTGGGGAAAAAGTGTTAAGTCTGTTTGATTTGATTCCGGAGGCATTGCCTCATCTCCTGAGGATTGAATTAAATAAATTACTTAGATAAGGAGCAAGGATCTCCAGGATAACATATTTATAATTGTCGAACTACAAGACGTTGTAATCCGTTATGAGCCTTGCGAGGCGAGCTGCTAACTTGGAGCACTAAGTAGTTGAGCGCCAAAGGCGTTCATCGCCTGCGAACCTCGTATAGTGAGGCGAGCCATTACGGTACTAAAACTCGCAGCACTTGGGAGATGAGCGCCAAAGGCGCTCATTGCCTGGGAGCCAATGACACACGTGGGACTTAGCCTCCAAACACTTAGGAAATGCGGGATCACCTTAGGTTGCAAGCACTTGACAAACGCGGGATAGGAGATAGGAAAAATACAAGTTAACGGCCGAACCGCACAAAGCAAAAAACACGAAACGCACAAAATAAAAATAAAATAAATACAACAAAAACATCACACACAGCACGGGGAACAGCCAGGACATCTGAGAGTGAGATGGAACGCGAATTTAAGTCCATTTCGGTGAGTTTCAGCACTCGAAAAACAGCTAAGAGAGAAAAAAAAATGGCCGCCACCAAAAAATTAAAACGAGGCTACACGACCATGGACCGCACAAAACCACGCCAACCGCGTACCACTTTCACACAGAAACCTACGAGGTACAAAATACAGTATTACAAATGCTCCCGACCCGTGTAGCACATAGACAAACAACGCTATTTTCCAATCCTAACTTGCCACTAACACCATTACGCATCTAAAGTAGTACTTTAAACAAATAAACCAACGGTTTGCCCTCGCGCATTCAGCCTGTTTCTAATGCACTGTTACAACATTCATAAAACTATATCCTCAGGCCAGCAATAGTCCCACTGGACATTATATGCTGCAGGACAATAAAAAGAGATTGTTACCTCTTCAGGCTACTTTTAGAGTATAAAAAGCTTAACATTGTGTGCCAAACAGCATTGCCATGGCTTCAAATTGTATTGACCGCCATGTTTTGATCGGCAAGTCGCTAGTTTTTTTGGAATATAGATTGGGAAGTCCATCTAGACAAGGCGATTTCCCTGATTTCACATCAATAATTGTGTCTTGGTCCTTCTCGCATGTTACTTCTCTGTTTTAAATTTTGAAGGTCTAAAGGAAAAATTGAGGGGAGATCCAATGAATTTAGGTATCGGGTAATCACTTTGTCAGGGGCTGAGTTTTGGGTTCAGTAAATGTTTTGGTAAAAGTTTTTAAAGGTATTTTGGCTTATAGTGGGGAGACCGGACGGAGTCTGTATTTGGGAGATTTTAGTTTAGGAGAATTTAGATTGCAGACTTCTGGCCAATAATTTGTCTGGGTTGTTCGCTTTGGAGTAGAAGAGATGTCCAGTATGCCTAAGTGCTTTCTCTGTTTTGGAGGAAAGAATACTATCCAGTTCCAATCTGGTTTTCTCGATTTAGCGCCTTAAAGAGGGAGAGGGCGAGAGATGGTTCTGTTTTTCTATAGAATCCAACAGCTTCATTAGTTCTCGTTCTTTCTGGTGGGATTGTCTTCTATGGTGAAAAGCTAGTTTTATGAAGGTGCCTCAGATGAATGCCTTATGGGCAATCCACAGCCACCCTGCCAGAATTGGTGTCAAAGAATAATTTTAGGTCTGAAGAGATCTGATCTAAATATTATGGAATGGTTAAAATGTACTCATTTAGTTTCCAGGAGTAAGGCATGCTTATATATGGCCCAATATTTAAATTGAGAGAAACAGCTGCAAGGCCAGACCGTGTGCAGGAATGTATGTTTGCTTTTGAGAAGCTATCAAAGAGAGAGGAGCTGATGAGGAGAGTGTCAATACATGAGTAAGAGTTGTGTGCTAAGGAATAGTAGGTAAATTCTTTATCGCCTCGAAGGTGGCCTCTCCAGGCGTCCATTAGGTTTAGTCCATGTAAAAGTGGCCATCTGCTGGAGTTCTAGACCTATCTATAACAGGTTTGAGGGCTAAATTGAGGTCACTTTCTATGATGAGCTGGCCAGAGTCCCCAACTTCAAGTGTTCTAAGAAATGTAATCAAAGCCGAGTGGGGAGTTGTGGTGGGGGAGTAAAAAGGATCTCTCTAGTTTCTAACTCTCAGTATGGTGCCTTTCAGAATTAAAAAGGGGCCTTCTCCGTCTACTACCTTGGACTCTAGTTGAAACAGGAAATTTCTGTGTAGTAGTATAGCAGCTCGCTAGCTCCTTCCTTCCTTCCTTCCTTCCTTCCTTCTTTCCTTCCTATTTGGATAATCTTTGCGAAGGTATGTGGGGACTTTATTTTTAGAGAAATGGATTTCTTGGAGAAATATTATGGAGGGACTGAAGTTTTTATAGTAAAGAAAAGCCTTCCTTTGTTTAAAAGGGGAGTTAAACCCTTTCACATTGTGGGTTATTAAAGCAAAATCTGCCGTCATCATTGAGCTAGGAGTGGGTTCAGTGAATGTGTATCCCAGCTTACCTTTTGGGCAAATTGGAGAAGAAGGAGATAGGAGCAAGTGTCCCAACTTGAGACCAGATCCGGGCAGGAATGGGGTGGTGCAATACGGAGTAGAAGAACCACCATAGGGGAAGGGAAAAAAGGAAAGCATATTCAAATGGGCAAAGATCAAAAACAGTACATCAATGCATAAGGGAAAACAGTGCCATGTGGCTGATAGTTGAAGGTTAAGAGAGTCAGAGAGGGCAGCAAAGTTCAATTTTTTGTTGATCATCCCCCACATAAACAAAAGGGGGTTTAGTATATTAAACTAAGAGTGTAATATTATCAATCTATTAAATTTGGACTACTAGGGGTAAGTTCCAGCCGGTAAGGATACATTTACTTTAACTACGCACTCTTGATGTAACTGGTAAGGGTAAAAATATAATTATCAGCAAGAGAACTAGTATAGGGAAGCAAAACAAAAACTACTACAGAAGAAGAATAATGTTAGTTTTTGTTGAAGTAAGCAGACCTACCCCCTGCCTCATCGGCATTCGCTACCTTGCTGATCTACTATGTGCCATTGTGATGTAGGGTAAAGCACACAGAAGCTAGTGGATATAGCCCTAGATGTAAACTTAGGAATGTGGTTTAGGCATATATATGGAGCCATTTCTAGTTTAGCTAATAGTTTTACAGCAATAACTAAGCTTTCTTGTTGCAGGAGAGGATCTGCTAGAGTGAGAAAGAAAAATAGTTAGTGATACATAATAACAATCATAAAATAGTCCAGAGAGCCAAGCTCTTCCTACCAAAGTATAGGATTTAGAGTCTCTAAGTCCACTTGGAGCTATTACGTTCAATGAGTAGTGTTCCTTTAGAGAGTCAATCAGAGGAATAAGAACTTTCTGATGACGATGCGATTCTCCATCTAATTCCCACAAAATGTGGATCTAGTTCAAACACAAGGCGGGTGTTAGGTTGAAGGCCAGGTTCGGATATTTGCTCTGGGAAAGAAGCAGTGGAAGTTTGTCCTTTCAATCTTTTTTGTTTTGGAGCTTCAGTCCATTGCCTTTGTGTTAATGCATTGGTAGTAAGATCTGTTGTGTCAGTGATTGTCTTTTCTGTGGCAAGGCCTAATCGCCTCAGTAAGCTTATGCATTTCTCTAGGGAGCGGGAGGTATGTTGCAGGCCACTGTGGTGGAAAGAGAGAGCAAAGGGGAAGCCCCATCTGTATCTAATGTTATGTTCAACTGGGACTTACCCATTAAAAATTATGGAAAAAAATGTTGAAGCCTCGCAATCCTGTTTGTCCTCTCGTGGGCCTTGCAATGAGATCCTACTGCACTCATCACAGGCCTTGCAATGAGTGCCTTTGGTGCTCATTGCAAGTCTTTCCCCCTCTACTTTATTGGCCTCGCGATGAGCGCCTTTCCCCCACGCCCCCCTGTAAATTGCAGGCCACGCCTCCCCCCCCCCCCCTCTACTTTATGGGCCTCGCAATGAGTGACTTCGGCAGCACTCATTGCAGGCCTCTGGAGCTCATCGCGCACCCCACAATGAGCGGCTTTGTGACCTGTAACATCTGGTCTCCTGCAGCGACAGCTCCCTGCATACCCCCACACAGATTCCCCGGAGAAGTAGTAGGGAACTGGACACACAGCACGTTGGACACAGAGGGTGAGATCTCCAGCAGCACAAGACACACGGCATCGGGAGGTTGAGGAACAGACAGCGACACAGACCCCGGCCACGTGTCGCTGCTTCAGGTGAATGAGCAACGGGGGTGTTTAAGAGCTGCACATCACTGGATGGGAGAGGATCTAAAGCAGCATCTCAGAGGAAGTGACTGGTGCTGGAGCAGAGGACAAAGTGAAGGTCTTGAGGCCCATCGGAGGTAAAGAAGAGGGAACGAAGGTAGCCATGGCAAAGCTTCCCTATGGACAAAGGTCAGTGGTGTAAAACAACCCAGAGGTGTGCATTACCTCCTGCCCTACGCATATACATATGACGATCCCAGAGGCAGATACTGCATGGACAGGGGCTTAAAGGAGTGGTGGTGGCAATACCCCCCCACCCCCCCACACACACACACACTATTGCTGCCATTTAGATATTGCATATCCCTGCAGGGGCCATTTTAGATGCCAACACACTAGTGTTGGAGTCCCGTGCCCCAGTGTTTTCCCATCTTGGAGGTGTCGCATGGTCACCAGCAGCTGGGATATACCACCATTAAAACATACCCCTTGTGCATTACAAGACTATTATCAAAGATAAGCACTTTTGAAAGGGAGAAGGGAGTATTAAGAGATTGCACTGACTTTGAAAGGGAATTTGCATAAGGACGTGACAGGCACTGCATATCCCCCTGCAATATATGAACACTTTCCATCGGGAATCCTCCTGCTGCCTTAGAGGAACTTTTCCCACTATACTTCTTGCAGCACTGGAGAAAAAAGTAAGAGAATCCCAAGGGAGTTGTATAGGAGAGGAGTCATTCTTTGTGGACTAGATCATTGTATCAAAATTGCATGCTTAGTCTTGTTAAGCTAGGATGATATGATTATATGTCTTGCAAGTTTTCTCAGTGACAGACTTAGGAGGTAGTTGTACTTTTCCTCATTCTAGGGAGAGAAGAAGGACCTAGTGTGTCCTCGCCCTAGGCACATTTCTATGGGAAGATGAGGAAAGGAGGGGAGAGGTGTTTTAATGTTCAGAATGTTTGTTTAAATTATTGGTCATTAATGGGGGTTTTTTCCCACTTTGTCAAGAGTAATAGCTTCCGTTGTGAGGTACTTCCTTGTCTTGCTTTCCAGGTCTCGCCCCCAGCGGTCAGGTCTTCTATGCATTGGGAAGGTAGGTGCGTTTTTTCGCTAACACTTCAGGATACATACAGTAATGGGCAGATCAGATTACGTGTGCTTAATGCACAATGTCAAAGGATTTAACACACCCTATAAGCGGCGTAAGGCCTTCCTCTCCTATCTGGAGCACAATCCGGCAGTCATTTTCCTTCAGGAAACTCATTTTAAAAAACAGAATGTGCCTACATTTTTAAATGAAAAATACCCACATTTTTTTACAACTAGCACTTCGGCCAAAAAAAAAGGGGCAGCCATTGTGCTACACAAAAGCTTTCCGTCGTGTTAGAGTCAAAGATAGTGGACCCACAGGGGTATTACATCATTTTAACAGGCAAGGTTCTGAACATTCTGGTTACATTGGTCTCTTTATACACGCCCACCACCTCACCGCAAATAACACTTTTGAGACACCTCGTGAGGGTCAAACACGGTAGGATCATTATGGGAGGGGATCTAAACTTGGTGTTAGATGCTAAGGTAGATATATCAGGAGAGATCTTAGGCAATCCGTTTTCAAACGAACTAAAGAAAATTAATTCTCTCCTGGTGGAGTTGGATATGGTGGACATTTGGAGGGAGAGATATCCAAGAATGAGAGAGTATACTCCCATACACATAGATCATACTCTTTGATTGACTATCTAATGGTGGATTCTACATTAGTAGATGAAATAGGGGCAGTAGAGATTATTCCATGTACATGGTCCGACCATAGCCTGGTTAAGGTTTCCATTAGTCTGGGCCATACGTGTGGAGGCTGAATGATAGGCTTTTGACTATACAGTACCTGCTGTGAGTGAGTAAATCTCTCAAGAATTACATTTTATTTTATTTTTTTATGTAAATTTAACGCCCGAAGCTGAGATAGGATGGGTCTGGGTTTTCCACAAAGCCTATATCAGAGGCATCTGTATTAAAGTTGCAGCTAGGTATAGGAGGGAACAAAAATTGCTAGAGTCAAAATTAATGGAAGAATTGCAGGTATTGGGAAAAAAACAAATCCACAAAACCCCACACGCAAACTTAGATAAAGGATAGAAAGGGTCAGACTGGAACTAGATACTATGTTGGCGGAATATACTGAGAGAGCCTGTAGGAGAACGCAACACATATTTTTTTTTAAAGCAAATAAGCCTGACACTATGTTAGCAAACAAACTTAAAACAAAATATATGAAGACTAAAGTTCATTGCATAAAATCGAGTGCAGGCACAATCGCGGCAATCCAAACGAATATACAGAAAACATTTATAGAATTCTATCAAAAACTCTATACGCCTCCACTATGGGGACGGAGAATAGCATAAGAACCCTGTTAGATTCCTGCAATCTTCCTTCGTTAACCGAAAAAGAATGAGTGAATGCGGAGATTTAAGCAGGACGAAGTTAGGAAAGGGATTCTAGCTTTTAAGGCGGGCAAAGCTCCAGGGCAAGATGGGTTTACAAATTCATATTTCCAAAAGTTTCAGGGACACTTAATTCCCTATTTGACAGCCATGTTTAACTCCATCCTAGAGGGCCGGCAGGTCCCACCAGAGATGAACTCAGCTGAGATAGCTTTATTCCCTAAAGAAGGAAAAGACAGTACTGAGGTGAAAAACTATAGGCCAATCTCTCTCCTGAATGGGGATACAAAATTGTTAGCTAAAATTATGGCTGATGGTTTCAAATTTTTTGCCAAGAATTATTCATAAGAACCAAGTGGGGTTTGTACCTCACAGGCAGGCAAGGGATAATCTTAGAAAAGTCATCAATTTAATTAATCAGGCCAAAACGGCAAAAACGCCAATTTGTCTTCTAGCTCTCGATGTCGAGAAGGCTTTCAACTCGTTAGAATAGCCTTTTTCCAAGCAGTTTTGAATAGATTTGGCTTTAAGGGGCAGTTTATGAATTTTAATTAGCATTTATTACAAAAATCCTGTGGCATATTTAAAGCTGCCGGGTTGTCTTCAGCAGAAGATCAGGATAGGCAGGGGAACGAGACAGGGTTGCCCTCTTTCACCCCTGTTATTTGCGATGGCTATTGAGCCGTTGGCTCTGTTTAATTAGAACAGACTCAGAGATAAAAGGGTTAGTCATAGGCCACCATAACTATAAAATTAGTTTATTTGTGGATGATTTATTATGTACCCTAGCAGAGCCTGAACACTCTATGCCAAAGTTATTGGACTCCTTGCGTGAATTTGGTAAGATTTTGGGGTTGGGTATAAATGTTGAAAAACAGACGCAATGGCAATTGACTTACTGATTGCAGTTAAGGAATTTTTGCAAGAGAAATATAATTTCCATTGTGCTAAAGAATGTATTCCATACTTGGGTCTTAAAATTACCTCACGTGTAGAGAATCTATATAAAACAAATTACACTCCCCTGTTCAGGTCCCTCAGTGGGGATTTATTAAAATGGTATAAGTACCCAATTTCATGGTGGGGCAGGATAAACTCTTTTAAAATGAGTAGCCACCCAAAACTGCTATATCTATTCCGAACCCTCCCAATACCCATTAGCCATATAGAGATTAGGGGCTTCCTAAGGAACGTGTTCAGGTTCATTTGGTGGGATAAACCCCCTAAAATTAAAAAATATATAATTTTTAAGCACAAAAGTAGAGGGAGATTGTCATGCCCGGATTTAAGAAAATATTAGAGCAGCGCAATTATATTTTATTCCAATTATCCATTTATCTATACATCAACCTGCCTGGACGTTCATAGAGGATCAGATCCTGTCTCCCTACTCTTGGGGTTTGTTGATTTGGTTCAGTAGGGTACCTGAACAGGTGGGGAGGATGAAACATCCGGTGATTGCACACAGTACGGTGTTGGAAATGGGCCATGAAGTTTTCGGGTTTGTTTTCTCACCCATCTCTCATGACTTCGATACTCAGCCATCCGCAGGCTCCAAAGGAAATAAGCAGATTCCGTCTGGTGGTGGAAACCAAAGGGGGTGGACAGATTGGGGGGGCTGGGTTTAAAGATAGGGGAGTGCATTAACTTTTGAATTTCTAAGGGACCCATACAATTTACCTTTTGATTAATAAGTATTCCATAGTAAACTAACAAAAAAGTAAATGGGTCAAAGTAGACTGTTTATGTAATAGACATATGCAAAAGGATGGACATACAAAATGGTCAAAAAAATGTTTTATATGGTTGAGAGGGGTATGTTTGTGTGTGTCAGTCATATGAAAAATCAATGATAAATAAAAACTTAGCCTCTGGCCAATTGAAACTTTTTAAAGGGTATTAATTACATAATTAGAGACTATTGAATTAATAATTTCCCTGGCGGGTAGTTGTTACGAAAAATTTTGTGGAGTTGTGACAATATAGAGCTATGGACTATATCTGTTTAATAGGGTCATAGATTACTGCATATGAAGTCCTTGTTGGCCTGCGAGTCAAGCTATGAGTATTGTATGATGTTCTGCTATGTGTGACAATAAAAACTATTGAAACAAAAAAAAAACACTGTAGTTCATAAAGAGTCATATTTGAGTATAAAACCATTTTGCGAATCCTAATCGTGGCCAATATTGTCTTCTATGTACAATGAGAATAATAGTAACCATTCCTGGACACAGGGTGGTGGATACAGAACAGGACAAGTAGCATCCAACAAATCCCACACCCGAGGAATACATTAAAGTACCCCCTTAGTGTCATGTACTCCGGTTCCAAGACAATACAGTGCACTAGGGCCTCAGTCAGTCAGATAAATGCGGTTGTTTTTTTACATGTATTAGTGTTTCTTAACCCCTTTAGTGCCATGTTTTATTCAAAGGATCCAAAAGCTATACATCTCTTTAGGCTAGATTCCAGTGGAGATTTCTAGCTATAGTTTGTCTTTCAGAACCAGTATAAAAGAACAGCTGGTATAAAATGTCTGTAACATAGTAACCTTTTTTTTTTTCTTCCCTTGTACTTTATTGGCCAAACTTATGTTTTGCTACCAGACACTCGAGACATCTTAGGTACAGTGCCTTACAAAAGTATTCACCCCTTGACTTTTTACCTATGTTGCTTCATTACAGACATAAATTCAATGTTTTGTTAATCTGAATTTTATGTGATGGATCAGAACACAAAAGTCTAAGTTGGTGAAGTGAAATGAGAAAAATATATACATAAAACTATTTTTTAGAAATAGAAAACAGAAAATTGGCATGTGCGTATGTATTCACCCCCTTTGTTATGAAGCCCATAAAAAGCTCTGGTGCAACCAATTACCTTCAGAAGTCACATAATTAGTGAAATGATGTCCACCTGTGTGCAATCTAGGTGTCACATGATCTGTCATTACATATACAGACCTTTTTTGTAAGCCCCCAGAGGCTACAACACCTAAGCAAGAGGTACCACTAACCAAACACTGCCATGAAGACCAAGGAACTCTCCAAACAAGTAAGGGACAATGTTTTTGAGAAGTACAAGGCAGGGTTAGGTTATAAAAAAAATATCCAAATCTTTAATGATCCCCAGGAGCACCATCAAATCTATCAGAACCAAATGGAAAGAACATGGTACAACAACAAACCTGCCAAGAAGCATCCGCCCACCAAAACTCACGGACCGGGCAAGGAGGGCATTAATCAGAGAGGCAGCACAGAGACCTAAGGTAACACTGGAGGAGCTGCAGAGTTCCACAGCAGAGACTGGAGTATCTGTACATAGGACGACAATAAGCCGTACGCTGCATAGAGTTGGTCTTTATGGCAGAGTGGCCAGAAGAAAGCCATTACTTTCAGCAAAAAACAAAATGGCACGTTTTGAGTTTGTGAAAAGGCATGTGGGAGACTCCCAAAATGTATGGAGGAAGGTGCTCTGGTCTGATGAGACTGATGGCCGAAAAGTTCAATTTTAAACAAAACACTATGTCTGGCGCAAACCCAACACATCACATCACCCAAAGGACAGAATCCTCACAGTGAAACATGGTGGTGGCAGCATCATGCTGTGGGAATGTTTTTCAGTAGCCGGGAAACTGGTCAGAGTTGAGGGTAAGATGGATGGTGCTAAATACAGGGAAATTCTTGAGCAAAACCTGTACCACTCTGTGCCTGATTTGCGGCTAGGATGGAGGTTCACCTTCCAGCAGGACAATGACCCCAAACACATTGCTAAAGCAACACTTGAGTGGTTTAAGGGGAAACAGGTAAATGTGTTGGAATGGCCTAGTCACAGCCCAGACCTCAATCCAATAGAAAATCTGTGGTCAGACTTAAAGATTGCTGTTCACAAGCGCAAACCATCCAACTTGAAGGAGCTGGGGCCGTTTTGTAAGGAGGAATGGCCAGAAATCCTAGTGGTAAGATGTGGCAAACTCATAGAGACTTATCCAAAGCGACTTAAAGCTGTGATTGCCGCAAAAGGTGGCTCTACAAAGTATTGACTTTAGGGGGGTGAATAGTTATGCATGTTGACTTTTTCTGTTATTTTGTCCTATTTGTTGTTTGCTTCACAATAAAATAAATAAAATCTTCAAAGTTGTGGGCATGTTCTGTAAATTAAATGAAACAAATCCTCAAACAATCCATTTTAATTCCAGGCTTTGAGGCAGCAAAACCCGAAAAATGCCAAGGGGGTGAATACTTTTGCAAGGCACTGTATATTTTTGACTCTACATTTATTCATGACAAATACACAACATATTTTAGAAATATGCATAACATATTTTCTCAACTTGCTGTACCAGGAATGCACATTCTATGTCTTAACAGGTTCTAATTTAAAATGACAAAAATGGACCTATATAAAGAACACAGCCTGCAGAATTCAAAAATGTGTGGCATATCTTACGACACAAATGCCCTGCTACTACATCCTCTGTGATGGCAGTTGGTTAATGTGCTAATTAAAAGCAACTCCTTACCCATCTTGGTTAATCTTTATCATGGCCTGGACCCCTTTTATTACTTCCCAACTGGGAGGAATGAAGTAGTAATGCATACTTCACCTGTATGTATTACTACTTCATTCCTCCCAGTTGGGAAGTGATAAAAGGGTAATGTCTCACAGTGAAGCAACAATTATTATTTTAAGTTTTAAACAAAAAAAGGAAATGGCTACTACCACAAACACTGTATATAATAATGTTGTTTACTATATGAGGTATCCTTTACTGTGTGATTCCATGAACTTTACTGTTCTCCCTTGACCTGCTACTTTTTTAAACTAAGATATTATTATTTGATTGCCAGTTTCTGGGGTCAGGAAGGAATTCGGCTTTTTTTCCCCTTATGAGACAATTGGCAAAGTTTCAATGGTTTTTTTTTTCTGTTTGCCTTCATCTGGATCAATTAACAATTAATAATAAATAGCCCACATTAAAAAGATCAATAAATATCTAAAAAGGTTGAACTTGATGGACTAACTCTGTATTCATCCTCCAATACTATTAATAATTATTTAATCAACAAATTAAGGCTAGTGTACTACACTCCCAGCACTACAGAGTCTGTGTCTGCATATGATGTAAAGGGCAGACTACCATTCTATACAAGTTTCAACATCATTGAATAGTACAACAGTCTAGAGGCTTACTTTTATTCTAGACTATATTTCTTGTCCTGCTATAAAAGTTACACAAAAAGCAAGAGTAGGAAAAATACCATATAATATTATATATTATTTACCTTTGTGCAGGCACTCAATCATCTGGTAAGACAATGACCGTATATAATACACATTGCAAGAATCCTTTTTTCATAGCATCACTTAAAAAGGTACCCAAACAGTAGATCCTCCATTATGGCATTATTTAATAACCAAACATGGGGTATTTTTATAAGCTAATAAATGCTTTAGGCCAGTGATAACCTTTTTTGTCCTGGGGCCCCTTTTTTGAGATCAAGAACACTAACAGTGATATAATACATGTGGCAAACTTTCATTTTAGTTTTGCAACAATTTGAATATAGTACAAATTAAGTGCAGATAAGTTAATCAATAATCTATAACTGTGACCAATGTTCCGGATATGTTTAAAGTGTTAGGTTCCCATCATCCCTCTTTAGTTTGGCTTAAACATCTGTAGATACAACTATATCCCCTCTTTCTACAAATATTCACCAATCTACTCCTTCCAAATACTAGCTTCCCAGATTCCCAATTTGTTTCAAATGATTAGTCAAATTTAGGCAGATGAAATGCATTTTGGTTTGCCTTTTTCTGCTTCTTTTGCACTCATTATTTAACTTAAAGGGCCACTGCCCATTGGAGATATTTAAAAAGTTTGAGTTTTTCTAAGAGCATAATTTCGCAGGAAAAAGTCATACAGCTAGTTCTTAATTAAAAAAAAAAATACATGTTGATGCCTCTGCATAATGACTCCATGATAAAATGGTGGTATGTGAGAGCACTGTATTTCCCGAAGCAAGGTGTCTGCTTCTGGGCCAGCGAGGGGGGACATCTTCATTCTTATCCATCATGACAGGCTCATTGTAACCTCTCTCCATTGCTAGCCAAAATGCATACCCTAATGATGCAGCTCTGAAGAAGTGAGGTAACAAACAGAAAATAGATTCCTATACTCTACCCAAAAAGCGCTTTATGTTCATGGCTTAAGCAGTTGCTAATAGTTTGGTACATACATGACGTACATCTTTCTTTTTTTCTTAAACTTCAGTGGTCCTTTAATAGCATCTATTTTTCTTGTATAAATAGTAAAACATGTTTCCAGGTGTATGATACAATCCACAGTGGACTACAGCGACCCTTCAGTACAAGGTTAGAGGTTGTAGGATGGCAGGGATGGGTAAAGTGCATTTCTAACTCCAACACTAAACCTTGAGTTTTGTTTCCACAACACTCCTCGCTCGCACTTTTTTCTTTTTGTCCATGTAACAGATATCCAGTCTGTTGTTAGAGCGCTCTCTGCTCCACGCTCCTGTTTGCCAGTGTGGGGTCTCTTCCAGCTCCACTGATCCTGTCGTCCTTGGTGGAAGTTCCTGATGTTCTGACACCATTTTTTACGTATCTCAAAAGATTTACTACAGCAGCAGCCGTCACACCTGGGATTCGACCAGCTGCACCAATCTGGAGGAAAGTAAGGAATAATTACTTATAAGTCATCTTAGACCAGTTTAGCTACAGACCATCTACTCCAAAAACTCCCCGTTCTAATTATACAGGTAGGTCTTTTACAACCCAGTCAGTTCCCATCTCACCGTCTCAGGCCGACTTTGTGACAACTTCTCTCGCACTTCCACAGAAAGGACGGCATCAAGGGTCATGTAATCAATGCCCTCGGGCAGTGCCAGAGCCTCATCCCTCCGCACTTCAGCGATCTCTCTCTGCTGCTGCTTGACATGTAGCTCATACATAGCTAGATGGGAAAAAAAGACAGGATAAAATAATGCGGTCTAAAATAATCATATTGGCAGAACAGAGAGACCCTCTCCTAGCAATATGAAGAACAGAGACCCTTGATAATCTATTGTAGACAAAAAGCAAGATTTTTATTTCCATCTTTTTGAGTGCAATCCAACGAAAGACAGATCCCAATAAAAGCTTTTTAGAGGATGGGGAGCAATAAGCACTCTGAAAGTAGGGTCAAAACTCCAAGTTTTCTCTAATAAAATTGCATATTTTAAACATATATTGCAAAGCAGTTTGTTTTAATGGTCAACTAACCACTCGCTTCCAGTAGAGTGTTGGAGCACTACAGTGGCCCTGTACTATATTTTATTTAGAGGACTAGAAACTTGCCTGTCATAAATGACAGTATTATATGGTTTCTTCATAGGATAGCTGTGTACTTCCGCATTGTATAAGTTAGTGTTCTAAAATGGAGCCTAAAGTGTGGTATGCGGCTGTGGCTGATTTAGCGTCCTTGTTTTCGGATGTCTTCCGACTTTTTCGGAAAATCCGGAGCTGTTTGGTGGTGTTTTGCCTCGTTTTCGTTTCGTTTGGTGGCCATTTTTTCTCTTGCTTAGGTGATTTTCGGGTGTCTAAACTCTGTCATTTGGACTTAAATCGAGGTGTAACTTCACTTGCAGAGGTCCTGGGTGCCCCCCTTGCTGTGGGTAATCTTTTTATGTGTTGTGTGTATTTATTGTGTTTCTAATGCTTTTGGGGTCGCGCGGGTTGCGTCCTTTTTTTCGGATCTCGTACGTCTTTTTCGTAAAATCCGTAGGTGCTTGGTGGTGTTTTGCGTCTTTAGAGTGCTGTAGCCTCGTTTTCGTTTTTTTCAGCGGCCATTTTTTCACTCGTTTAGGTGATTTTTGGGTGTCTAAACTCTTATTTGAAATGAAATTGAGGTGTAATTTCAGTTTTCGAGGTCCTGGTTGCCCCCCCCCCCCCCCCCCTGCTGTAGGTAAGCTTTTTATTTATTTGTTGTGTGTATTTATTGTGTTTTTCATGTGCGCGGGTTTCAGGCGGTTCTTGCGCGGTCGTAATGGGTCTTGTATTTTTGTTTTGTAACTCCGTAAATTTTGCGAGGTCCGCAGTTGCTGGCAAGGAGCTCCTTGCCAGCAACTGCGGCCCTTGCTTCGCAAGCCTGCAGCGTTAGTAACAGCCCGCATGCTCACAACTATATATGTGATAAGAAAATATCTATCAACAATAGTGCTCCATTAAGTATATATTGTTGTTCTTCACCCACTGCAAAACATATCAAGAAGTAACATAATGGTTAAATGACTGGACTGTGGGTTTGAGACCCATCATGTCCATCTTAAAATAAAAACATTTTATATATATATATATATATATATATATATATATATATATATATATATATATATATATATACATATATACATACACACACACACATTAGCTAATTCTTAATCAGTATAAAAACATATTTTCCCACTATCTAACTGATAATAAAGTGACTTCAGTGTCCCTTTAATATGCCATACCTATAAATGAATATTTCCAGACCAATATTATATTGACCTGTTTAATGTAAACTAGCATTCATTATGTAGGAGAGCTTACCTTCTATCCTTAATCGCTGAGCTATTCCTGGTATTTCATTGAACCTCTGAAGAGAGTCAGGAAAAACCCTGGACAGAGTGTCAAAGTCCATCCCGTGATATCTCAGTATGTCCACACCACTGGGGAGTAGGAAGAGACAAGAAACTGAGCTGCTTGATTGATACAACCCCTCTTAAAAGCTCTTTTACTTAAGATTGCTGCATTTCAACAGGAGCAGATAAATGCTTACCGCTCCCAGTTATAGAAGATAAAAAAATAACCAAAAACCTGACAATGATTATATATAATAATTAACAAAGTAAAGGATTTTTTTTACTTTTCAAAAATGTTATCCAGTTTAGTTCTTTAAAAAAGCATAATGAAATTATGGGGCTAGATTATCCTTTTAAATGGACAAAGTGAAGGTCTACATACTTCATACACCCAGACAATGCAATCCAGAAAAATGAGAAATGCATATTGGATCACAAAGGTTGAGTGACAGAACAATTTGAAGAATTTCAAAAGTTAGTGTATGTTTACTGTATATTATTTAATTAATAAAGTACTTGTTACTACCTATAGTTTTAAATTATTACATTTGGAATCCCTACTATGTCCCTGTAATAGTCACATTTTTGAGGAAGGCCTGCCACACCATACTACACACCCTGCTTTGTGGTACGGTTATTTTGCCCCATTTGATGTCTCATAGAAACAGCCTGGAATATCAACACCCATTGCCAATCAGCAAAAATAAGCCCGGCACATCTAACTTTCCTGCCGCCGTACAGACTACCTAACCTGGCAATCTGGAGCAGGAGCTGCATCCAAGAATGTTTTCTTAACCCTGTACTAACCTTCTAGCAAGTAACAGAACAGTGCAGAGATGCAGCAGACAAGCTACGGCGTTCCAGGGGGTGTCTGCTGCTGCTTTCCAGTGGGGAAAAGAAGCGCTGCCTAAGCTGCTTTGTTTCAGGAGAGAGGACTGAACCTAAATACACTGCAACAATGTTGTAGCTGCCTCTGATTGCTTATTTAGCTTGGATCGTCAGGGACATTACTTGTCAAAATCAACTACCAGAAAACTGAAGAGATTTGCAAACTTTAATGTAAGTTTATTAATGTTTATATTGGGATTTTTTATGCAAAACAATGTTTGCATACACTACCGATTCTCTTTTATTAAATGCATTCATAATCCTTGAACTTCCATATATACCTTTAATACTAACAAAATAACTAGCATTTTTGTGATTTATTTAGCCAACTGGCTGCCATGCCATCTCCTCACAAATCTAATATTGCTAAATATGGGGCAGTTTAAACAATTGGGACTTCCTATAAATTCCCAAATTTTCTTGTATTTCAAGTAAAAGTATGTATTTTAAATTTGTCTTGCCAGCTCACTGACCAATTAACGTCTGGCCCCCATACTAAAGAGGTTGGGCAGCATCAATATATTGATTTGACAGCTAAATTAAGAAAACCATGTAACCCACTTACCCCTTTCCTACCTTTTCAAACCTTCATTATCATTCAGTCTCAGACCAAATCAAAGAAATCTTAACCAACCGCAATCCGTATGCATCAGTACTTGCATAGTCCATACTTGGATTTTCATACCCTATTTGTTTCCTCAAGGGTTTAATAGCCACCAAAAAACTCACAAGGAATAAAAGATTATAAAAAAAAGACAAATAGTCATACTACAGGAAATGCATCCGATCTCTCCCTCTTTGCCTGGACATTTCTTCTGCAGCACTGACAGCTGCACTTACAGTTGCCATCCGTCAGAGGGCGATGTTAGTTTTCAGGCGCCATCAAGTTCCAGGGAAGGCAAAGAACTATTCTCCCCTACGACATGGAACTAGACGGTGCTGAAATCGACAGCGAGGCCATAGCTATGTTCGGCATGGGAACTCAGCCCCCTAGGGCCTCGGGAGCGCCTCTCATAGCTCAAGGCCTCTTCTGTCGGCGCTCCTTATATGCTATTTTCAGCAGTATCCGAAAACCGGCAGCGCCATCTGTCGGCCGGCGGCGGAACTGCAGCTGTCAGATTTTGCAATGGTGAAGAGGGAAAGGACCAATGCATCTTTACAGGAGAGATTTCATTGGTTTAATGGGTACTGATAAACCAAGGCATTACACACATAAAACTAATTGGGTTAATATAAAAAAACAATGCCTTTTGGAAATGCAATCCTCTCACATCAGCAATGAAAGCAAATATATTGTAATTAATACTAAATTGCACAATATGCCACTATCTATAATGTTCCTATTTCCTCTCTATAATTCAACCCTATCATTCTTAAACAGCCTTAATGACTTCCTACTCGAACACACATTGGCCTTCTAACAAATCCATCTGCTGGTTACGACTCCTCACAAGAGTAAAAATGGGACATTTCTCCCAGACTACCCAGTTTACTAGATTATCACCATGCAGCACAACTAAGCCACATTCCTGATTGACACCTGCCACGGACACTAAGAGACAGTCTGATATTTTGATGAGACTTTGACTTAGACCAGGGGTCACCAAACTTGGTCCTGGAGGGCCGACCCAGGCCTGGATTTGTGGATATCCTTGCTGCAAACAGGTGAGTCAATCAGGATGGCTGAAGAAACAAGATTCTCACCGGTTTGCAGCAAGGATATCCACAAATCCAGGCCTGGTGCGGCCCTCCAGGACCGAGTTTGGTGACCCCTGACTTAGACAGTTTAGGGACACAGTGACCCTATGAAAGCTGTATATATTTATTTTAAGTGTGGAAAAATATTTTGCAGATTATCAAGTTCAATCCTGGGCATTGTTGAGGTCGCCTAATTAGTTTATGTAACATTATCAAGATTTTTTTCTCATTATATTGTCCATTGAAATTACCTCAGGATGGAGGATCGGTTGATGCTGATAGGGACACTGGGAATAAGCTGCTGCCATTTGCAGGATGAGAGCTGCAGAGAGCGTAGCACGGACAGACCCTCACTCAGGGTCTCCTTGATGGATACGGCTCTATCATAACGTTCCTTAGACACACAGCCTGCCTCCTCATACCCTGAGAGAGAGGAAGTTGTTAGAATAGGCACAAGGTAAGTAAATATAGAAAGGAGGATATATAAAGAAAAAATAAAAGTTGGTAAGTTGATAGAGAGCGATATTATAAAACATTTTCTATATGGCATTTTGTATAACTAAACTTGATATTACATTATTAACTTATATATACAAATATTATTTACCTTGTGGCTTCATTATCTTTTCTGGACTAAGTTTTTTTGGAGAGTGTGTTTCCATTAGCCCTGCTCAAAGTACAGGCAGTTTTAGCTGCTACATTTACACTGTGCACATAGAAAACTTCCTCCACATTCAAAGGATTGTCCTGCCTCAGGAAGTTGGTCAGAAAAAACAAAAATGGTAGATATCACTACAGTATAACTAAATAAAAATTGTAATAAAATTATAGGCTAAATATGAAATAAAAGCCCTATTGAAGTATTGAATATTGGTTCGGTACTGCACCTTCCAATATTTATTTTCAGGAAGAGCTTAGATAAATTACTGGTGTCCCTGCCCCTCTGTTACATCAGAAGGGGGTCTCCATCTCCTCACCTCTCAGGCTGAGTCTGGCATCTGCATTATCAGGCCGGAGGGACATTCGGAACTCTGCACGGCTGGTGAACATACGGTACGGCTCTGATGTTCCTCTTGTGGTGAGATCATCGATTAGGACTCCGATGTAACCCTCTGTGCGGCTCACTAAGAACGCAGGATGTCCTTTCACCCGCAGTGCGGCGTTAATGCCCGCAATCACTCCCTGGCATGGGGTAAATCAGCAATACACTTACATTTCATACCGGTAGTGGTCTGAATTTGAAGTTTGAATGTGGAAGATTTAGAGATAATGTCCCAAAGTGCTACTTTACAGAAAGAGTAATAGACAAGTGGAATAGAATTTAGCATGACAAGGCTATTCTGGGGCTTATTTAAACATTCAGACAGACTAAATTGGCCTTTTTGGTTCTTCTCTGCTATCAAATCAATGTTTATAATGATCTCTAACATATTTATTAAATATTATACGTATCAACTATAACAATTTTTATCAATCAATAAAAAAGCAGATCAGAAATTAGCTAAAAGAGGCTCCTCTCGGAGTAGGCTCCGGGCCTATAGAACAAGTGTACTTAGGTGTTGTTCGTTCTCAGATTGAGCGCCTCTGAACATGTTTTTGCATAAAATTAAGGTTGTCATTTAGACATCACAACAAGTGTTTGTCAAGTAAACAATTAAAACATTAACTATAGCTATGGCAGACAAATCAGTTGTATCACAACACATTAGTCCTGACCAAACAATAAAACATCCCTTATGTATTTTGTACTCATGGGGTTATTTGTTGAAGTGATGTTCTGTTACAAAATGTTAAATATTAAAATCTTAAAGGGCCCAGTGATTTATAACTTTTGAATTCATTGTGTCCTGTTTTCACATTTTCCAAAGGCCCAAAGCCTGCCCTAGAGTATCCACACAGTAATTTATTTTCTTTGCATGTTAAACTTTTAATCTTGACTGTGATATGTTTTTAAATGTAATGTGGCAATAAGGACAGTTCCTGTGCATGATGTACTGGGCAAATTATATTAGTCTCATTTGTTACAAGAATTTGATGGGGCTAAAGAGGGAAGGTTTATCGACAAAAAGACAACTAAAAGACTTCTGCACAAAAATATATATATTTGAAATCTTTGAGCATAACTAAGAACATAATTAAGCATGAAAATAGTCATACAGTTTGTTTTTAATTAGAAAACAATAACTGCTGATGCCTCTGCAGAGTCCTGGGTGGAGTATATGATACATTGTGAGAGGGGCATTTACATTTATGGATAAATATGGTTGCATTTTCTGAAGCAGGGAGCCCAGTGAGGGGGGCGGGGTGTGGAGGCAATTTCAATCCTTAAAAATGATCTTTACAAACACCCTCTGTTCCCTGCTTTTGCAAAATGTCCTCCATGGAGAACCAGAATACACACACACTCATAATACAGCTCTCGGGCTGCGATTTCTGTACTCATAAACAGAGTGCTCAAAATTTCAGATTATCCCAAGAAATGTTTTTTTGCCAATGGCTTACACTGCTGCTAATATGATTAGTTTGGTACATACTTTACAAACAAGTGTCTATTTCCTTCCCAGTAGGTAGCCCTTGCCCCACAGTAGGGTCACTGAGTTACCAAGTGTGGCAATAAAGGTTAGTGTTGGTCAGAATACAAGTTTGTTGCTGAATTTATTGTTGTATCGAGTCTTTGTAAGCTGGCTTTTTGCAGCCTATAATGCAGGTTTCTGTACTCTAGCTTATGTTGGTGGAGGTGTAGAAATGAGCTAACCTTTTCAAAGTCTATGTAAAATTAAATCACAACATCAACACACAATGAGTACCTGGGCCGCTGCCTCCTCATACCCAGTGGTCCCATTGATCTGCCCAGCCAAGAAAAGCCCCTGAACCAGGAATGTTTCCAGGGAGGTTCGGAGCTGGCGTGGATCCAGGAAATCATACTGCACTCCATAACCTACAGGAGAAGAACAGCAAGTCAGTAGATGGCTCCTCAACAGACCACACCCAAAATAATGCTGAACAAAATTATTAAAAGACCAGTTTCTGAAGATAGAAAAAATATAGTATCTGCATTATACCCTCTGAGCTTGTACATGCATTGTAGCTGCCCTGCTGCCCTGTGCCAGCCAATTAGATCTATAGACCCTGGGATAACTCTGAGAAATTCTCAGAGCTTGCTACACCCCTGGAAGGTGTGGAAAGAACTGTGGAAGTTATCCCTTCTCATTATTAATATTGCTACTAATGTATGCCTGTTATTATTTTTGGGGAGACAGACATTATTTCTACCAATATTTCAATCCCTCACAAATGTTTGTGTCTCTAGCTTGGCTCTACCCACCCTACCCCCATCATTCACCCATTTTATGGCTTGCATAATTTGCTGAGAACTTGTCCTTCTCCCATGTCTTAAGTCTCTACTGTCTCTTCATTGCTCTCTCTCTCTCTCGCATTCCTCACGCTCTCTGTTCTAGCTCTCCCTCCATCTATCTCTGTCCCTTACACCATGTGCCAATTGAAATCAGAATATAGCCCTCCTCTGCTCTGGGATAACGCCGAGAAATTCTGAGAGCACTTCCCTCCCTCATTCAGATTCAAATTATAGAGGCATGGAAAATCACCTGTCTTTCCCATTTGCAGATTATATTATCTGACTACTAGTGGCAGATAGAGCCTTTCACCTCAAATGACTTTCTATCAGATCCCTTCCCTCTCCGTTGCTGACCCTAGCTATTAATTATCTGCTACTCTTCCCCAGCTCTCTGCCTCTTCCATTCCTTTACATTGTAAGTAGTGAGTTTCCAGTCTTGTAGGGTGGTTTGAAAAAAAAACACATTCTACAAAGATTCTAAGCTCAAAAGAGGGCCCTCCATTTTCTGCAGTTTGTTAGCATTGTATTTTTGTTTGTTCGTATCCCCTATACATCGCTATAGAATATGTTGGCCCTTTAAAAATAAAAGTCAATAATGATAATAGACAATAGTTTGCTCTCTACATTTCCTGATAGTTTAAATGCCGCTTAAACAGGTTTTACTTAATATTTATTCATGCAAAAAAATAACTTTTGTTAAGTTTGAAACAAAAACAGTTGTGTTCCATGTCCCTTTAAAGGTCCATAGTAGTTATGGAAAATTGGATGTTTCCTGTTATGAGTGTGCCAGCAGTGGAAGCAGTAGTTGCAGCAAGAAGCTGCTAGATGGCGCTGCCGAAATTGTGCACAGTTTTGCAGCGCTGCTGATATTATATACAATTTCCAAACTTAAACCTTTATCCCTATACTAACCCTAAAATTATGATATTGGCAGCAAAACTTTGGCAGCGCCATCTAGCGGATGCTCATCGCCACTGCTTCTGCCTGTGCTTGCATCTCCCCGGCGCCATCATAACAGGAAAGGACCAAATAATCCAATTTTTATGAAGCATGAAACAAATAAACAACATTCTCTGCTATGCGAGCCATGAGCATAAAAATGGTAATAAAAAATAGTGGCTATTCAAGGATGCTTCCAGATGAGTATTTATGTCAAGAATGTATATCTGAATACAATAAGTAAAAATGAAATACTGTTTTTTAAATCATTTTAAATTATTCAGAATTACATATCATAAATAAGGCAATTCAGCGGTAACTACAAGACTAAAAAATAACACAGGCCACACTATAAGCAAAATGTTTCATCTATTGTACACAGACCTGGCCTCAGCATGTGTGCTCTCTCCAGCCCTGGGATTTTCTGAAGGAGCCTCTCCTGAGCCTCAGCCGGTAACGTCACAGACAACCCTTGAGGGTAGATAATGTCTGAATCAAACCCCTCTGGCTCCAACCAGACCTGGTGACTTCTGCCTGGGAATCGTATGATCTTGGATTCAATGGAAGGGCAATACCTGGGAAGTCAGACACAACCACAGAACAGTCAAACACTGCTTAGGACAATGGCCAATCAGATGACAGCAACGGTGTGATGCCTCACCTAGGACCTGCGCTGGTCTCCTTCACATGACTGCTCAGATGGAGGCTCTCTCTTATAACTTGCTCCACTTCTGGGGTTGTAAAGGTCAAGTGACAGGGCAGCTGTAGCTCAGGCTGCAGGGACACAAAAACATTCCTACTGTAGTGACCTAATAAGAGCAGCTAGTAGTTTTAATTATGAGCTGATCGTTGATATCATTATTTAATAATTATAATAGCAATATTAAATAGTACATTTGCTTTCAAAGATTCGAGTAACAGCATCAAGTTGAGTGTTTGCCTCCATCCTGATAAGGTCAGAAAGGGATGATTAGGGGTTTGGCTGAGGGGGTTTTATAACTGGCTTGATAAGAGGCCAACTAATCAAAGGCCGACTCCACGCTGTTAAAGCTTGTTGGCTAATACAGACATATCAGTCAAAAGAACCAGATTATTTAAACAGGAATGCAATTAAGCACAGCAACTCCAAACAAGGAATAAAAGATTTCACTATATCATCCCCTTTCTGACCTTATCAGGATGGAGGCAAACACTCAACTTGATGCTGTTACTCGAATCTTAAAATCTGAGGTGCTAGCAATAGAGGACCTTAGAATTAAAAGGCATGTAACAGCTAATTGTGGCATTAATCCTTAAAAAAATGAAATGACCTAATAAGAGGATCTAGTCCTTTTAATTATAGAAACATCAATAATAAAATCCAAATTCAGCAATTCAATCAAAGCAGTTTTCAATATTAATCTTAAAGGGCCACTGCAGTTCAAGAAAAAGGCACTTGGTTTACCGCAGATCATTTGATAGCTCTCCCTGATCCTGAACATCTAACAATCCTGTTTAGTACTTATTCTCATGTGTCTGATGACCCTCAAAATCTTATGCATCAGATAGTCCACCTAGTCCGGAAAATCATGGGTTGGATGGATATTATATCTTTACAGGCAAATTGCCTGTCAAAAAATGACAGCAATAAAATTGTAAGCCAGGCAATACTGTTTGACACACAATGTGAGGCTTTTGGTTCTCTGAGCACCTTTGGGGCTCATCGCGAGCCCCGCAATGAGCGCCTTCCGAACCTTTCCTCCTGCCTACTATACGGTCCGCTCACTGCAGGGTTCATTAGTTTTGTGCTTGGGAATGCCATGTGTCTCTTCCCGCATCGGCCACCCCCCCCCCCCCCCCCCCCGTCCCTTCCTCTATGTGTCTGCTGAATGTTTGCGTGGCGCAAGGTAACTGCCGTTTGTTTTATTTTCAAAGTCCTGCGTGCCTGGCGTTGTTGGTGTAAGGGTTAGTGTCTTTGGCGTTGTGTATTTTCTAAGTCCCGTGTGCCTGGCGTAGTTCGTGTAAGTGTTGCTGTCTTTGCCGTCGTGTATTTTCTAAGTACTGTGTGCCTGGCTTTCCTCAGCCTCGCTTTCATCCAGTTTCAGACTTCTTTTACATTTTTTGTCCGACATTTTTTTTTCTCGCTTAGCTGATTTTCGAGTGACGAAACACGGCAAATAAGACTCAAAATCGCTGGCAAACTCACTCCCAGGCTTCCTGGCTCTCCCCTTGTGCTGTGTGTGAGTGTGTTTTAATTTCTTTTTAATTTTCTCTTTTTCGATTTCCGCGGTTCACCCGTTAAATTCGTATTTTTGCGAGGTCGGATTTTTGTGCCCCCGAGATTCTGAGGGTGGTATTTTTTTTCTAAGCCCTGCGTTCCTCAAATGCTTGCAGCATAAGTAAGTCCTGTGTTCCTCAACGGCTTGTAGCCGAAGTCCTGCGTGCTGTAATGCATCAACTGCTCGCCTCTCTTTGCGATGCTCGCAGGACAATAAGCAAGCTCAGAAGACTTCAATGCCTCAACCGCTCGGCTCGCCTCGCTTTGCGAGGCTCACAAGCGTGACGACAAATCACAGTTTGACAATTAAAATATGTGATAGGAGTAAACCAGATCAGTCCTCTACAGAACAGTTCCCAGTGACAGGACTGGCATGGCGAGGCATTCAATTACTCTCCGTTTCACCAGACGTGTATTTATTTCACCTATCTTTGTTTCTCAGGATTTCACTCTTAGACTAGGAGCTACTGTGAGACACTCTCGCGGGTAACTGCAAGTCATTTGTCCTACTTAAGCCTCTCAAGTCAGGTCTCGCTTGTTTATAGATTCAGTACCATCTGGTTCCTTCTCGCTAAGCTTGTTCCTCAACATATATCTGTCTTATGTGTCTGCTCCTTATCCGGAACTTCAAGCCTGCTGCTTGTCTTGAAACCTACCTTCTGTGAACATGAATGACTATGCTGACATCAAGATCCTTGAACATCTCAAAGATCCTGACTTACTCAGGCTCCAGTCCTCAGACAGGTTTTTTTTGCCCCTACTTCAACTCTGTGTTTTTAACTTTCAGCTGCTGCTAGTTTATATTCCTGCTATATAGCTCAAGCAGAGGTGCACCCTCATGTCCTAAATATTATGCATCTCAAAACAATTAAAAAAAAAAAAAAACATTTCCCCCTTCTACAGATTTTTCCACATCTAGAAGCATTTTTTTTTTATCTCAAGCATCTGATGACCTTCCCTTACTTTCATCCTATGCTTTTCTAATGTTCCCTGTCAAAACAAAAAAAAAAGCCTTTGAGAAATTCCAGTTGTGAAACGCGTAAGACAAAAGCGAAAGTGGATCGGTATTGATGCACCTCCATTTTAGGTCTGGAAGGCTATCAATGCAGATCCTTTATGTAATAATTCCTCAAGGGTACCAGTAAGTCATTTGATTTACTAATTCCATTTTAAACTCAGTTGTATTATAACTATAACAATAGACAAATTGAGTGCTTATATGTGAATACTTTTTCTGGTGTAGTTATTTTCTTTTTGTCCTTATCTCATCTGAAAAGGAAAGCTTCTCTAATGCTCCTTGTCCAAATTCTTCTCTTATCTACATTTCTCATCCCACAATCCTCTCTTGTCCTTTACCTTCATATGACGTTTCTACTGTACCTTGATCCAGACTCTGTCATTCATGAAGCTAAACGGCACTGGCGGATTATCAGGCTCATGTTTCTCCACAACACTGAAATCTACAGAGTCCTTGGCAATACGAGGAGGGGTCCCAGTTTTCAGTCTCCCAACAGCAAATCCCAAGCCTTCCAATGTCTGTGCCAGGCCAACTGCTGGCTCCTCGCCCCATCGACCAGCAGGAACCTGCTCTGTGCCGATCCTCACCACCCCACGCAGAAAAGTGCCATTTGTCAACACCACGCTGCTCGCCTGTACTTGGCTGCCATCCGCTGTATATGGGGGAAGAAATAATTTACAGAAAAACTGGACAATTAAATAATATATGTTTTTTAAACTTTAAGTCTAAGTACATAATTAGGAACTGAACAGCAATGCCATGTAAACCATATGGATAAGCACAACCAGAAACACAGATAGATGTGCCTGGCATGCTGCGTCCATGTGGTCACTGAGAATCGGACATGACTGAAGGACAGAACAACAACAAAACATAATTGGGGAATTGATGAAAATTCATAAAGCTCCTTTTTAATTAGAGAAAAACTCATTTTGATGCCTCTGATGGACCCTGGAAGCATCCATGATACCTTGGTGGAAGTTGTGTGTGTATGTGATAGGAGATTTTACATGTTGTGAGAACCTGTGGATGCATCTAGTGATGCAAACATTCTGCTTCTGGGCCTGAAACGGGGAAGGTGTGTGATGTAAAATGTAATTTGATAATTTTATCTAACAAACTATTGACCTCTCTCTGTCCACTCCTACCACATTCCTCCATCCACTGACAGATACATAGACTAACCAACATGATCCAGATGTGAGGGAGTAATGGAACAAATGCAAAATCTATTTGTATAATCCTAAATAAAGTCTTAAAACAATTCCGATTTTCTCTAAAAATGCTCTTATATCCATAGCTTGTGTGTGCGCATGTATTTCTTTGTTCAGTCGTGTCCGACTCTCCATGACCTCATGGACCACAACACGCCATGCTGATCTACTTGCTTTTCATGGCAGAGATACTGGAGTGGGCTGCCAGTTCCTTCTCCAGTGGGCCACAGCATACAGCAGGTATTCCTAGGTGGTCTCCCATCCAAGTACTGACAAGGCCCAACCCTGCTTGGCTGCCGGGTGGTGTGATCTCTTGATTCCGTGGCTGGGATTGAACCCTGGTCGCATGGGTTAAAGCACCAAATCCTAACCACATAGCTTACACAGCTACTAATATTTTTCATTTTTTTCATTACTTCACAAACAAGTGCATTTTTTCTTGAACTACTGTGGCTCTTTAATAATGAAAAAGAGAGAACCCCATTACAGAGCACCACCCAAATATTGTTACTTTTTCACTTTACCTGGCACCCAATGTCATTACAGACTGATAAACAAACTATTATGGGATGTCTTAGAGACAGTAATGGAGTATTACATATATCAGATAGTAAATTAAAGGACCACTTAACAGCAACATTTACAATATGCTCCTCTGAAGTAAAACAATAAATACTGTCTTTAATTCATTCCTATTTTGTGCTGGGGACAGAAGATACGGATTCATTTACATAGAAATAGTTTCCACAATGGGATGGAACATAAATGTATTATTAATATTAACTTGATTTAAGAAAGATCCAACATTTTCCATTGTTCTGTATACAAGAGGCAAATACACTGAATACAGTATGTACAAGAGACTCAACAATATGAGATTCAATATTTTGATACAGAAGAAGTTGAAGTCGCAGCTCCATTAAATTGAAAGGAATTCAACAACAGAACGCAACTTAAAGAATGATGCGAGTGGGCAGGGTACGTGGGAGGGTGTGGACAAGGTGGGTACGTGGGAGGGTGTGGGCAGGGTACGTGGGAGGGTGTGGACAAGGTAGGTACGTGGGAGGGTGTGGACAAGGTGGGTATGTGGGAGGGTGTGGTCAAGGTGGATACGTGGGAGGGTGTGGACAAGGTGGGTACGTGGGAGGGTGTGGACAAGGTGGGTACTTGGGAGGGTGTGGACAAGGTGGGTATGTGGGAGGGCATATTAGATGCGTCCAAAGACAGAAGAGGGTTGGTGTGTTAGGCTCTGGGTATGCTCCATTATGATGAAAGGGATTCAACAATTGGATCAAATGGATCCACAGTGAAATATCACTTACAATGGGATCACACTCCCAGGTAAAAAATACAGCTAACCAAAATAAGTTTCCAAAAGTAAAAAATAATAACATATGTAATAATGATAAATTCAAAATGTATACATTTTTGTTTGTGATTCTGGGATATAAATGTGAATGTCGATAAATGAAATCTGTAGGTAATATGTAGGTCACAAAACTCCAAAAAGGTAGAATTTGTACTTAGTTGCAAATTGATAACAGCAACGGATGAGGGAAGAGATATGAGAGTTATCATAGTAGATGATTTAAAATAAGAAAACAATGTAACAAATTCATAGGAAAAGCCAGTAGGATGCTTGGATTATTGGTAGCAACAGAAAAAGAAAATACTAATGTCATTCTATAGATATCTAGTTAGACGTCATATGTTCTGGAGACCGTATCACCAAAAGGATATTAATAAATTAGAAACAATTCAAAGAAGGGTGACTAAAATGGTCCAGGGTCGAAAACAAAAAAACTCATAAGGAAAAGGGAGACTATTAATTATATCGAAGGATTTAATAAAGTTCCAGAAAAAAAAGAAGCCAAGAGGTCACAAATTGAAGTTGGAAGATATAGGACACTGTGTACAAGTTCTACTATAGAGAAAGGGTAGTCAAGGCATTCAAGCATATGGGTTTCAGTGTCTCCTAAATTAAACATTTCTTAGTTCACATACAGTCTCAATTAAAACCCTAATTAGCTCTCAAGTGTACTCCAGGAAAACACTGCCCTCTAATGGTCATATATGAAATAACACCCAAACTAATACCCAAACCCGTACCCAAACTAATGTGGATTGGTTTTCTGGTTGTTGGGTTGTATAAAATATAATAAACATATATTGAAAGTCCACACGTGTTATAATTTCCAGAAATGAGATTGGTGGTTATATTATTGGTCTACAACACTTACCTAATATGACCCCTTTGACCTGACATTTCCCAGGGTGATTGGGTTCGGGCGGATCCAGAATCAGATCTTCCACTGATCCCTCTCTCACGGTCAGTCGTGGAGTGCTCAGTATCTCTTTCTGTAGAGAGAGAAGCCATTAAATGATTAGCAAAAGAAACCCTAGGGGGCTATAAGAAGTTACAACACCAAGCGACACTGAAATGATAGAAATGGCTTTACATAAATGTCAAGGAAGTAACAGTTCAAAAATTAAAGTGATGCCAACCTGATACTTAAAGGACCGTCATTTCAGAAAAACTCTACAGGTTTGTAAAATACATCATTTGCAGCCATGTTGGTCGAGAGTATAAAAGTATTTTCTGAGAAATTATTTATTTAAAATGCTATCTACAAGCCAATATTTGTGTCCAGTGCATGAAGAATGTAGGGAAAGCAGGATTTCCTCCTGCTGCTCAATAGAAAAGCACACACCCTCAGACTCCAAGCTAGCAGGAAGTGCTGAAGACAGAAAATCATCTATACCCAAGTACAGTTTGCTAACATTAATATTTATAGACCCACCATTTATTGGTGAAAGAAGTGAATTAAACATCCACTGTTAAGAACTGTCTGATTGGCTTAAAAGATCAAGAACCAATCATATTACAGAGTTTAGAATTATAAGTGTTAGTGCCTTAAATGAAATATAATAATGAACTAATGGCAGCCTCCTTGTTTCTTAAAACAGAGAAATAACTGGCAAATGATGCAAGGTCCATAACATTTAAATACTCTGTTAAATGGACAATATAATACTTTACTATATAAATCAGTGTGAACTGAAACTGTGCAAGTCAGGAACTTACTACGTTTTTAATAAGCAACTACAGTGGCATTTTAAGTCTGGATAGATCATCCTTTTACAATAGATACAATGGAAATAATGGCTTTACACAAGCAGATCAGTGATTACATTTTCATGTTGATCTATTTCATATGACAATGTTGAATATAATTTATAATGATACTATGTGGCACAAATGTTTTAATACATTACATCATTGAATTGCTTGCTTAATAAGATCTGAAATGTTTATGAATGTCATACTAATTCACAAAAGACTAATAAAAACGTAATGGGTAAATAATAGATTATAATATATACTAGACACAGATTCACTCACCTGCATACTTTGCCTGTACAACTTCCTGTCGATCTGAGCTCGCAGACCCCATACGGCTGGACCTTTGCACCGGTTTAAGACTTTATAGTGGACTCCAGAAATGTCACAGATCCGACCACAGACGCCATCCAGGGCATCCACTTCTCTCATCAAGTGCCCCTTACCAATACCTCCAAAAGACGGGTTACAGGACATCTGACCTGGAGGGAGAGATACAGTGTAAGTGAACTTCAGGAACATCACTGCTTCCTATTAAAGTGACACAACAGTGTTTGCATATATGGTAATAGCAAGCATTTTGTCAATTGAATTTCATTAAAAATGTTGCTTTCTTATAGTAAACATAAAAAGGAAAAGCATTATGATCACTGTTCCCTCTAAATTGTGCACGCTCACACATACCCTGAGGTGAGCGCACACAGAGGGAGATTAAATCTTAGTTTTCCCCATTAACTTTTTCCACACAGGGAGAAATAGATCTCCATTGACCCTTTTCCTTTTGCCCTGTATAATTATTTTATTTGTTATGTGCATTGAAACACTGTTTACACTGCAGAGAATGGTGAATGACGCCGATGCTCCCTTTGAGAGAGCTGTGTGTGCAGGGAAACGCATTACGGCAAATCCAGGCGTCTGGTTCTGACGTCAGACGCCAACGTGCAACATTATCTTGCTCTCTCAAAGCATCAGCGTCATTCACCCTCCCATGCTGTGTAAACAGCGTTTCAATGTGTGCCCATTATATTCCCCCCCCCCCCTTGGCATTTTTTGTGTTTTGTTGACTCACAACCTGGAATTAACATGGATTGTTTGAGTATTTGCATAATTTAATTTACAGAACATGCCCACAACTTTGAAGATGTTTTTGTTTACTTTTTTATTGTGAAGCAAACAATAAATAGGACAAAATAACATAAAAAGTCAATGTACATAACTATTCACCCCCTTAAAGTCAATACTTTGTAGAGCCACCTTTTGTGGCAATCACAGCTCCAAGTCGCTTTGGATAAGTCTCTATGAGCTTGCAACATCTTACCACTGGGATTTTTGCCCATTCCTCCTTGCAAAACTGCTCCAGCTCCTTCAAGTTGGATGGTTTGTGCTTGTGAACAGCAATCTTAGTCTGACCACAGATTTTCTATTGGATTGAGGTCTGGGCTTTGACTAGGCCATTCCAACACATTTACATGTTTCCCCTTAAACCACTCAAGTGTTGCTTTAGCAGTGTGTTTGGGGTCATTGTCCTGCTGGAAGGTGCCCCCTCGTCCTAGCCTCAAATCACACACAGAGTGGTACAGGTTTTGCTTAAGAATATCCCTGTATTTAGCACCATCCATCTTTCCCTCAACTCTGACCAGTTTCGCAGTCCCGGCTGCTGGGGGGAAAAAACACAGCATGATGCTGCTTCTCGTTGGGTGGAAAAAGTTCATGGGGAAAATCAAGATTAAATATCCACTTATAGGGAATTAGAAATGAATGTTCTTTCATATGGAATTAGTACCTGGTGCCACCAGATGGGTGGAGATAAAGACTGAGTACATGGTGGGAACAAAGAACAGAATTTAGAATATATGAAGGAATTACTATTTAGTAAAAAATAGTGCACTTTAATGGTACACTTTAATACAATAAAAGGATTGTGTCCCTTGGGATATGGACTAACTCTATTATGTTTAAGTGTGCTCTGATATATGGACTAATACCCACCACAGCTATCATGATTAAAACACTTAAAATGAATACAGTATAAAAGCCATTATTGTATAATTACCCACACCCTAATTTACAACTCTATCCTATCAAAAGGAACAGAGTGATAGTGTGAAAGTAAAAGTTGACTCTTATTGACATGATTACAGCAATCAGAACTCTCAAGCAACCAGAAATGAAATCGAATTCTGTCCTCAAGCCGTACGTACCTGTGTGTAAGTGAGGAGTGAAAGCTGCTGCTGCTAGAACAGCTCTCACTGACAAATATACTTAGCAGGGGATCCTCTGTACAGGTAATCTAGGCCTCTTTAATGGTAACTTCCAGAAACTACATTTATCTGGCATCTACCAATCCCTGTGGGTGCTGGTTAACTGAGGGTCTACTATATCATAAGAGAAGTTTAAGATCTGTTGTAAATTCAATAGCTCTGCAGCATTATGAAAATAATTCAACCAATATTATTTATATACAATTCAAAACCATAAAAAAAAGAGTATTGGCTCTAAGTGGTTGGTCTATTGTATTTTATGCTCTTAAGGGGGTGCACCCTAGGGTAAGTTAGACTATTATTATTACAAAAAAGAGATAGAAAAAGACCCTTTTAAATGGGGCACTCTCTTACCCAATCTCACTTTGGTTGAAGGTTGAATTCCCGTTACATGTGGAAGCGAATTGAAACACTTGTGTTAATAATAAATCCATTTCTACATGTAAAACTAGCTACATTTCTTAACCCATACATATATTGTAAACAAATGCTAAATTTCAAGCAATGTATGCTTCTGAGCATAAGACACAATAACATTGATTATCACCTGACTCGCCAATGCACACAAAAGTTTCTCTCCTTGCAAAATGTTGCACAACAGAAATTTTTAGCACACACAGACTCCAAAAAATTAGAGGGAACATTACGGGAGTCAGGAATGGGATGCTTTGTATACTGTGCAAAGGCTGGGGAAGTTGACCAGTTACCTATGGTCTCCACCTTGTGTGTGATAAGCAGAGAGTTGGCTCCTGACCGCGCAGCAGCAGCAGCCGCCTCAGTTCCTGCATGACCTCCGCCCACAACCACAACGTCATACTGGGGCTCATCATCAGCTCTAGGGGAAGAGCACAGAGACCGTCTGGAGACCCTCACACGGGAAAAGGAACAGCGCACACGAGTGAGAAGCATCTACAAGAGAGAAGTGCAGGAGTGAAATCAGACTTTCATTAGAAAATATTGAGAACATGTCAGTTTCCTCTCAACTGTAAAAGAAGAATAACAGACACTTTATAACTATATACATCAATGTTGGTCAAAAGGCGGCTCTGGGGCCACATATGGCCTTCAGGCAATGGCCGTGCAGCCAGTGGCGTAGGAACTGTGGGGGTTGGGGGACAATTGACCCCCAGATTATATGAAGAGGTAACAGAAAAAATAGTAAAATTAAACTTAATCATGCATTACCAGATTTAGCCACTAGATCAGTATTTGATTCTCCTGAAAACTTTGACCCATAACAATATATACATAATAAGTTGGCATATATATATATATATATATATATATATATACACACACACACTTTTTAATTATATTGGTGGGTATGGGGGTCCAGGGGCATTTAGAATTTGAACAAAAAAAAAAGTTTTTGAGGGGCACTGCTGGACTCCCCTTCCAACAAGAACTTCAGAACATCTTACTTTAAATTCACAAACAATAAACTAGGCACTGAAGCCAAAGATTTTTACACTTGTTTAAAAGTTCACTGTACAATGAAAGATTATATATATATACTAGCGAATTGCCCGTCAAAAAATGACGGCAATGAAATTGTAAGTGAGCTAATGCTGTTTGGTGTATGATAATAAAATAACTAATAGATTAATAAAGTAATATACTTTACCTATTTTGAAGTAATATATGCAGGAAGGATTGTGTTGAAGAGCTGGCAATCTGTTTTTATGTTGCTGCAGCATTAGTGGTGTGGAGCTGCTGTGTAAGCGTGGTGAATGTGTGCAGTGTAATAGTGTGCGTGCGCGAGACCAAACCGTTAGCGTAGTCGTGTACTTCCGCATTGTTGTAAAATGGCGGGTAATGTGTGGTATGCATCTTAGCGGAAAATCCGTAGGTGTTTTGTGGTGTTTTGCGTGTTTAGAGTGCTGTAGCCTCGTTTTGTTCGGCGGCCATTTTTTCTCTCGCTTAGAGAATTTTTGAGTGTCTAAAATCTTTTATTTTGAGTTAAATGAAGGTGTAACTTCATTTTTTGAGGTCGTGGATGCTCCCTCTTGCTGTAGGTAATCTTTTTATGTATGTGCTGTGTGTATTTATTGTGTTTTTCATTTTTTCATGTCCGCGGGTTGCGGGCCGATTTTTGCGAGTCCGTAATGTGTGTTAACGTGTCTCGTATGTTGTTTGCGTTGCAACGTAAAGTTTGCGAGGGTCGCAGTTGAGGCCCTCGCTGCAAATAAATAGATATGTTTTGTTTCTTTAGTATGAACAATAAATTAATTTATCTAAAGCAGTGAAGCAAATATATAGATAACAACCAACCACCAAATGTAACACTACCCAAGAGCATGGATTTGAAGACTCCATTTAGTTTGTTACATTACACTCTGGAAGCTGGATGATGGGGGGGGGGGGGGGGGGGGTGTTTGTAGTTATCACTTGAGGGAGGAATATCGGGAGGATGGAATAGGCAGAATACCAGCGCTTGCTTTTGATAATAGGTTAAGATTGAGACAGACATCAAACCCCTACCCGTCACTGGCCTAGAAGAAACATCTTGCATTATTCAATACAGTCATAGCTCTCCAGAAATGTAAATTCCCAGCTGACACACAATTTCAACCAATGTATCATGGATCTCTCCAGGGTCCCATAGGGGCATTAACATGTATGTTATTCTAGATTTATGACTTTTTCCTGCTTGATTATGCTCTTAGTCAGAATTTTATATATATTGTTTTCTTTATGCAGTGGTCCTTTAAGATTTTTTAACAGTAAGGTGGTGCTACCCAGGAAAGATAACAATGTAGGACTGTTCCCAAGGGTTCCCATGTGGTCCAGTGGTTAGGATTTGGTGCTTTCACCCCTGTGACCTGGATTTGATTCCAGTCAGGGAACCAAGAGGTCACACCACCCTGAAGCCATGCAAGGTTGGGCCTGATCGGTACTTGGATGGGAGACCACCTAGGAATACCAGGAGCTGTACGCTGTGATCCACCAGAGAAGGAACATGCAACCCACTCCAGTATCTCTGTCATGAATACCAAGTGGATCAGCATGGTGTGTTGCGGTCCATGAGATTATGGAGAGTCGGACATCACTGAACAACACAAACTGTTCCCAAAGTTACTTTGTTCACTTGAAACAGTCACGCTGATGGCATGAGGGCTTAAACTCGTAATCAGAGTCATTGTCCTGGTTTCCTACCATGTTATCAGCGAACGACCTTTCCTTTTTGGAAGGAGAGACCGTCGTCATGACTTTTGGGCAAGGAGCAATCCCACTGTGATATATAGTGAGATTTGCCTTCTCACTATATTTTAATATAAGCAGCCTTGTCCTTAATAAATCTAATGATGTTTTATATGATAACACTAGATTTGTTTTGTCACCAGTTTTATTTCCCCACATTCTTATGTCATTATACAGAAGCGCTGCGGTGTGAGAAGACCACATGGAATCTATAAGATAATACCGAAAAAGGATCCAGAATCCAAACGCAAGGGAAGAAAGAAGCTGAACTACATTGTACAGTAACTGGCATCCTCTCTAATTTGTGAATAAAGAACTTCTATTAGTTGATTGGACTTTGGGAAGAGTACTTTATACTTCTACTTCCACCACCATCTTACTATTACAAATTGTAAATATATATATTTTTTTATTATTTTTATTAAAAGAAAAAAAACATTGGCATAAAAACACAAATGAGCAAAGAGAATATTATAAGGCCACGGTTGGTGCATTATAAATAAAGGATAATAATAAAAATAATAATAATAATAATAATAATAAAGGCCCCTTCTGAATTGCAACCTTGTTGTGGTGAAGGGGCTTGCATAGCTCAATTAAGCTGTGAGCTATAATGTAGGATCACCCAAGATGGGCAGGTTACAGTAGAGGTCAGACAAATCACAGTACATTGGAGAAGGATCCAATATCCTTGCCATGAAATCCTTATGGATGAGCACAACCAGACACATGATGTTCCTGGTGTGATGCGGTGCATACAGTCATGGAGAGTCGGACACGGCTGGACACACATAGTAATAATAATAGTAATAGTAATAATAATAATAATAATAATAGTAGTAAAGGCCCCTTCTGAATTGCTAGCTTGTTGTGGTGGAGTAGGGGCTTGTGTACCTCAATGAAGCTGTGAACTATACCATGTAGGGTCACCCAAGATGGGCAGGTTACAACAAAGAGGCCAGACAAATCACAGTCCACTGGAGAAGGAACTGGCACTCCAATATCCTTGCATTGAAATCCTTAAGAATGAGCACAAACAGACACAAGCGGTTCCGGTTGTGTAATGCGGTACATAGAGTCATGAAGAGTCGGACACGGCTGAACACACATAGTAGTAGTAGTAGTAATAATAATAATAATAATAACATATTCCAACTGTGAGATTGCAATAGTTGGTAGCTGTTTTTCTACAACTGCTTGTTATAGTGACACACCAATTAACCAATTTATTCAAGAATTGAAAACCCACACATAAAAATATATAATTGTAACTGACTGTAATTAAAATAATGTTAAAGGGAATGCCATAAAACTGAGCTAGAAAATTAGATATTTTATCTATAAATGAATTGAAAAGGTACATCCTGTCTGCCTTCTGTATCAATTTTACCCCTGCAATACCAAAACATTTATGTATCAGAAACATGTTATGTGTCTAATCCATATGTCAGAAGCAAGTCCCTGCTCTAAACAAACAGCCTCTAGCAGAGAAACACTACCAAATATCCACAGCGCCACTGACACAGGTCTCCCCTTCTCTTTTTATGTTTTCTTGGATTTTTCATGAATTCCCACACATTCCATTAAATTCTCACCTTCCCCCCATGTTCAGCCATGGGCGCCGCCATCTTGACGACCTCGTGACCTACCATGGAAAGCAGTATTGCCAGTAGGGCTTTAGACGCTCTGCACTCAGTTACTCTCTACTGCTTTGGAAGACATTGATATTTAATGATGTTATAATATTATAGATTAAATGTAGCTATTATTGGTGTTTATTTGCATTTATTTTATTTCAGCAGCAACACAGATGTCTTATATGATCTTGATTATCCCTTTTTGGATGCAGATTAAATATGATTATTGTACTTTTAATAGACACTGTGCTCCTGTATACTTGTTAAAAGACCACTAAGGACATTTTTTTGTAGAAATATTCGTTTAAAAAAGAAAAAAATGCTAATAGCAAATTGTCTTTAGAAAAGAAAAAATAATTTAACACCAATTTATTTTTATTTTTTTACTTTTTTTGCACTTATTCTTTACTGCAGGCTTCTAGTTTGTTTACAAAGTCCCCTTCTTGCAGCATCCTAGTAAATCTAAGAGCTTTCTAGTATACCTAATGAATACACTGGCAGTTGTAGGTGGCACAATCTCATTGTGTCATTCTCATTGGGTCATCCAGCCTCAGGAAGCAGTTCTCTGGTAAATACAATGGAGGGGATATATATATATATATATATATATATATATATATATATATATATAGTTGTCGTCAGCCAAGTTTGTGTGTAACACTTGCAAAATTGCGAGCTGTGCAGTGCAAGGCTCACATTGCGTGGCGAAGAGAAAGGGAGGTAGAGAGGGAAGGAGGAGGGAGAGAAAGTGAGGAGAGAGAGAGAGAATTGCGAGTTGGGGCAGCGGCCCTCGCATTACATGGCGAAGGGAGGGAGAGAGTGAGAAGGAAAGGGAGAGGGGGAGGAGAGAGAGTGAGCACAGAGAGAGGGAGAGGGCACACAGAGAGAGGGTAAAAAGGAGAGACAGGGTAAAAAGAGAGAGGGCGCACAAAGAGACAGAACACACAATATTTAATACAATATTATACTGTCATTTTTGACGGGCAAGTGACTAGTTGCATATAAAAAGTAATACATGGGAGGTTGTATTTGTTTTTTACATTTTGAGAATATGATGCCTGTTCTCAAGGTTACATTTTGACCATAATAGTCCATTAAACAGTGGCGGCTGGTGACTTTTCAAGTTGAAGGGGCGACAGGGCGAAACATAGCCACTCCCCCTTTTTCAAACCACACCCATTTTGTAACTCCTCCCGCTGACGTCATGATGACCTTTATAAGCCCCACCCAATGACCTTATACTTGTGAAGCCCATTGAAATACATGATCACCAATGCAGAAATGTCAAGAAGTAAAGTAACAATGTGTTAAATTCATTGGTATACAATATAGATTGAAAAAACTCATGTGACAAGACTACAGCAATATCATAATTGCACCTATACGTATTAACAGAAAAATTAAAGGAGTGACACCTACCATTAGTCGGGTCTTCTTCTCAGGGTATTGACGTTCATCAAGTTGACCAACGAGTAAAAACAAATCTGCAGCCACATAGGGTTTGCACCTGGGGTTGAAAGAAAACAAGCAAATCAATCAGACCATTCAAGAACAAAACCATACTTAAAAAACATTAAACGACCAAGTGGAACCATATAGGCCCCAAACATACCTTAGAAGACCAAGTGTGACCATATAGGCCTCAAACATACCTTAGAAGACCAAGTGTGACCATAGGCCCCAAACATACATTAGAAGACTAAGTGGAACTATATAGGCCCCAAACATACCTTAGAAGACCAAGTGTGACCATAGGCCCCAAACATACCTTAGAAGACCAATCAGCACTGTATAGGCCCAAACCAGTGGATCTTGGGATTCAAGAAAACAACAACATTTAACTTCTGTTTAGACAACACAATAATCAATGTCAAACAAACACGTTGAATTAGCATATGGATAACCATATGAGCAGTAACGCCACGCCAAGGCTTCAACAATTGTTTATTTTATTTTTTTTAATAATTAATTTTTATTTAGGACGAGTCAATTTTTATACAACAATATAATATAACAAAGAATAGAAAAGTCAATCATGCAAATAGCAAGACATAAGCACAAAAAAAAATACAAATAAAATGAAGAGCAGATCTGAGATATGCAAAAAAAACTAAACATTCTATCCTTCTCAGCCTATGAGATCTTCATGGTCTGATAAATGTCCAGAGCTTTTAATAGAATGGTGTGGATGAAGCATATAAAAATAAACATGAAACACCGGCTCTCAGCTCCCCACCATATTGATTGGGGGCTTCAACAATTGTTACTGACCATTCACACACCTTTCATAGCTCCTTCAATATGCAAACCCACACACCATTCATACTTTACTTACCACTAGTTATTTTTGGTAGTGAGGTGGTGCCATTTCTGAGAACTTAACGTACCCTTGAAGGTGTCTCCAATTCCTTCAAACCAATGCATTTAACCGCTACAGGGCCATGGTGCTTTTTAAATACCTTTTTATCCTCTTCAATGTGGAGAAGCATCTTTCTGGTTCTTTAGTAGTCTTCGGTGTTGTAAGCAGGATTCCTTATAGCTTCACTCACTCTTGTTAAATTATGTAGATTAAATTGATGCTAAAGTTGCTGCAGAGCAACAGCACTTGTACAGACATGGAATTCTTGCTTCCCGTACACAAGTGACAGCTACCCTTGGAAGTGCCTCTAATTCCTTCAAACCACGCCAAGGCTTGTTACTGACCATGCACACACCTTTCATAGCTCCTTCCGTATGCACACCCACACACCGTTCATACTTTACTTACCACTAGTTATGTTTGGTAGTGTGAGGTGGTGCTGCTTAACGCAGTTTATCTTTGCACACCTTGGGGGTATGCATTCTTCTTTGCTTCAATCACTTGTATTTTAATTTTGCACGGCGATCTTTCAAAGAACAAAACTTCTCAATGGTTTTTTCATTGAAGTCTGGGATCTCGGAAATCAGTTGCTTTTCCATTGAGAGCATCGCCAATGCATTCAACCGCTCCAGGGACATGGTGCTTCTTAAAAAGGTTTTTATCCTCTTCAATGTGGAGAAGCATCTTTCTGATTCTGCAGTGGTCATCGGTATTGTAATCAGGATTCTTAATAATTTTACTGTCTCTGTGAAATCATTCTGCAGATTAAATTGATGGAAAAGTTTGTGCAGAGCAACAGCACTTGTACAAGTATGAAAATCTGTCTTCCCATACAGAAGTGACAGCTCAGTGCGTAATTGTTCCTTCTTCAGTATTGGATATGCTTGCACGGTGTCTTCCAGAGCTTGGGTTGGAAAGCAAGTGTCATGGGTTTTATACAAGTCACTTTGAATAAGTTTGGCACTGACTAGGTGATTTGAAAATGAAAAACGTTCTTTTGCATGAACCACCACTATGTCACATACCTCTCTTGAAAGTTGTCTCAAGGTTGAGATCTCCGCACTCCGTCTGTTGACTGTTACATCGCTCGGCAAACTTGCTTCTATCTCTTCAACAGAATTACGGATTTTCTGGATCCTGGCGACAAAGTCTTCTGTGACTTTTTTGATATAAACAGTATACGTGTCTCGCTTCTGAAACTGACTATAGAGGATGTCAACATGTGGCATTATTAAATGAAATAATTTAAGGAAGTAAAGGAACTCCCTGTCTTCCAGCATTCCAATGAAACCTGCAGCTTCACGTATAGATGTTGGATCAAAGTTTAGACATGCTTCAATTGTCTGGAAACACTCAAGTAGCGCATCTTTGTTCTCGTAGATCACGTTCACGGTCCTAACGTTGAAGTTCCATCATGTCGGTGCACCTCTTGGAAGTCTTCTACCAACTACCTCATCCAGAACTCCAGTCCTTTTTGGAGAGCGTGAAAAAAAAGATGGTATGCCGCCTATGTTGGGAAAAAAAACTCGAACTCTTCCAATCCTTGAAACTGCTTTCTCCATTATTAGGTTCAGTTGGTGAGCATAGCAATGGACGTAGTGTGCGTTCGGGTACACGTCTTTTATTTTTCTTTGAACTCCTCCTTGATCTCCACGCATCACACTGGCACCATCGTAGCTTTGAGCTATGAGTTTCTTCTTGTCTTCTGGCTCTGGGAGAACAGTATTCAGTGTTTCCAGCACAACAGCAGCAATCGAGTCTGCATCCGTTGATTTCATTTCCGTGAAGCCATCAAATCTTTCCACCACTTGATGCTTCTTGTCAATGTAGCGATAGACTACAACGCACTGTGTCCTAGCGGAAATATCGGTTGTTTCATCCGCTTGGATTGCCACAAACTGGGCTTCCTTAAGCTCTTGGTGAATCACTTCCTTAATAACTTCATGCATGCAGTCCAGTAGCTCATTCTGCATGGTTTTGGACGTGCCCTTAAACACAGTTGCAGTCTTCAAATGCTGTTGCATTGCACTATCGATACTGCCAACCAAATCCACCAGGCCTCTAAACACTCCTGGATTTAGCGATGTTTCACTCTCGTCGTGTCCTCTTAATGCCAGTTCAAAAGCGCCACAAAAGCGAACACAATCAATTATCTTGGAAAGGATGTACCGGTTCTTAGCCACTTCTTCGTTGTGTTTTTGAATTCTGACTTGGTATCCTTGGTCCAGTTGAACAGCAATGTTCGCCTGTCCAAGCATCTCAAACTTGATCCTGTTATCCAAGTGAGCTTTAGAACTTTTGTGTTTCGCCAAGTTATCAGCTAGATGTTTGACGTCAGTCACTCCAGTTTTGGTCCAAGCAGCGTCACCACCAAATAGGATGCATGGGAAACAATATAAGGACTTCCTAGAAACGCTTCCAGAAAGCCAGTCGTTCTTCTTGTACCATTCAGTATTGAAATTACGGATATATTGCTTCCCTCTATCTCTTGCGATTTGCTGCAGATTTATCTCTGGTTAATCAGCTCCTAAACGTTTTACTACCACCTTCTCCTCATAGGTTAGGGTGCCGAAAGGCTTCACAAGTAGAGAGTCAATAGTATTAATTTCTGATACCAATAGAAGAAAGAGATCACGGTATATTAATTTATATTATGTCACAAAATTACTTTAAAATAACAGTGTGTTGATTTCATTGGTATACATTACAGATTGCAAACCCTCATGTGACAAGACTACATCACCATCAAATTTGCACCTATACGCATGGACAGAAAATTAAAGGCAATGATACTCACCTACAGTTGACTCTCCTTCTCGGGGTATTCACGTCCAGTAAGTCAACCAACGAGTCCAAACAAATCTTCTTCCACAGATAGTTTGCACCTGGGGGGTGATAGAAAACAACAAAAAAAACAATAGAGCGTTTAAGACCAAAACCGTAACTTTTAAAACCTTAAAAGAGCAAGTGTGACCATATAGGCCCCAACCGCACCTTAAAAACCTTCAAATTCCAAGTGTGACCATATACTCACCTACAGTTGACTCTCCTTCTCGGGGTGTTCACGTCCAGTAAGTCAACCAACGAGTCCAAACAAATCTGCTTCCACAGATAGTTTGCACCTGGGGAGTGATAGAAAACAACAACAAAAACATTAGAATGTTCAAGACCCAAACCTTAACTTTTAAAACCTTGAAAGACCAAGTGTGACCAAATAGGCCCCAACGGCACCTTAAAAACCCTAAATAACAAATTGGGACCATATAGGCCCCAACCGCACCTTAAAAATCCTAAATAACAAAGTGGGACCATATAGGCCCCAACCGCACCTTAAAAACCCTAAATAAAAAATTGGGACCATATAGGCCCCAACCGCACCTTAAAAACCCTAAATAACAAAGTGGGACCATATAGGCCCCAACCGCACCTTAAAAACCCTAAATAACAAATTGGGACCATATAGGCCCCAACCGCACCTTAAAAACCCTAAATAACAAAGTGGGACCATATAGGCCCCAACCGCACCTTAAAAACCCTAAATAACAAATTGGGACCATATAGGCCCCAACCGCACCTTAAAAACCCTAAATAACAAAGTGGGACCATATAGGCCCCAACCGCACCTTAAAAACCCTAAATAACAAATTGGGACCATATAGGCCCCAACCGCACCTTAAAAACCCTAAATAACAAAGTGGGACCATATAGGCCCCAACCGCACCTTAAAAACCCTAAATAACAAATTGGGACCATATAGGCCCAAACCGCACCTTAAAAACCCTAAATAACAAAGTGGGACCATATAGGCCCCAACCGCACCTTAAAAACCCTAAATAACAAATTGGGACCATATAGGCCCCAACCGCACCTTAAAAACCCTAAATAACAAAGTGGGACCATATAGGCCCCAACCGCACCTTAAAAACCCTAAATAACAAATTGGGACCATATAGGCCCAAACCGCACCTTAAAAACCCTAAATAACAAAGTGGGACCATATAGGCCCCAACCGCACCTTAAAAACCCTAAATAACAAATTGGGACCATATAGGCCCCAACCGCACCTTAAAAACCCTAAATAACAAAGTGGGACCATATAGGCCCCAACCGCACCTTAAAAACCCTAAATAACAAAGTGGGACCATATAGGCCCAAATTGTAAAATATATATATATATATATATATATATATATATATATATCAATTGATATCAATATATCACAATAAATAAATATATATATATATCAATCAATATATCTATCAATCAATATATATATATATATATATATATATATAAATATATATATATCAATCAATATATCTATCAATCAATATATATATATATATATATATATATATATTATATATATATATATATATATATATATATATAAATATATACAAATATATATATATATACGCATAAAAAATACACATAAATATACATAAACATATACATAAAACAATATATATTAATTGATATTTATTATTCGATTAATTGATGTTCTTTATTACTTATTATATTATATTGTTCATGCATTTCTATTACACATTATTTTTTATACATATTACAGTGCTATTTTTTGGCTATACATGTTACAGGATATTATCCTGTAACATGTATATCACATAAAATAGCCCTGTAATATGCATAATACATACAGGGTCAAACAAGTTCACACTAACCTTTTTTACCCTTACAGGCTTCCATACCTGCTTGCTGATTTGCTAATTTTTTAAAGACTCTCATTGGTTGAAATCGATGTCAATCAAAAATTTCAGCCAATCAGAGTCCTTCAAAAATTAGTATATAAAGCAGACCGTGGGAAAAAATCAATTAATCGCCGGAGGGGCTCCTTGTAGGAGGAGCTCTGTTAGTTTGTTGTTTTTTTTTTTTTTTTAGAGCGTTGTTTTTTTTTGGTGGAGGCCAGAATGGATGGATGGACAATGGCTTCAATCAAGATTGGATTATTTGACCAGTGGCTTCAATCAACATTGGATTATTTGACCAGTGGCTTCAATCAACATTGGATTATTATTTGACCAGTGGCTTCAATCAACATTGGATTATTTATTTGACCAGTGGCTTCAATCAACATTGGATTATTTATTTGACCAGTGGCTTCAATCAACATTGGATTATTTGACATGGGCTTCAATCAACATTGGATTATTTGACATGGGCTTCAATCAACATTGGATTATTTTCATGACTATATCCAGGTCATAGAGGACAGAAGGCCAACGCTGGAGGGGTCAATTTGACAGGTAAGTATGTGCTGTAGTTTATTTTATTTTTATTATTGTTTGTTTAAAGCTGCTGTTTACTTTATTTGTATATGTAATAATGTGTTTACTGTATTGTTTTTCCCTTACCTTATTTTTATTTTATCTTTAAAAGTGACAGGCACATGTACATGCCTGTTACTTCTAAAAATGGAATAAAAATAGTGGGGGGGGGGTGCTAGGTAGGTAGTTGGATCAGGGTGGGGTCGGTCACGCTCAGGCCAGGCGCCCATCGGTCGGTCGGTGACCGCATAAGCCATGTTCAGGGGTGGCACAGGCCTCATGGGGGTGAGCATCCACCCCCATGTGGCCTGTGCAACCCCGCTCACCGCCCGAATACCCTGATCACCGTGATCGGGGTAATCGGGCGGTGTCATAGCATAGGCCGCATCGGGGTGGTGGTGATCGGGCCTCGGGGGTGGCATAGGGCGGCGACATGGAGGTGATCAGGGGTGGCACAGGCCTCATCAAGGGGGTGATCCGATCACCCCCATGTGGGCCTGTGCCACCCCGCTCACCACCCGACTACCCCGATCCCGTGATCGGGGTAATCGGGCGGTGGCATGATGGCATCGCAAAGGGCAGGCCTGATTGGGGGTGGCACAGGCCACATGGGGGTGATGGCTGGGGGTGGTACCAGGCATTGCAGGCCTAGGGTCGTCGGTGGTAGTTGGTGGGTGGCTGAGTAGGTGGCAGGCCAGGCAGGCATAGTGGGGTAACTGGTCACCCCTAACTTTTATTAGGGGTTACTAGGGGTTTGGTTTGGCCAGGGGCAGGGCAGGTGCCAGGTAGACTTACTGTGTTAGGCAGGCAGCAGAGCCGATGTGAGTAGATTCAGCCAGGGAGGTCTCTCAGTCTCAGCGTGAGCAGGGTCAGGAAACAGAAAGGGGGAAGGGACAGGCAACTGGTGGTTTTATTCACTGTATCAGTCAATCAAAATGTAAACTCGAGGCCCTATTAGCTGGCGGGCGCTCAGGGCTAACGGTCTGGGTGGGTTTAGATTGTTCTTAGTAACTGTACAACCTTCCATCATTGATTGGTCAATGATGGAAGACTGTCAGTCATTAATTGATACATTTATGACCGCCCATGCATATCGTCACTGTGATGGTGGGCGGCATGCATTAACGATCAGGGGGCCAGGCCAGGACTCATTGAGGAGAAGAGAAGAGTCTAAAGGTTATTGTACTAGTGTAATATGATCACACAGGGTGCAGGGGGCTACAATATAGATACACAGCATTAGTTAATGTAGCGCAAGGGTTATCTTAAAGTGACAGTGTCCCTGGGAATATTTTACTAACCTTACTTCATTTTATTACTGTATTAAGACTTGAATGATGATGTACACCTTATATTTAATTGTTTTTTTTTTGCAGGGTGAAGAAAATATTTGGGGGTGCGTTTGCCCTGACGCCCCAATGGACGGGCCGCCCCTGCCATTAAAGGACAAATTGTTTTTAAAAAGTAACAATATAATAAAAAAATATTTTATTTATTACATTTTATATGCTCTTGTTCTTTACATGGTAGCCATAGCCCTGCTTGTGTAGCTGATTTCTCAAGGTTGGGGAACTCTCGTTAACCAATTATATTATCTGTAATCCTATAGAAAACATTGGCCCAAAGAAACACCTTATTTCAGCTACATTTACAGAATCACTGTGGTTCTTTCTAGATTTTTTTTTAAGTAACTAAACATGGTAATTAAAAAGCAAAAAAATAAATAAAAAATAAACACAGTTTTTACATTTTGCAGCTTTTATATGCAATTATACTTTACTATGTGATTCCATTTTGCTTTCTTCCCTGCTGCTTCCTGTTACTTTCTCACGTGGTTGTTTTTTTGTTTTTTTTTAATAATAAATCCCACCCCCTGATAAAGCACAGGTAGGTGGAGAGAAACAGCTTCATTTAGAGGGAAAACAAACAAAAGTAAGAACAAGTATAAACATTTATTTATTTTAAACTGCACACTGTTTTTAATAGTCTATGCTGAACAAACACAGATGTGAGTTACTTTTAAATGCCATTATACTGTTCTTTTTAAAGGACCTCTGCACAATGTAAAAATATAGGTACCATATGTTTTTGTCCCCTGCCTGCCACTTTTTTGGGAAATAAATATATTGGATGGTCTTCCTTGACGCTGTATGTTGTTTCTGGTAGTATTTACTTCAGTAACATTATATTATTTATATATACATATATAGACTATTTTAATTAAAATTAAGAGCATGGTACTGCGTACTTTAAAGGACCACTGTAGTTAAAAAAGATACTTGTTTGTCAAGTATGTAACAAACTAACAATATTAGCCGCTGTGTAAGCCATGGACATAAAACATTTGTTTGGAAAATCAGAGTTTTCAAAGACTTTGTTTAGGAGTACAATAAACATTTTTTGTGTTTGTTACATCACATCCTGAGGGTTGTGATGATGGGTATGTGTTTGTAATTATCAGTGGAGGGAGGGGTGGGGAGGAGGGAATAGGAAGAAGTCCTTTGTTGGATAACTGGATAACATTTCAATTGACTCTATAGCTCCTCACTGGCCCAGAAGCAGGATGTTGCATCAAAGGATGCAACCACAGCTCTCCAGAAATGTAACACCCTTCTCAAATACACAGCTTCCACTAATGGCTCCATCCGTTACTCTCTTGAGACATAGTTACATAGAAATTGAGGTTGAAAAAATACTTTTAGTCCATCAAGTTCAACCGTTTTAGATCTCCTCTGATCTGCAATATGCAGATTAATTGTTAATTGATCCAGAGGAGGGCAAACAGGAAAAAAAAACAGTGAAACATTGCCAATTGGATCAATACTCCCTCTCTAATTATCGAGGATAACCCTGAATTCCCTTTTTACTTAAAAATATATCCAGTCGGAGGCGTGTCTTACCAGGTGTTGCAACAGAACGCACAGAGGAGCAGCTCCTGCTCTCAAACCGGCAAAAAGGTATTAAAGGGCCCGAAAACACCTCTCCTCGCCCCAAAAGAAGCACCTGTGCCCCAGGGGGGGACGAGTGAGGCACCGGCTGAAGATAGAGGGGGAAGAGGCGAGCCAGGAAGCAGAGCCATGAGGTCGAGGCCTATACCATCCTGCCTCCCGTGACTGTGGCTCCCGGCACCCCCCCCCCCCCTTGCATAGAAGGAAGGCCCGGAGGGAGCTGAGGAGGCAGAGAAGGAGGAGAGCAGCGAGAGGGGACCTGCGGCAACGCCAGGAGAAGTGTAGGCCGGTGTAAGCAAGAGCGTGTGGGGGAGCCGTGCAGCCAGCGGCGGTCCACAACGCAGAACCCCACAGCACCCCACAATCGTCCCCACACTGGGCAGGCCTACCTCCGGAGCGGGCTCGGAGGTGAGGAAGGCCCAGCCAGAGGCCCAAAGAGCTCCGGCAGAACCGGAGTCCTGAGCCTGGACCGGGAGGCCGCCATCTTCCCCAAAAGAGCTGGGGCGTCGCCGGAGACCCCCCACTTCTCCAAGCAAGGCCATAAAGACGCCAGAGAAGGGAAGACCAGGCGCCCGACGGGCGTAAACACAGTCCCAAGGCCCCAGAACCAGGCCAGAGGCTCAGAAGGCGAGAAGGCCCCAATTAAACACCCTGGGGGGAGCTTTCCCGCCAAAAAGGTGGCCATTTTCCCACTAGGGGAACAAAAAAATAAGGGGGCGGAGCCAACACCCTAAAATGGAGGACGCAACACAGGGAGGCTCCGCGGCCTAGCAAGAAGGCAATTGTTGTGCAGAGATCCAGGCACAGTCTAAGTAACCCCTGAAGGGGGGAGAATAACACCCTGAATATTTGCCAACCCTCAGACCCTGGGTATACTGAGCTCACAGAAGCACTGAACAGAGGCGTGAGGGTCCCTATCAGAACAACTGGAGGGCCTGAGGGCACCCCAACCCCACCTCCCAGAGACACTTTTGAACAAAGCAGATGACTTCAAGCGTATCCTGGCAACTAGCTTGCACAACTATAAAGAAGCTAAAGATAGCTTATTGAAATATACTCTATTGGGCGTGCACTCTACTAGTCTCTTGCAAGCCTGAAGGTCGGAGGCAGCAGAATATACTTTTACAGACTGCTAGCCCAGAGGCAGACAGCTGATCCGAACCACGTGAGTGTTTGACTTCTGCTACCACCCCCATGAACATTATGGGACAAGGAGCTTAGAGACGGGCGGCTCTAGACAGGCATGACTCCACATATGCAGAGGGCACCTCACAATAGCTACCTATTCCTGGCACAAGCTATCTACTCCGCACTTCAAATTTTAAACCAGAGGCGGCTTATATCTACTACGTTACCTCATCTACAAGCTTCCGCTGACAAACAAATTAATTGCAACTAGGGTCTGACTTGGTGAAAATCAAAGAAAAGCATTCCTTCTAAGAGCATTCAGGAGCTCTTTCATAAGCCGGAGGCACCCCCTTCACATCCGCGAAGCCCCTCCCCGAACTAAGAGACATGCCAGAGGCCGAGGGAGATGATCCCAACCCATCACCAGATGAATCTCTCAGCCAAATCCCTAGAGATCATATACTCAGCTGGTTAAGGGATGACCTTTTTGAGCTGGGTCAGAGAACCAACCTCCTGGAGGAGACCACTGATAAAATCCTTGAAGCCCAGGAACAAGACAGAGTGTAAATCCCCAATCTGGCGGCGAAAGTCTCTCGCCTAGATAACAAACTTGACGACTTGGAAAACAGATCGAGGAGACACAACATCAGGGTACGCGGGGTCCCAAAATCAGTCCCTGACCTGCTGCAATACCTAACAGTGGTGATCTCTAACATCCTACCAAAGGTGGCTGACAACTCCTGGGAAATCGAGCAAGCCCATACAGCCCTAGGAGTTCGCGAAGGACATAGTTGTTTGTTTCCTGAGGCAAAAAAACAGGGACCTGATCCTGAATGCCACTAGAAAATTGTCCAACATCAAAGGTCCTGATGGCGCTTCCCTCCAAATTTACATGGACCTTTCCTTACGAACATTAGAGAATGTACCTTTTCCAGCTCTAAAATGTCCTTTTTATGAAGTGGTGCCCAAAATTGTACTCCATATTCCAAATGAGGGCGTACTAGAGATTTGTATAGTGGCAGAATTATATTTGCTTCCCTGGCTTCTATACCCTTCTTAATACATGCTAATATTTTATTTGCCTTTGCAGCTGCTGCTTGGCTTTGAGCACTGTTACCTAGGTGGTTGTCCACAAGCACTCCCAAATCCCTTTCAATATCCGATACACCTAGATTTGCTCCATTAAGATTATAAATTGCATGGCTATTTTTCCTTCCCAGATGCATAACTGTACATTTATTCGTATTAAATCTCATCTGCCATTTAGATGCCCATTCCTCAATTTTATGTAAATCCCTTTGGATGGAAAGCACATCACTATCTGATTTAATTACCTTGCACAACTTCGTGTCATCAGCGAAAATGGAGACCCCACACTCCAATCCTACCTCTAAGTCATTAATAAATATGTTAAAAAGGAGAGGACCTAATACTGAACCCTGAGGAACACCACTTACCACATTAGTCCAATCGGAGTATGTTCCATTTACAACAACCCTTTGCTTCCTGTCTTTTAGCCAGCTCTCAATCCATGAGCAGATATTTACTGCAACTCCTGTATCTCTTAGTTAGCACAATAGTCTCCCATGTGGCACCTGTTATGTTAATTTTGTTTATGATAAAGTTGTTGGCAATATATTTTCTGTTTGGGGGTTTAACCCCTAGAGTTTATGACATCTTTTTCAATGTACTGACTAAATTCTCTCTCCTCACCACCCCTTCCGGGGGCGCCCACAGGTGTTCCAGTTTGGCTGGTCCGTCTATTCAGGGGGGGTGTTCTGGCCTGCGCAGATCCTTGGCGACCAGCTCTTTTAAAAACATACTAGGGTAACAGCACACACGGGGTCCCTGCAGACCTCCGCACTTCCACATGGCTAACCCTCATTACACGTTCACTACCCACAACGTTAGAGGCTTTAACTATCCTAACAAACGAAGGAAAGCTTTCATTACTTATAGGAAAGATAAGCCTGCAGTTCTCTTCCTCCAGGAGACCCACTTTACGCAGGGTAAGACCCCCTCGTTCTTACACAAAGACTACCCAATCTTTTACACCTCTAGCCAAAAAACCAAGAGTGCAGGCGCAGCGATACTGATCGACAAAAAATTCCCATTTCAAGTTTCCCATAAAAAAATAGACAAAGAAGGTAATTTCGTGATTATCACGGGCAACCTGCTCAACACCCTGGTGTCACTCTACGCCCCTACAGTGGCCCCCCACAACGCTATTATTAATCCATTGGAGACGCTGGACTCCCAGGACTTAGGAAAAATGATTATAGGGGGGGGACTTTAACCTAGTGCTAAACCCAGAAGTGGCGAGGTCCAAGAAACAGGGGGAGTCCCGATCCCCAGACAAAATCAAACAAATCAAAAACCTATTTCTGAAACTGGGACTAGTAGATGCTTGGAGGGGACTACACCCTCAAGAAAAAGAATACACGTTTTATTCACCCACACACAAATCCTACTCACGTATCGACACTCTTGTTATAGACGCCACTCTACTAGAACAAGCCACATCTTCGGACATAGTCCCCTGCCCATGGTCAGATCATAGTCAGGTCACACTAGGCCTGAATCTAACGCCCAACTTTGAAATGCCCTACACATGGCGGCTCAATGATAGGCTTCTTTCGATCCCGAGTGTGCTGGACCAGATTTCTAGAGAGTTGAGGGACTTTGTTTCCACTAACTCTAGCCCTTCCACAGGTGCGGGGTGGTTCTGGGTAACGCATAAAGCATTTATAAGGGGCAGCTTTATAAGGGTAGCCTCAGCATGTAAAAAAAAATGAGGGAAAAGGAGAGCTTACTGATGAAGGATCTAGCCACCCTAGAAAAACTAAACCAACAACAGCAGTCGGACCTGAGCCGTCAGCGGATAGACGCGATTAGACTAGAACTAGATAACATCCTGTCAGCTCAAACAGAGAAGGCCTTAAGAAAAACCCAGAGCAAATTTTTCACGCAGGCAAATAAACCGGGCCCCTTATTGGCCAAAAGGCTGAATGCCAGATTCCAGCAAGCAAGGGTCACCCAAGTCAAGACTAGCTCAGGCTCAATTACAAATAGTGAGGCTAAGATCCAGGACACCTTCCGAACATTTTACCAGGATATATACACCTCACAGGTACGGGCTGATGGGGACTCCCTGACAGGCTTTCTTGGGCGACTGGACCTTCCGGTTCTGGGAAACTCCGACCTAGACTTACTCAACTCAGAGGTAACAGAAGAGGAGGTCAGAGGCACCATTAAAGCTCTCAAACTAGGCAAATCCCCCGGGCCCGATGGCTTTTCAAACCTATACTATAAAAAGTTTGTAGATGTTTTGACTCCCCACATGGTTTCAATGTTCAACGCTATTCTGTGAGGAGAGCAGATGCCACCAGAGCTTAATCAGGCGACTCTGGTCTTCTTTCCCAAGACAGGGAGGGACCCTATGGAGGTTAAAAACTACCGTCCTATCTCCCTGCTAAATGGGGACATTAAAATCCTGGCCAAATTAATGGCTACCAGGATCTCCAGCTTCCTACCCAAACTAATCCACAAGGACCAAGCAGGTTTCATCCGTCATAGGCAGGCAGGGGACAACACTAGGAGAGTACTGAATATTATACACCTAGCCAACCACTCAAAAAAAAAACTTTGCACCCTAGCCTTAGACATAGAAAAGGCATTTGATTCGTTAGACTGGCCATATCTATTTGCAGTCCTAGAGAAATTCGGTATTAGAGGGATCTTCCTAAACCTCCTTAAAACATACTATAGGTCCCCACAAGCTACCCTGAAACTCCCCGGCCCAGAGAATTCGCAGCTAAACATACAGAGGGGGACTAGAAAGGGCTGCCCTCTTTCCCCACTCCTATTCGCCATGGAGCCGCTAGCTCAGAGCATCAGGGCCTCTCCAGCGATCCAAGGTCTTCAGTTGGGGGTCCAGGAATACAAATGTTGTCTCTTCGCAGACGACTTACTGTGCACTCTAACCCACCCACTCGCGTCCACGGCGGCCCTGATAGAAGAGTTGGATAAATTCCACTCTGTCTCCGGGTTGCGAGTGAACGAAGATAAATCGGAAATGATAGGGCTTCACCTTACACAGCCTGAGAGGGAGGGGCTTAAGAAAGCATTCAACTTCCACTGGCCCAAAAAGAATTTGAAATACCTTAGAATAAAAATTACCCCCAACATCGCGGACACCTACGGGGCCAACTACCCACCCCTATTCAAAGAAACAGCAGCCGACCTGGAGAGATGGAATAAATTCTGCATCTCCTGGTCTGGCCGGATTCACGCGATTAAGATGAACGTGCTCCCCAGAATCCTATACTACTTTGGACCACTTCCAATTAAAGTTCCCATCAAAGACCTAGACAATCTACAAAGGCAAATTATGAGGTTCATATGGGGAAATAAAACCCTGAGAATTCCGAAACTTACTATGTTTAGGCATAAAGGTAATTGCGGACTCTCATGTCCCCATCTTAAGCTCTACTACAGGGCGGCCCAGATCTCCTTTCTGCCTCAAGTGCACTCCGCGACACATCAACCCATCTGGGTAGCAATAGAAAACCAACAGCTACAACCTCAGGGATGGGACACGGTGGTATGGCTTCCAAAGACTCACCGCCAGCCACTTACTTACCCCAACCCCATGACTGTCCATGGGATGCTTGGATTGGGCAAACTCAAAACGGCGCCTGACTCCTGACCTCTCTCTGCTCCTATCTATTACCACCTCTCCCCTCTTTGCAAAAGATCTCCCGAACGACTCAAAAGCCTGGTGGACCTCCCACGGGTTGGACAGGATAGGGGCTTGGTTCAAAGAGGGCCAACTCATTAGCTTTGAGCACCTTAGGGATAATTTTGATCTCCCCCTAAAGGAACACTTCATCTTTTGTAAATTTAGTCATTTTATATGGACCCTGGGGAGAACTTTAGGCCAACCTCAAACAAACTGGATGACACGCATGTGCTCGGACGCCGCGCTATCTAAAGGCACACTAGGCATGATATATGAGAAATTCAATAGCCCGCTGAATAATAGTAAACCTAAGCCCTTGACAAAATGGGAAGAGGACCTGGGCCAGACATGGGACTTGGAAAAATGGGGACACATTAGCCAGAGACTAGCGAGAGGTTTCTATAATTACAGCCTGATGGAAACTTCACTAAAAGTACTCCATAGGACCTACATTACCCCGACTAGGCTCCATAGGATGAACCCTCAAGAGCCTGACACTTGTTTCAGGGGATGCCCAGAGACGGGGACCTTCATCCACATATAGTGGACATGCCCTAAGGCCCAGGACATCTGGTCCGAAATAACCCGAATAGCCTCAAAACTCTGCCTCGCTCACCCTCGCTGGAGACCGGGAGCAAATGTAAGTTGACGGGGGCAACACCTGTGGGGGGGCCGTGTGGGCTGGGGACGGGGGGGGGGGGGGTCGTCTTAGAAGGACATGGGAATCCAACACTGTTGGATTCTGATATAGTCTACCTTGCCCCATGCTGGGGCGTAGATATTTTTGGAAAGAGAAATTCTAAGCCAGAATTTTATCGATTTTGTTCTAGGTTAGTTTTAGTCTGTAAATTATTACCAACGTAAACTTGTTTGTTTTTTTCCTTTTTTTTTTTTTTCTTGGCCTTTCTTGTTTTTACTTGTTATTGGAAAAAGGAAAATTGTTGTTGGTGTGGCTCATGAAGAAGATTGTAATAGGGCAACCAGTATTAAGATCTAATTTCATAGCAGGTGCATTTTGTACTTGCTTTTAGTTATGTTTCCTTGAATTGTAACAACATTTTACAGTATATACACTGTTGTAATTTTCCAATCTTTGTGAGTGAATAAAAAATTATTGAATTAAAAAAAATATATATATCCAGTCCCTTTCTAAAGTTATCTATCGAATCCGCTGTCACCACCTCCTTTGGTAGAGAATACCACAGATTAACCACCCTTACTGTGAAGGACACTTTTCTTTCTTTAAGATGAAATCTTTTTACTTCTTGTCAGTTGCAAACCTCTTGGCAAAAAAAGCTCACTTGACAAAGCCTTGTATTGACCCTGGATATATATATATATATATATATATATATATATATATATATTAGGTAATCATATCCCATCTTAGACTCCTTTTTTCTATAGAAAATAAGTTGAATTTGGTTCGTCTTTCTTTATAAACTTAGCCCCTCCATTGCCCTTATTAGTTTTGTTGCCCATCTCTGTATTTTTCCCAGCTCTAAAATGTCCTTTTTATGAAGTTGTACTCCATATTCCAAATAAGGGCGCGCTAGGGATCTGTATAATGGAAGAATTATATTTGCTTCCCTGGCTTCTATACCCTTCTTAATACATGCTAATATTTTATTTGCCTTTGCTGACACGCATGTGCTTGGACGCCTGTGCTCGGACGCCGCGCTATCTAAAGGCGCCTGACTCCTGACCTTGAGCACTGTTACCTAGGTGGTTGTCCACAAGCACTCCCACATCCCTTTCAATATCTGATACACCTAGATTTGCTCCATCAAGATTATAAATTGCATGGCTATTTTCCTTCCCAGATGCATAACTTTACATTCATTCGTATTAAATCTCATCTGCCATTTAGTCGCCCATATGGCAGATGCCTATTCATAATTCAATGCAGCTACAGCTCTACAGAAATGTTGGTGCAACTTCCACCTATGGATCCTGCAAAGGCATCAACATTTTTTTCATTAAGTTAGCTGTGAGGCCAGTGGTGGAGCCAGAGAATGGAGGTCTCCAAAGCAAAATAATTTGAAGGCCTCCTTCCACATGTCTTTAAACCCCACAAGATTTAATAAAAGAAGCCCAAATATATGTAGTTAGACCACCATCCTTTGACAAAGTATCTGAAGCTGTGAAACGACTTGTTAGGCTTTAACGTAGGGTCTTTGTTGTAGGCTTGGTTATTTATGGCATTTAGGTGACTTTAAGCTCCTGGTTCTCTCAGAGGCAGTTCTATTATCTCCAACTAATGAGATTGGATAATTTAGTCACTTTGCTAGTGTATTGATATACAAGCCTATGCTTTCCCACAAAAATGGGTCTATACTGTTTTTAGAGTGGAAATAAATGGAAAATGTTTGCAATTTAGGTCTTTTTTGTCATTTAGCTGCAGGACTATAAGTCAGAATGGGGCATTAACATAGGTTTGTCATCGGGTAGGAGGATCCATGATGAGGGTTCTCACTCTCCATCTATTCCTGTTAGCTATATACTACTACAACTGACCTTTGTTATCATGCTGGATTATGGGCTCTTCTCTATTGTTTAATAATTTATATTTTTCTCTACATTGAGAGGCCCTATTACTACCAATTGCAAGATATTGCAAAGGTTGTACTGTACCACATATTATTGAACTCCAAATATTGATCCCTATAGTATTGTGTACCAGGTCTTCATGGTTTTTAATACAGCGTTTTTTTAGTCAATAAAGTTTATATGTTGTATAGATTGTGTTGAAATCCAATTGGGTGTTAAGCACCATACTTTCACTTGAATATTATAGTTAGTCAGATCATCCATAGTGGGATTAGATAACCTTTCTATAAAAAAAAAAATTATCTGGCCTCCTTTAATAAATTATGAGGAGGGCAGATATCAGAGGGCCTGCACCTCCTGCACCAGCAGTAGCTCTGCTGCTGTGTATGATCTATTTCTTCCTTAATTATTCTCTTGGTCACACAGAGTTTTGAAAATATTTATTTCCTTTGTGCAGTATTTCTTCTAAAGCTCAGCTGTAATTTTGAAATTAAAAGGGCCTTGACATTGATCTAAAATTAGATTTATTCACTTATATTTAATTTATCTCCAGGCCTCCTATTAAAAGTTTCCCATTTACCACTTTGAAATGTAGCGAAGTATACTTTCTATAACCTTCTGTATCGCTTCCTTGTCATGGTGAAATGGCTTGTGTACTTCAATGAAGCTGTGAGCTATACCATGTAGGCAAGATGGATCGGTCATAACAGAGAGGTCAGACAAATCACGGTTCACTGGAGAAGGAACTGGCAACCCCTACAGTTTCTTTGCTACAATAAACGTATGGATAAGCACAGCCATAGACATAATGATATGGCACGGGAAGATTAGCCCCACAGGTCAGAAGGTGTCTACCACATTACTGCGGAAGAGCAAAGGGTGAGTACTAGTAGCACCAGATCTATTAAAATGGGCCAAAACCAAGAGGACGCCCTGCTTCGGATGTGTCAGGAGGGGAAAGGAAAGTCTGCTGCTGCAAACAACAATTCAGTATACGAACCTGTAATATTAGAACTATGAACCAAGGCAAACTAGATGGTGTCAAGTATGAGATGACAAGGTTAAACATTGATATCCTGGCAATTAGCGACTGGAATTGGACATTTCTCATCAGATAACCACAAGATATTCTTCTGTGATCAAGAATCCCTCAGAAGAAATGGATTAGCCGTCATAGTCAATTAAAGGGTTGTCAAAGCAGTGCTCGGATGCAACCCCATAAATGACAGAATGATTTTAATTTGAACTCAAGGCAAGCCATTTAATATCACAGTGATCCAAGTCTATGCTCCAGCCATGGATGCTGAAGAGGCTGAAGTTGTCCAGTTCTACGAAGATACTCAATAAATCATAGATATAACACTAAGAAAAGATGTTACTACCATCATGGATAAGATTGGAATGCTAAAGTAGGGAACCAAAAGACACCTGGGATAATGGGCAAGTTTGGCATTGGAGTAGAAAAATGAATCCGGACAGAGATTAGTAGAATTCTGTCAAGATCATTTTGTCATAGTAAACACCCTTTTTCAACAGGCTCAGAGATATCTCTAAACACTTACATCACCAAATGGACAATATAGAAATCAGATTGACTATATACGTTGTAGCCAATGATGAAGGAGCCCTATAATGTCATCAAAAACAAGACCTGGAGCGGACTGTGGCTCAGATTATGAAAAGAGGGAAAATCAGGTGGACTGTATGATAAGGCATTGAAAGTAGCCCTGGAAAAAGGAAAGCAAAAGGTAGTAGATATAGAAAAAGATTTGTTCAATTAAATGCCGAATTCCAGAGGAGAGCAAGAAGAGACAAGGAGGCATTGTATAATGAGTGATGTAAATAGAAGAAAATAACAGAATGGGAAAGCCAGAGGATCTCTTCAAGAAAATTGGGGATCTCAAGAGAACCTTTCGTGCCAAAGTAGGCATGTTAAAAGACAAAATAGCAGGGGCAGAAGATCAGATAAAGAAGAGGTAGCAGGTGTAGTGGGTTTTGGCAATTAATATGGTGATATTATTAATATCAATAATCATTATTAATATTGATTAAAAATTACATATTTTACATATTTGCCAATTTTGACTAATTATGAATTCTTACTACACAATATATTAAGAGTATTATGCGAGAATATATTTATTATAAATGAATATAAAGAATAATTCAGTATATTTTAATATAACATAATATAACATAAAATTGTTTGTTAAACAATTATAACAGATATATATCAAGGTACAGCAATTCTAAAGAGTTAGTTATTATCACATTGTCTACATAATTATATATAAGACATGCACATTATGCTTAATTAATAAATATGGTAATTATTACATTGGAGATAGTTTTGGTTATTTTGGTATGTTTACAAATATCTATTTATTAAGATATCATACCATTTTAATATCATATGATTTTATAGTTGAATTATAGTATTATCTCTAATTCAAAAGAGAAAATGTTTTTCATTACAATTAATCATCGGATATGTTAGATTGCTATAAAATCTGATATATTTGTATTATTTATAAAATGAATTTGCAAATTATATGTCGACTTATAATTTACAAGTTATAGTGGTATATTGTATATATCAGATAAATATTGATATAACAATCTATTTTATATTAAATTAATAAAATATTTTCATGATTGTAATGAAAAATAAATAACATTTAAAGAAATATTAGACGTTAAGTGAAACTGCTGGGGATGTCCATTCAGGAATGGCAATGCCAGATAGAGCTATTCCCTCTAAGAGCCTGGAGAATAGTTCTACTGGAGGAGTGGGAGGGCAGAATAGGCAGAGCAACAGACAGGTTTGGGTGGTAGGGGACTCTATTATTAGGAAGGTAGACAGGGTGATTTGTCACCCAGATCCCAGCAATCAAACAGTTTGCTGTCTCTCTGGTGCTCGGGTTCGGCATGTTGTGGATCGGGTAGATAAATTATTGGGAGGGGCTGTAAATTAACCAGCTTTCGTGGTACGAATGACAAAGTTAGTGGAAGATGGAGTGTCCTGAAGAATTAATTTAGAGAACTAGGTAATAAGCTTAAAGCAAGGACCTCCAATGTAGTATTTTCTGAGATACTACCTGTACCACAAGCTAGCCCAGGGAGACAGAAGGAGATTAGGGAGGTTAATGCGTGGCTAAAAATGTGGTGCACTACGGAGGGGTTTGGGTTTTTAGAGCACTCGGTTGACTTTTCATTAGGGTACAATCTCTTTAGCAGGTATGGATCACACCTTAATGATGAGGGAGCTTTTGTGCTAGGGGATAGGATGGTAGAAAGGTTGGAGGAGTTTTTAAACTAGTAGGTGGGAGGGGAGGGACTAGATGAACGTAATGGGGTAGAAAGTGTAGAGGGGATAAGGGATGAATTAACTCTCATTAGGGGAGGAGATGGGTGGGTGGGTTAGTGTATTCATAGGGAGGTATTACTAAGTAATTCAAGTACAGAGACAGGCCCCTTAAAACTGTATATGTGTATGCTTGCTAATGTCAGAAGCTTGCCAGGAAAAATGGGAGAGTTCAAATTATTGGCAATTAATGAAAAATGGGATTTAATAGGCATTACCGAAACATGGTGGGATGACTCTTATGACTGGACTGTTAATCTGGATGGTTATAACCTTTTTATGAAAGATAGGGGCAATGGTAAAAAAGGAGGAGGGATTTGTCTGTATGTTAAGGCTGAATTTAAGTCTATAGTCAGATATTTATGCTGGAACAAGCTGTAATTTTGAATGTCTGTGGGTAGAGTTAAATAGCGGAGTAGCAAATTCCAAAAAAATATTAGTTGGAGTATACTATAAATCCCCAAATATAACTGAAAGGTAGGAAATACAATTATTGTTACAGATTGGAAATGCAGCTAAGCATGGGCAAGTTCTAATAATGGGAGATTTTAATTACCCTGAAATAAACTGGATAAATGAGACCAGCAGTTCAGCTAAGGGGAGCAGTTCACTCAGGGATCATTATCTGGCCCATGTTATACTGGAACCTACTAGAAATGAAGCTATCTTGTATTTAGTCATCACAAATATTATTGATATATATATATATGTTGAAATAGGGCAGCCTTTGGAAACAGTAATCACAACACAGTTTCACTTGAGATTTAATTAAAAAAACAAAACTTTAAGGGGCCAACAAAAACTCTTAATTTTAAAAGGGCAGATTTTAACGTTCTAAGGGCAGCAATACAAAGTATAGACTGGGACAGAAGACTGGCAGGTGAAAATACTGAACATAAATAGACAACATTTAAATCCTTACTAAATATACATACAGTGGATATAAAAAGTCTACATACCCCTGTTAAAATGTCAGGTTTCTGTGCTCGACAAAAATGAGACAAAGATAAATCATCTCAGAACTTTTTCCACCTTTAATGTGACCTATAAACTGTACAACTCAATTGAAAAACAAACTGAAATCTTTTAGGTGGAGAGAAGAAAAAAAAAAGAAAAATAATGTGATTGCATAAGTCTGCATACCCTCTTATAACTGGGGATGTAGCTGTGTTCAGAATTAAGCAATCACATTCTAAATTGTGTTAAATAGGAGTCAGCATACACCTGCCATCATTTAGTGCCATCATCAGTGCCTCTGATTAACCCCAAATAAAGTTCAGCTGCTCTAGTTGGTCTTTCCTGAAATGTTCTTAGTCGCATCCCACAGCAAAAGCCATGGTCCACAGAGAGCTTCCAAAGCATCAGAGGCATCTCATTGTTAAAAGGTATCAGTCAGGAGATGGGTACAAAATAATTTCCAAGACATTAGATATACCATGGAACACAGTGAAGACAGTCATCATCAAGTGGAGAAAATATGGCACAACAGTGACATTACCAAGAACTGGAGCTCCCTCCAAAATTGATGAAAAGACGAGAAGAAAACTGGTCTGGGAGGCTACCAAGAGGCCTACAGCAACATTATAGGAGTTGCAGGAATATCTGGCAAGTACTGGCTGTGTGGTACATGTGACAACAATCTCCCATATTCTTCATATGTCTGGGCTATGGGGTAGAGTGGCAAAATGAAAGCATTTTCTTACAAAGAAAAACATCCAAGCCAGGCTACATTTTGCAAAAACACATCTGAAGTCTCCCAAAAGCATGTGGGAAAATGTGTTATGGTCTGATGAAACCAAGGTTGAACTTTTTGGCCATAAATCCAAAAGATATGTTTGGCGCAAAAACAACACTGCACATCAGCAAAAGAACACCATACCCACAGTGAAGCATGGTGGTGGCAGCATCATGCTTTTGGGCTGTTTTTCTTCAGCTGGAACTGGGGCCTGAGTTAAGATAGAGGGAATTATGAACAGTTCCAAATACCAATCAATATTGGCACAAAACCTTCAGGCTTCTGCTAGAAAGCTGAACATGAAGAGGAACTTCCTCTTTCAGCATGACAACGACCCAAAGCATACATCCAAATCAACAAAGGAATGGCTTCACCAGAAGAAGATTAAAGTTTTGGAATGGCCCAGCCAGAGCCCAGACCTGAATCCGATTGAAAATCTGAAGAGGGCTGTGCACAGGAGATGCCCTCACAATCTGACAGATTTGGAGTATTTTTGCAAATAGTGGGCAAATCTTGCCAAGTCAAAATGTGCCATGCTGATAGACTCATACCCAAAAAGACTGAGTGCTGTAATAAAATCAAAAGGTGCTTCAACATTAGTTTAAGGGTGTGCATACTTATGTGCATACTTATGCAACCATATTATTTTATTTTTATATTTTTTCTTCCCTCTACCTAAAAGATTTCAGTTTGTTTTTCAATTGAGTTGTACAGTTTATAGGTCACATTAAAGGTGGAAAAAGTTCTGAAATGATTTATCTTTGTCTCATTTTTTTTCAGCACAGAAACCTTACATTTTAACAGGGGTGTGTAGACTTTTTATATCCCCTGTACACATCAGCATATACCATGTGCAAATAAAAGTAAAAGGAGTAAATTACATCAAGTGTGGCTTAACAATGGCGTATAGCGAGGATTCAGGATAGAATCCAGAAGCCCATACATAAAGACCCTATCCCTACAAAGAACATATTTTAGAGAGGCACAAGAAGGTAGAATGGGGCAAATCTTTGGAGACTAACTGGCTATAAATCCTTACTCTGGTGTTAATACAGGAAGTGAACAGTGAGATTTACAGGTGACTTAACCTGTACACCTGAGAGTAAAGCATTTGACAGCAAATCAGCTGTTTAGAGGAATTAATGAGGATATTTAGTCATATCCTATGCGATAAGAAGCACTTTATATTTAACCTAATAGGAGACCAATACCACTGATTCATTATAATTGACAGAAATCCACGGTACAATCCAGAGGATTGTTTTTTCATTGCACTGCCAAAAAAGCACTGGTCACTTTTGTATAATTTGCACTTGGCATTCTAAATTTGCACCTTATGTATATAAATATATCAGGCACTATAGCACTTTAACGATTCAGAAGTAAAGTGCTCCTGTTTGGTATATATTCAATAAGATTGTCCATGCTACACTTTATTACTCCTTGCTTTTTGTTATTATTTTAAATATGGATTTTAATACTTAATAAAAGTTAAGTTTTATGAATAGTTTATTTTCTCTTTGAGATTTTATATATCCAGGTGTGCACTGTAAAAGGAAATCATCCAAGGGTCCTGAGGGAACTGGGTTCTGTAATAGCCAAACCAAAAATCACGGCAATAATATTTAAAGGCTAGGAATGCTGTACCTTCAGCGCTCATCGCGTGGCTCGCAATGAGCGCCTTCATTGAGTGCCTCTGCCTCCGTCTACTGTACAGGTTCTCAATGTTCACCTTCAGCACTCATCGTTAGCCTCTCCCCAGTCTCTAACCCCTGTGTCTGTTTCCCCCTCTCTCTGTGCTTTGTGTCTTTTTCTTTTCCTTATTTCCCCCCCGTGTCTCTTTTCATCTGTCTCTAAGCCGTGTGTCTCTTTCCACCCTCTCCCCCCTCTTGCTTCCCTGTGTCTTTCTCCTCTGTGTCTGTGCTGCAGATTTGCGTGGCTCGCGTTGTTACTGCCTACGTCCTCGTTTTCATCTTGTTACGTTTTTTCATCTGCTATTTTTTTTCTCGCTTAGCCAATTTCTGATCACTGAAAAACAGCAAATATGGCTCAGATTACCTTGCAATCTCACTCACAGGCTCCCTGGCTCCCCCCTGTGCTATGTGTGAGTGTGTAATGCATTTTTTTTTTATATTTGGATTTTTTTGGTGGTCTTTTGAGTTTGGTGCCAATCTGCTACACGCTGCGTCCCGCTGACTCTGAGAACCCTTCTGCACTCTCCCGCTGACTCTCGGTCACGCCTTCGGCGCTCATTGCAGCTAAGTCCTGCGGGCCTCGCGATGTATTTTTGGCTGCTTAGCTGATTTTAGAGGGTTCAAAAACTCAAAACATGGTTCAAATAATCTTGCTAGCTCACTCACAGGATCTCTGGCTCTCCCCCTGAGTTGTCTGTGAGTGTATAAATTAGTTTTTTATAGGATTTATGGTTTCCTGTGGGTCTTTGCAGTTATGCGCTTGGCAAATAAAGTATTGCAGGCCATGAAATTGACTGATAAAGTATTGCTTGCCACGAAAGTCCCGCAAGACTAGTGATGAGCGTCCATGGCCTTCGGCGCTCATTACAGCTAAGTCCCTCGTGGCTCGCAATGAACCTGTTTGAAACTTTTTAAGTTATTTCCCGCCTGAATTTTTTTTTAACGTTTTTTTCAGCCGCTCATCTCGAGCCCTGCAATGAGTGCCTTTGGCGCTCATTGCAGCTAAGTCCTGCGGGCCTCGTGGGGCTTGCAATGGGCACATTCGCGGGGGCCACAGTTGCAGCTAGGTCCCGCAGGCCTCCACCCCCGCAATTGCGTTTGCGGGACACAGCTGCATCCCCCCCTTCGCAAGGGCCGCAGTTGCAGGTCTCGCTTTGCGAGCCCCACATAGCGCGACGACAACTTGCAGCACAGATAATTGAGTGTTATCCCCTCATGTGAGTGGTATAGGTACATTTTCTTTGACAGTATATTTGGGCCACACTTCCTCTATTAAATCGGTATCTTAAGGATACTATAATCTAACAGGACATGGACCTTTCCATGTGATGGCTAGCTTAAATTATATATTCAGGATGTCTTTACAAGCGCCTAGTCTTACTTTTTGTATCATATTAAGGCTGGGAGAACCATCATTTGTTTAGGTCTTCACGTTTATATTTTTTCACTGTACCATTTTAGTGCAGATGATATACACTTGACGGTCACAATATCAACACTTGCCTTTCCTTTATCAGCCCACAATTAGGGCTTTTCTTACCTAAGTTTCATATAACTCAATCACTCTGTTTATATTTATGTTGGACTCACTCACTCCAACTTACCCGTGTCCCAATTCTCAGGGTATTTGTTTTCATGTCACACTTTACACTTTTGTTTGTTCATATACATTTTCACTGGTTCTACACATGATGTAGTCTCTTATACCCAGTATTAAAATAATCATCTTCTACCTTTTCTTTTGTTACACATATTCCTCTTGACCTAAACAATACCCTTTTGTACTATTGCATAAGGATGACATACGGTATGTTCATAACTTAGGGCAACAGCATGTTCACACTTTCTGCATATTTTGTTCACCTACTTTTCTCTATGTAGGAAGAAATTATTAGCCTAGATTATTCTTTCATTGGGCCACCATAGAAATATCGTTCACAAATGTTGTCATACTGCATTTTATTCCACATTAATAGTAGGATGCAAGAGACTCACATAAATATACAGAGTAGCTGTCCAGTTGTAAAGCATTCAATGTTAAACTGTTGCTGTGCAACAATAAGGCAGTTTTGTATCCTTGTTTAAACTTGGTTGCATTTTCTTACTCCGTATTCTCTAAAACAATTCAGTCAATTCTAGCAGTAGTATTATATGTACAACGCAATATATATATAAATGTTATGTGTACATTAAACTTTTGAAACTTACCTCAAGAAACGCCTTGGCAACGAACCCTTTAAATACCTTGTTTCTACGTGCCCTCCCACTTACCCTTTGACAAAGACGTCCGTCGTGACTTCGAAACGCATCAGGCCATGCAGGATGCCATCCACGTTCTCTAGTACAGCATTCAAATAGCATCCTGCTTTACCCAAACCAGCTTAGCGCTTAATAGAACTTAATCCCTTACCAGTCCTATCCCAAATTGACCACTATACCTTCAAAGTTTTACTCCCTTCCCAATATATGGAACCATAAGTTAGCGGTGCACTATTCCCTCTATCCTGGATCTTAGAATTACATTAGGGAGACAGGAGAGGATCCTCCTAGGCATTGAATGCTGTGTATTGCTTCAAAACACTTCCCTATAGATTCCCAGGCAGGGAGGCATACACAATTCTGTTATTTTACATTGAGGTATCTTAAGGGAGAAAGAACTGGATTTTAAAGATAGTAAGTGGTGTACCTCTTTATTACCCAGATTCTATCTCTTGCCAGACGCTGTGAGGGTGTATTCACAATAGTGGGAACTGCTTAAGGGGTGATGTTTATTTGACCAGATTGGGTCTTATTTACTAACTAAAATGTAGTTGGTTTAGGGTGATACTGCAATGCCCCCCTCCCCACCCATCCCCCCACTGTGGGATAAATAGTCTCTAGTTGTAGGACATATAAAGTTGGGTCATTGCAGTTCCACAACCAGCCCTTTTTAACTTGTCTTGCTAATCCGGGAATCCTTAATCGCCGTTGTGATTAATAAAATGTTCATATAATTACCTTTGGGATTAAATTCACTATACAAATCCCTAGTCTGCACCTTATTTGCAATACGGAGTACAATTTTGAGCGCCACTTCATAAAAAGGACATTTTAGAGCTGGAAAAGGTGGAGAGAAGGGCTACAAAACTAATAAGGGGAATGGAGGGGCTAACCAAATTAAGCTTATTTTCTCTAGAAAAAAGGCGTCTAAGATGAGATATGATTACCTCTATAAATACATCCAGGGTCAGTATAAAGATTTGTCAAGGGAGATTTTTGTGCCAAGAGGTTTTCATCCTTTGAGGTTAGAAGTAAAAAGATTCCACCTTAAAGAAAGAAAGGGGTTCTTCACAGTAAGGATGATTAATCTGTGGAATTCTCTACCAAGAGAGGTGGTGATAGCGGATTCAATAGATAACTTTAAAAAGGGGTTGGATATATTTTGAAATTAAAAGGGCTTTCAGGGTTATCATGGTTAATTAGAGAGAGAGTATTGATCCAGGGAGGAAACTAAATTGACAGAATCTGGGGTCAGGAAGGATTTATTATTTTTTTTAGACGATTAGTGAAGTTTGTCTTGGGATTTCTGTTTGCCTTCCTCCAGATCAATTAATTAACAAATAATCTGCATATTGCAGATCAGAGGAGATCTTAAAAGGTTGAACTTGATGGACTGAAAGTCTTTTTTCAACCTCAATTAATATGTAACTATGTAACTTTTTGTACTTGATTTCATCATATGACTCAGCCCAATGGAGGTCTGGATTGAAGTTCATGGTATGTAAATGTAAAAGTTATTTTGTTAGTGAGCTGTGGAAGTTTCTTTGTACAATGCATTTTTTATTATTTATGTGTTTTGGGAAAAATCCCAATAATATCTGTTAGAATGTTTTTCTTAAGGATTTACCAAAGTTTCTCCCTGGGGTGTGTCTGTCAAGGAGTCTATTGAGAGGTATGTGGATGTGTTTCCTTCTCTAGGTCTCTTTGGTTCAATCTCCTCCTTTTCCATCCTCTCCCTTTTCCTTTTTCTTCAATTATACCCACAACTTAATTTGCTTATCAGAAATTCCAATCATGCTATGTATTTGGCAACCAATTAGAAATCCTAATGATGTCACAAAATATTTAACTCTTAATAGGATGTATTCTTTTTTAGAGACCTATTAAGTGTCAATTTTTTTAGAACATCAGAGGGTGCTCTTGAACCTTCAAATTACAGCAAATAATTACAATAAAATAAAATAATGACCCTTGACATTGTAATCATAAATAAGGTAATAAACAGGACATAGCTAATATTCTAGTGATAAGGAGAGTCAGTTAAGTATACCAAGAAAAACATTTATGTTCTGGGAAAGTTTCACTGTAGACATGATTCTATTATCTTAAACCTTATCTTTCCAATTATTTGAAGCATTTCTTAGGTAATGTCTGTTACAGAACAAAGAAGCAATAAGAATTCTACTTCAGTGAGAAACTGAAAAACACATCTTTACATAGATATTATCCAAAATGGAAATGCATGCGTATATATAAATGTATAGAGCATATCAAATATTAATATATTTGATATAAAATAAAGTTTATATAATAGGTTTATTATATTAGCTTATAATACCCATATAAGAATGGATTTTATTTGTATAAAGGTTCTGACACAGGAATACACTAAAGATCTATACATGAAGGATGTTAACAGCTTTGATAACATCAATAGTTTGTCCAATGAGCTTGGAGAGTGAAGTGAGGTGGACCCAAGGATGTCCTACTGATAACAAGGTTTCAGAAGTTGCTTGAATCCAAGCTGAACTGTTCAAAATCCCCCAAAATTATGCTGCAAGAGTGTTGCTTGCCTTATGCCAACAAATTTGGAAAACTCAACAATCGCCTGTAGACTGGGAAAGGTCAGCTTACATCCCAATCCCAAAAAAGACAGTGCCAAGGAATGCTCCAATTATCGAACAATTGCACTCATTTCACATGCCAGAAAGGGAATGCTGAAGATCCTGCAAGCTCCGCTACAATATATGGACTGAGAACTACCAGATGTGCAAGCCGGGTTCCGCAGAGGAAAAGGCACAAGAAATCAAATTGCCAATGCCCACTGGATAATAGAGAAAGCAAGAGAGTCTCAGAAAAAACATTCTGCTTCATACACTATTTTAAAGCCTTTGACTGTGTAGATCAAAACACAATGTGGCAAGTTCTTAAAGAGATGGGGATACCATACTATCTCATCTGCCTCCCGAGGAATCTGTATGTGGACCAAGAGTCATGGTCAGAACCAAACATGGATGAACTGAATGGTTCAAGATCAGGAAAGGTGTGCGACAAGGTAACATATTGTCACCTTATTTATTCAACTTACATGCAAAGTACATCACGAGGAAGGCCAGACTGGATGAATTCAAAACCAGAAATAATATTGCTGGGAGAGAGCTCAGGGAAATCCCCTCCTGTTAGTCCAACCATGGACTCCATATCTTAAAGAATAAAGGCATCGAGTCTGAAATTATATGTGACAGTCTTTCATTATGCATAACATAGTTTACTTTCTGCTTAACAACGGCCACCTCAAGGTTCTTAGATTTCTATTTCCAGGCAATTTGTTTTTTTGCGGCTAACATTATAAATTGTAGCAATTTATTTTGGTGATGTCAAAAGGAGGGCGTGGATAAGCCTAATAGACATACCTCTATGCTAGGGGCCAGGTTTACATCAAAGAGGTCATTAGCCAAAGCCATAACATCATGCCAAAACTGTTGAGCTCTCGGACACACACACCAAATATGTACAGTATAAACGTTCCTAAGGAGGTACAGCCCCTAAAGCAATTTGGATTATCCCAGGGATTCCACTTGTACAACCATTCCGGGGTCATATAGACCCTATGAAGCACCTTAACTTAAGTCTCTAGTAAGCTGTAGGTCAAAACCCCTTTGTGGTTGATCTCCAAATTTCTTTCCATTGTTCTCATTCCAATCTGTGGGAAAAGTCTGATTCCCAGTCAGCCATGTACTTATCCCTACTGTTCTTTGGGAGTGTGAAGAATGCATCATAAAGCATTCAGAGAATGCCTTTTAAAAGAGGTGTTTTGGCACTGATGTTTGATAGCCAAGTCATTATAGCCATGCCCAATTCCTTAACTAGTGATATAGCCTTATGTCGTACTCGGCTGTAATTGTATAGTTCCCCCAATGGGATGTTATACGTATCCCTCACTTGTTCATACTGGAGAATCTTGCCCTCTTTCACCCATGATCCTAATCTATCCAATACTCTAGACCTCCACCAACTTTCAGAGACTGGGGTCGAAGCCTCCGGAAAAGTTGGATTGGGAAATAAAGGAGGTAGTGACAAGATTTTAGGGATGATGTTATATCTTTTCTGGGCCCATTTACAACTAGCTAAGGACAGTTTGACAATAGGGTTAGTCAAATGTCTTACCAGCTGCCACGGGCTGTCTTGCCAATCCACATTATCCCATGTGTAGGGATGCATAATTGAATTCTCAATAAACACCCACGCCGGCTGCTGGGAAACAGAGTGAGCTATGGGAATGAAGGCCAGTCGAGCTACTTTGGGATAAAGCTTCAGATTAGGGCAAGATAGCCCACCCAATTTTTTATGTTTCATTGATAGTTTCCCAGCAATCCTTAAAGGCCTATTTTGTCATATGAAATTTGGGATCTGCTTTTGCAAACCCCTCAGGACCTTTGTTGGAACCGAGATGGGCAGAGACTGAAAAAGGTACAAAAGCCTCGGAATTAAGTTCATTTTAATCGAGTTGATTCTACCTAACCATGAAATCGGATATTTTGACCATTTAGGTAAGTCCTTGGAGAATTGAAACAACAGAGGTTGATAATTAGCTTTATATAGGGCTTCTGGATTAGGGGTGATGTTAATGCCCAAATACTTTATAGATAATTCAGGCCATGCAAAGTTATAATTTTGACAAATATCCTCCAGCTCCGCTTTGGGAATCCGAACCGAGGGAGCCTCTGTTTTGTCCAAATTTAGTGTTAGGCCGGAGAGTAGATTAAATTGTTCCAAAAGAATCATCAGGACCGGAATGGAGGTGGTGGGATCTGCCAGTGTAAACAAGAGGTCATCTGCAAACAAGCTGCATTTATATTGGTGATGCCACACTGATAAACCTTTGATGTCTGGTGCGGCCCTAATTGCTTGAGCCAAAGGCTCTACTGCCAGGGTGACCAATAGGGGAGATAGAGGGCATCCCTGTCTTGTACCCCTCTCTATCTTGATAATTGCCCTGTCTTTCCCTGGTAAGCGCATCAAAGCTGTAGGTAGCCTATAGTAAGTTTTAATAAGGTTCATGGAAGGGCTTTTAAATCCAAATATCTCCAATACAGCTAAAATCAATGGCCATTCAACTGTTTTGAATGCCTTTTCTATGTCTAAGGCCAGAAGATATAAGGGGGTGAAGGTCGATCTAGAAATATGGATCAAGTTCAAAACCCTACAGATGTTATGTCCTGCTTGTCTGTTAGGGACAAACCCCACTTGATCCTTATTCACTAAATTCTGTAAAACGTTGGAGATTTTATTTGCTATTATTTAGGCTATTGTAATATCATTGTTTAGTAATGAGATAGGGTGGTTGTTTTGGGGGTCTAGAGGATCTCTGCCGTCTTTCGGAAAAAAAGACCAGCTCTGCAGGATTTAACTCTGCAGGTACATGATGACCCTCAAGAATCCTATTAAACAAACCTACCAAATGAGGGGCCAGTCTAATCACTTAGAAGTAGGACTGGAAAGTAGGGTCTCCATTTTTGCTGGTAACACAAACTTGTAATTGAGTTATAATACTATTCAATCAGATAATGATGTACTTTCCCTCCAAAGAGATTTCCATAAATTAGAGAAATGGGCATCTAAATGGCAGATGAGATTTAATACGAATAAATGTAAAGTTCTGCATCTGGGAAGGAAAAATAGCCATACAATTTATATAATACTAGCGACTTGCCCGTCAAAAAATGACGGTCAATAAAAATTAAATGTTGTGAAATTTGTTTGCAACACAAAAGGAGTCACCTACATTTGTTACCTTTTTTTTTTTCTAAAAATAAAAACACATTATTTATTTTAACTTTTTATTTTTTTAACTTTCAACTTATATTTCACAAACATGAAACTTTGTAACATGAAACTTGTATATGAAACATTCGTTCAACATTTTGTTAACAATACTAACACTTTTCAATACATATTTATCACTGAGTAACTGAGGACTATATTAACTTAGAGTAAGTAAATTGTTTTAACAATAACATGCTTTTTATCATTTGTAACATATTTGTAAAACTCTTGTTAAACTAAATTAGCATTGAATCCAGAGGAAGGCAAACAATAAAAACCCTCTATTGAAACTTGTCCAATTGTATCAAAGAGGGAAAAAAAATAATTCCTTCCTGACCCCATTAACTGGCGATCGGATTTCTCCCTGAATCAATACTTTGTCTTTAAATAATACATTTCCAATTATTATTAAAATATTTAAACTTTAAACTAACAATACATATTTGACTATACCACATATATATTGACCAAACTTTTTTCAAAATGCCAAAAACACATATTTAACATCTGAAATTTTAACATCAAACAATAACATTAAACTGTTATAAACTTGAAAAAGTCAGTTAATTGTTTTGTGGGGCCAATCATGTAACTATAAAACTTTGAACCCATTCCAATCTGTTTAAGGATATTTTACTGTTTATTCTTTGGATGTTTTATGTGAAATGTTTTTTTTGTGCAATCATATTGAGTCCCATAAAATGTTGGCATTAAAATGAAAGCATTGTCCTCTATCTTTCCAACACCTCATAGTAGACAATGTTTTTGGTATAAACACATCCATTGTCCAATAAATGACCCTGAGTTTCGTTTTCTTCAACATGCACTTTAATTTCTTTTGGATTAGTGCACCTTGAAAAAGCCACATAGAGTTGTCCATGTGGAAAAACTGGTTCCTTTAAAAATATCCCAACTGACTTAAAAGTTTGTCCTTGGGATTTATTGATGGTCATAGCAAATGCCATTATAACTGTAAATTGTCTCTGTTGAAGTACAAAGGGCAAACCACTCTCACTTGGAGCTAAATCAATTCTTGGTATGAAAACTCGTTCACCTTTATGGGTACCAGTTATAATTTCTGCATGTATAAAATGATCTTTTAACTCATGCACAATTAATCGGGTCCCATTACAAAGTCCTTTTTTTGGATTCATATTTCGCAATAACATAACAATTGCGCCTTTTTTCAATTGTAAAATATGTGGTGGCATTCCAGATGGTGTTAACGAATTAATAAATTCGATACTAAAATTCGATTCACTGTCTTTATCATCTGACAGAATAGAATCTGCACTGTAATAATTCTTTTGTGGTGCATTGATGTATTTTAAAATTTCTTTATTTACATTCAAGGCATCGATATTTTTTTAATATTACTTTGTTTGCAATGTCTGTGTAATCCTCATTTTTAAGAGTGTTTAGAAATATGGCTGATATGAGTGATTCATTGCAAACCATTTCTGATGGAATTTCAATGGTATCATTTGGTAAATGCTGTATTTCTGGATGTTTTCCATCTCCGATTTTAATGAGCCAGTCATTGAACTCATTTTGGCCTTCAGATCTCATATTTAATTCTAATTTGAGATGTGTAAATATTTGCCACAGTTTACTGGTCTTGATACATGTTTCAATGATCTCTGTTCTATTTCCGTGTGGCACAACAGGCAATGTTTGCCTAAAATCGCCTCCTAACAGCATCACCTTTCCACCAAAAGGCAACTTATTATCCATTACTTCTTTTAAGAATCTGTCAATACATTGCAGTGCATGACATGACATCATTGTTGCCTCATCTATGATAATTAGTTTAGTTAGTTTGAATTTCTTTGCTTGTATGGAATTGAGTCGAATATCTGACACTGATGTTTCGAAAATGGGAACTGGCAGCTTAAATCCACTATGCACAGTTCTCCCACCATCTAACAAAAGTGCAGCAATTCCAGTTGTTGCAAATGGCAAAGCTATCTGACCCTGTGATCGAATATAACTCATCAAACAATTGTACAGATAAGTTTATCCTGATCCACCTGGTCCGTCTAGATAGAAATACCGGTCTTTGACCATTTCATCATCTGTAGCATTTGTGATGGCATGAAATGCTTCTAACTGTAAAGTATTTAAAGTTGCCAGTTTTTCTTGGGTTTTTTGTTTTTGAAGCTCAGTCAAAATTGATGTCATCTATAAGTCCTGGATCAGGTAAATTAAAACTTGCACAATTTAATCCATGAGCCAACAATATTTCTTGGATTTCCATCAATGTTTTTAACAAAGCTATTGGTTCTCTGTAACGTTTCAAGAAATCTTCTGACATGTTTAATTTAAATGTTTCCCACAAAGTGAAAGCATCAGGTACATTGCAAAATATACAAATGAATGCAAATTGTTGTCTCATTTGCTTAGGCATTTGATATAGTGCTGCTTCTTCCAGACACCTCTCCCATTCTGTATCATCAGCTATGAAATTTTAAAAGGCTTGCAGCTAATAGGAATGTATCATAAACTATGTCATTCACTGTACGTAAATGCTCAAAACTCTGTGCACCGGGAACATGTAGCAGAAGTAATCTTAAGCTGAAACGTTCAATATCCCTTGGACTGACGGTATAAATGCGTGGTATGATTTTATGAGTATCTCTTCTTCGTTGTCGCCATAGACCATTTACAAATACATAGTGATATGGTATCTCTATGTATAAAAATTGTCTGGCCTCCATAACCTGACAGTTTAATTTAAACCACGCAGTAAGCGTAGTATCTCTGTCTTCACTTTGATATAATGCAGATCTTTCATTTCATTGAGTAAAGCAAACCATCTGACTTTGAGGCAAATGTACAGCTAAACGATAGATAGCATGTGACCGATCATGCATCTCAAATTTCAAAAGGCGCCACATTGCTTCAGGAGCACTCACATACCGAGCATCTAAATAATTTGATAGTTCATCATGTAAAATTGGATTTTCGTTTTCATTTCCAACACCTTGTACAACAACAGTAGCTGCATCGTATCCTTTGTATATATATTTATACACATACTTAATTGATTTAATTGAAGTGCAAGCTTTCACATTGATGTATGCATTGTACTTAATGAGCAAATGTGGATTGTATGGAACGACAAATCTATTATCAACCTTTTGGCCACGGATAATAGCTGTTTGTCCTTGTGTTCTTTTATACAAAGGATATCCATCACAATTTGCATAAGTTTCCAGTTGAAATTGTTTTGGAAATTCTTTAGTACATTTTTTATTTTCCATACATGGTGAATTCGGATTCATTTCTCCACATGGGCCATGAATCATTCTATGTGTAACAATCTCCCAAAGTTTTTTATATTTTTCTTGGTCTGGCAATTCTGCACAAATTACTGAATCCACTCTCTCTGCAGTGTTCAACTTGTCTTTTTCCTGCAGTATTAAAAGTATGTGAGCATGTGGCAATCCCCTTTTTTGAAATTCAATTGTGTAAACATAAGCCACACATTGTCCAAATAAGTGTGCTTTAGTGATATCATGAATTAATGAATTGAGTTTGATTTTAAATACTCTTGCCACTAAATCTGGTCGGTCAGAAGTACTTTGTCCCAGATTAAAATTTTCCTTGATCTCTGGCCATTGTGGATTACACGTGAATGTAATAAATAAATCCTGGTTTTCCAAATTTTGTAACAATAGCCATGGCATCATTATACCTTTCTCGCATATTGCGAGGAGATCCTTGGAAAGAGGATGGCAAAATAATTGCTCTTCCAGCTGGAATGTCTCTGTTGGAAGCTAAATCTGCCACATAATCCATTAATCCACAATATTGTTCTACTCGTAATTTATTTTGTTGATATTTAATAAAATTTAGATTATTGGCTTCAACTTGTAAATATGAATCAATAATCCATTGTTGAGTGAGTTTTCCTCCATGTAAAATTGGATTAAAACAATCACGGATAGCAGTTTGTGCCACTTTATATTCCAGCATGGAAATATTAGATCTAATATGAAGTTTAGTATTGGGATAACTTTCCAATTGTAATTTTGGTTCCCATTCTGGTTCCCCATATGGAAAGAAAATGGGATATGTCATTGGATCTAAATTACAGCTTAATATATTAATGTTGATAAATGGTTGTTCTTCATTGCGTGGATATATTCTAATATCCCGCTGAAAAGTTGGTTCACCATCTTCATTTTTAAACACCATGGCAACCTCGTTTACAGTAGGTAAATTATATCTTCTTTGATCAGTGTTGCGATCTCTTTTTAACACCATATTGACCCTTGGTGTAGGCAATTGATGTCTTTGAGCATGTTCCTGTTGTTCTTTTTCAAGCTGTGCTAATTGTTTGTATGCTTGACTATATGGGTTTTTTTCCATAATTTTTTCAAGCTGTTCAAAGACTATGCGCAAACACTGTCTATTTTCTGGAAGTGTCATTCTTTGTTCCACAGCTTCCATCGTATCTAAGACATATAACTGTGCAAATTTCCTTTGCTGTCCTTCTTTTGGGTGTAAATGTGAAGTTCGGTGGTATATTTGACCTTGAACTCTGAAACAGCAAGGACCATGTCCTGGTACATTTTCTGCTAATGTTGCACCCATTGAAGCGAATGAAATTGCACTGTTATAAGACCTTATGTTTTGTTTGAAATTATTATAATTTGAAAATGTTGCATTCTAAATAATATGGAAATGGGTGTCTTACTGGAAGTTTCACCTTTCCTTTCTGACAGCAACTAATGACATTTCCGTCAGTAGGTCTTTCCTTTATAAAATGATAGGCCCCACAAAACTGACAAACCACATTAAGTAACCCACAATAATGAGTATATACTTCTACTGCAGTAGTAAACACATTATCATGCATTTCTTCAACATAAATATCAGACCCACTTTCTATATGTACATTTTTTTCTTGTGTTTCTACATTTAAGTCATTCTGCCAAATAGTCATTGGACAATGGTTCACAGAGATGTTTTTGTTTACTTTTACGTTTCTTTGAAGCCCCAACTAATGGGAATATAAAAGTAGGCTAGTTTTGTGAGATATATTACCACAAGATTGTTTGTAGACTCCCATTGGAGGGGTAAAAAATATATCTCTCCTCCCTGTAGAAATGTGGGCCTGAATAACGAGAACTTTCCGGCTCTCAATTTGTTAACCCTCCTTTTCCTTGTCTCACCCTTAAGGATTGTTTATCATACTGTCTGATTAACAGTTATAAACATATAACATTAAATGGGCTAATGCCTGGAAGGATAATGGTATTTTAAGTAGGCTTGTTGAGGATAAGTTAGAGTGCTGTTTAACCAAAGTTTTTCTGTATGTAAAGCCCTTTGCTTCTCCCTTGAATAAAAGGCTGCTTGAATTGCTCAGCTTAAAACTGTTCTGGGGACAAACTGTTCAGTCCAGAAGCAAAGAATGAATCACATGACACAACAGCAGCAAGGAAAGGGGGTGAAATACTAACCTCTATGAGGTTGTGGTGAGATAAACCTACTCTTGAGTGGGGGAACTCCCATCTGTTCTCAGAGGTAATAACTCAGACAAGCCGACATTCATGAATATTGGGTACGGACAGGAAGGGTACACAAGCACACAACACTACAGGGAATGCAGACGCAAACGTGCCCCTAGCCTAGTCAGACATTAATTTAATATTAATACACATTCATTGAATCTTATTTAAAGACTAACAGTAATATTGAGTGTATGTTTATAATCTATGCTTTCATATGTGTGTTCATGTTGATTTATTGATATATTTATTTCATGTTTTTAATCTATGCAAAAATAGGTATGTTAATTCTCATTGATTAATACAGATAAAGTAACATATTATACATTAATTTTACTATTTTGCATAATTGCAGTGAATTCTACGTGAATGACCAGAGATAGTGACGTTTGCACAAATTGAACATCATAAAGATAATTTGGACAGGTATAGAATTTTAATTATATTACTATGGCAAAATATTAAAAAAGATGATGTTTTTAATGTAGACAAATATATGTCTGTTGATGTTCATTTAATGATATTGATGAAGCAAAAGTTTAAAAATATGATCTATTTCATTTTACAGTTTATTCGGATCTGCAAGGGAATAAACAGACAGTGTGACGTTTGCAGCCTTTGAATAACATCAATATCATCTTAACAGGTATAAAATGTTATTTTGTAGTGACGCATAGAAAAAGGCTATGGGCCTCATTCAATTGCGATTTGGCCAATTGAATAAGGCTCTATATAAGCACATAGCATATTTTTATACACAATTTTTTAGTTAGTGTCATCAGAAGCTGATGGCTTTTGATGTAATCAGACGTCTTCTTCAAGGGGGGGGGGGAGTCAGGTTACATCGAAACGAGTCAGCTTCTGATGAGAGTGTTAAGGAGTTTAATTAGGGAGTTGTGGGGAGTGATAGTGGGCGCATAAAGATTTACCAGTGAGACTTTGTTATTTAGTATTGTCCCAGTCTGTATTAGGAAGTTACATTTGTATTTTATTGTTTTTTCAAGTTCAAAGGGGAATTTTTTATGGATTAGAATGGCAGCACCCGCTTTTTTAGTTTTTTGGTTGCAGGTATAAAAGTTAGGATAGTCTTTGTGTAAGAAAGAGGGAGCTTTATTATTAGCAAAGTGAGTCTCTTGTGTCTCTTGTATAAAGATAACTGATGGTTTATATAAAAGAAAGGCCTTCCTTCATTTACATGGGGGGTTAAATCCTCTCACATTATGGGTTAGAATTCTGTAGTTAATGTCTGTCATGTGACTGGTGGGTGAGTGTTAGATTTCCTGAAATGTATGTTTCCTGATGAGGGTTCACTAAGTTGAGTAAGAGCATTGGCATCTCTGGGCTCCAGCGCAGATCCTCCAAGCTGTCAACCAATTCCATTGGTCTTCGTGGTGTCACTCAGAGATAGGAAATATACAACAAAACAAAAATACAAGAACATTAGAACATTCATACAACAAACTGAATCAATATGCATATAACTTCTCCCTACTCTCATTAGATTACTCATTTGTTTAGGGTAGAGGGTCTTGAAAACAAAAAACATTAAAGTCCCTATGGGGAGAATGTTGCATATCAAGTTGAAGTATAGCATAAGTTTCCAGGGCATAGTGCCCATTAGTTGTCAATCACTAATTTTTTTTATCAGGGCTTTCACGAGAGCCTTGATTAGTTAATCTCTTTAGTCTGCTTATATTTAGCTCTATAAATGATTTTTAAGACATTGCAATATTCTAGAAACAGGCCTGCTTTCTGTTATTTGGGTCATAGTAAGCAGTGGGATGCCCACTAGATTATTACAACCTGTTAACTACAATAAACATTGTTTTGTCTATACTAAATATAAAGAGCAAGTTATTTAAACATTTAAAGACAATAAAGAATGAAAGGTATTGTAACGGAACCCATCACTGTTTTACCCGGTTTTATGGTTATTTAATTATTATGGTTAAAATATGATCCTACTGTTATACTGTATGTATGTTGGTTTATGCTCTGCAGAATATTAGCCCAGACTATTTCAGACCTTGGCATAATAGATAATCCTATTACAAGGGCTCCTCATAAGCAAGAGAGGTCCATTGTGTGAAGTGTTCACATTGTGAAGATGGAACAAAGGGAAGGATGATCTAATCAATGTCTGATTGTATCAAAGTAGCCAGGTAGCCTCAGGGAGGTGTGACCCACCTATTGTCCCTCTATGTGTATTGTGTGGCCAACTATGGTGGATGTGTATTGCCTGTGGGAAGAGATGTGTATATATATATTTCTGCACAACAAAATAAAGTCAGTATTATTTGACTCCCAATTGAGTGTCGTCCAATATGGGAGGTTGGGGATGGTGAGACTGTAGTGCTTCTTGGATATTTTACCGTATACCAGTGGAGATATTGGATTCATGTTCCAACTCTGTTACAGGTATGCAAGTCACACCACCAGATATCTATTTTTCCAAATTCCCATCATTTAGGGTTACATGAAGTTCCTGTTCATAGTTTTAGGAAGAGTTGTTTTAGCCTGATCAGTTAAGGGCTTTCAGTTTTTCCCTGAGTACCATTGGAGGTCTGCTATGGATTTTTTTAGATTGTTTGTTTTTTGTAGTCTCTGTCCAGATCCTACTTGGTCTGGTCATTTGCGGGCGATCGATATCTTTTTCCAGACCTTCTTCGGTGAATAATTGTAGGCGGAGTAGTAAGTTCTTGCTCTCTTAAGGGGAGTGAACTTTATAAGTAGAGCCTCTATATTGCAATATTAGAGCAAACGGGAAACCCCATTTGTAAGGGAACTTAAGCTTGGTGAGGATCAGCAGGATGAGTTTCATGGCTTTGCGTTTGGCAAGAGTCAATGGGGAAAGGTCCATGTAGGCTTGGAGGAAGGTTTCGTTAGGGCCTTTTATCTCAGGCGTTTTTCTGGAGGCTGCGAGAACTAAATCTCTAGCTCTATGTTGTGCAAACCTGAGTATGACATCTTTAGGCAGGTTTTGATCTCCCAATGAGCCCAGTGCTCTATAAGCTCTTTCAATTTCCCAGTCAGTTTCATGGTGTTTGGGTAGGAAAGCAGTGCTTTGACATATTGCATCAGCTCAAAAGTATTTTTGGGGATCCCTCCGATTCTGATGTTATGTCTGCTGGAACGGTTCTCCAAGTCTTTTACTTTGTTCTCCAATTCTTGAATTCTAGAAGAATTTTGTGTGATTTCTTGTTTATTTAGCTCCTGGGTTTCTATTATGTGATCTGTAGCTTCTTCAAGTAATTGTGTTCTTTGGCTCAGTGAATGAAAGTCTTCTATTTTATCTAGGGAACGGTCTGCTAGTTCCATATGTTGGGACGTTTGCTCTGAGTTATCCTCATTTTCTGAGGCATAGGATTGGCCAGATCCAGAGCCTTGTGATGGGAGTATTTGAGCTTCTGGGGCTCTAAAATGATCTGGAATGCTTTTACTAGCGATGCTTTTCTTGGGTTTGCCCATTTTGTAGGTAACAATATGTTAAACTTGAAGGCACTTATATTGGAGCTCAAACTTGGTGGTGTTAAATTGTTAATTTTATAGATATATCATAATTGTGGTTGAATGTGTTATATCCTCCCTCCCCTGTGTCCCTTGCCCCTTTTCCCTATGTCTCTTCCCCCCCCCCCTGTTCTAGGAAGAGCCAGTTGGGGTATTGTTCAATCTTGCCCAGTCAGCTCCTACAGGCGGTTTGTGGGCATATAGGTAGGCTCCCCACTCCAGGTGGAGGTGCCAGGGAGTTTGGGTATATTTAAATTACTCCCTCTCCTGATGTTGCCTAAGTGCTGTGGGAACACATAATCAGGATGTCCTCAAGGATGGGACCTGAAGGGAAGGCGATAATTAGCGGGGAGGGGATAGTGTATAGTATAGAACATGGGGATTGGGGCAACTGTAGTAGTAGGCGCTGTTATTAGGGGTCCCATCGGTCACTCCAGGTTTTGAACTTTATTGTAAGTATAATTATAAGCTTACCACATGTACCTAGATTTACCACCTACCTTATACCCCCATGTGAAAATAATATAACAACATGATATATCATATTCACACAGGTGCCCATATTGTTGGTTGTTTAGTTGGTGATATATCTGAACTCTTTGTGCTGGATGTTCCTCTGACTCAGTCCATGTGGTTTGCATTCTCGCTTTACAGGCTTCTGTTGTTTTCGGATCAACTGCATTCTGAGCTTTGTGTCTTTGGATCCAAGGCATTTGAAGAATTTTCAAAAAATTATTCCTGGTAATCTACTTGACTCCTCTGCATTTTTCTGAGGAGGTATTTGCATACCAGCTTCTACGTGCAGTGGTCCAGCTCCCCATCTAGCCAAGATCTGCCTTAAGAGATCATATTTGCTTCTGCCCACAACTAATTGCAATATTTCCTTACTTTGACTTTGAAGTGAGGTCGCCATGGTAAATGCTCAGAAATAAAATACTAGGACAGAAGAAGTGTAAGGGAATTAATTGCATTTTTGTATATCTGAGTTCTGGGGACTGATGACATTTGTAAATATCACTTTTTAGTATTTTAGCTGCCCAGTTATAAAACACTAATGCTCTCATAAATAATAAACATAAAATATAATCCCACTCATTGCCAGCCACATTGTGAGGAAACCTTACAAGTGCTCTTCTAACATGGGTGTGTGGGTGGAAGGGTTAACCAAAAAACAGCTTATCCAAACTAGCAATCACCTACAATGACTCCCTTTAATGGTCACCTATACCCCCAAATCAATAATAAAATGCCGCTACCACAAGCCAATTTCAAATTTATACATTTTTTGGAAGCCGTTGATTACCCAAATCTATAAAAGTCATGTAAAATCCCACCGTTTACAAGGTAAAATGTAACCCCTTATACACTATAAAACATCTCTACTGTAATGTAAGGTTCCAGAGAGCACATAAACAGAAATTAATGAATAGATATTTGAATGCCCGCACTTCCCACTTATATCCTTTGTTTGTTCACCCCAAACAATTACCAACTCATGTATTGTGTATCCAGCTCTTCATAACTACTTCAGTTTTTTTTTAGGATAGATACTGGAGTCGGTTGTCAGTTTCTTCTCCAGTGGACCACGATTTGTCTTCGCAGTCTGCTATGCCTTACCCATCTTGGGTGACCATACATGAGATACACAAGCCCCGTCACCACAAGGCATCAATCCAGAAGGTTTTTTTTTTTTTTTGTTTTTTTTTAGGGTCTATCATTTATTTTAGTCTCTAATATATGAACCTCAGTATCAATTATTTGTTGCAGGATTTCTCTTCATTAAGAGATTCATGGATAACATAGCAAATCTTTTGTAAGATCTTAGCTTTACCAACTCAGGAACCGTAAGATGAGTTTCCTGATTGAAGACAACCTGACATAAGAATGTTAACTGCCTGATGTGCTGGGTCTGTCCATCTCTCTCCTGTCACATGACTCATATTGGTCATCTGGAAGCCATGAGAGTCACCGGGAAGTGGTAGTTGTGACTTTTCTCCTTCTATCCCTGTACAGTGTGCAAGTATGACCAAAATACCAACTGATGTCATTGGTGATATCAATGTTTGTGTTGCCTGATTTTCCATATTAATTAACCTGAAAAAAGGTTTAACTCCTCAATAATTAAACAACCCCCAAATAACTTAATTGGCTTCCAGAACACCAATGTGAATCATGTGAGGTGGCGACAGACCAATCACATTCAATTAAAAACATTTTATTTACAGATTACTTTATTATTGAATTTTTATATATATTTTTTAAGTTGTATTATAATAAATGTTGACTTACAGAAATAACATTATTATCTGTTCTATTTTAACAGTATTAAAACTTATTTCTAACTAACAATGACATGATTGCACTCCAACTCCCCCATTTGGTGGGATATAAATACTCAATTATTCATACAAATGAAATACACACACACATTGAGATCATATTGAAGTGTTTTTTAATCTTGTTAAACAATACATTTTTTGTATTTCGAGGAAAGAAACTGCAATTCTTCCCCTTTTTTTTGCATTTCTTTTTTTTTTTTTTGTATCTAAAACCGGTCCAACATTTTTTTTGTATAATAAATAATTTAAAGATATACTTTAGGCAAATAGATTTTAAAGGTAAATACGGTTTTACAAATGCAAAATAAACAAACAGAAAACCTTAGATAAAATAAAAACAGCTCCAGAAAAAAGGGTACCTAGTCTCACTATTCCACAGTAGAAAAATAAATTAAAAAAAGGATTACTTAATCATGTGAAATACATTATTTATATATATATATATATATATATATATATATATATATATATATATATATATATATATATATATATATAAATGAATACATATATAGAGCAAACTTAAAGGCAGGCCACACTTTTAAAATGTAGATTAATTTGGTAGGAAACAGATTTAGTTACATTTCCATGTTAGTGAGCCTCTTGTGTACAGTGACGTTGCATCAGGGGATGCAGTGCGGAGATTATCTTAAACAGTTTTTCATTCTAACTTATACAACCACTCTCCCTTATCTGTCATACTGCAGTGAAAAGCTATAACAAGTATTTTGGCTACTTGCACCCCCAAAAAACTAAAAAGGTCATGGGGAGCAGTCTTCCACAGTTATGGGATAAGCCTCACACAGATTATATATTCACATATAAATATGTATAGCTGTATACATGTATTTATGCACACAGTTTTGTGTTTTAAGTCCTATATGTATACACATGTACATATATTGTGGTGTATCAATATTTATATAGTTTTACAGATTCATCGAATTTGTATTTATCTGTATATAATTTACAGAAAATTTTTAAATTTAGTTAATGTCACAGCTAAGGTCCCAGTTACTGCAAAAAGAAAAAGAAAAATCCCAATTAATTGTTATTAAAAGAAATGTTAGATCAGAAATAGTCAATATGTAGATCTACCTGGACCTACAGGCCCTTTCTTGCAGATATCTACTACACTACATTTATACTTTATATCACTTGAAGCTTTAACACATTATACAAAAAAAACAAGTTAAATTGAGGTATTTTACAAAGTCTTCCACATTTTCAGAATGTTCTGTGCCCTTTGAGTTCCATTAAATCAATAAATTTGTGTTATTAACCATAAAAAAAAATATGGATCTGGACATTGTCCTTGACCTTGGTGAAGAATCTAAAAAATAACGGACTACCCCTGTGTTAGATAACTGAACCTAAAAGATTGGCATGTTAAGCATAAAATAACATGACAGAATCGTCCACCTCTCCTTGGAGCAAAAATGTATTATTTCTCAAAATAGGGGTGATAAACTACATGAGCATGCCCAGCTGGTAGATCTATACATGTAAATTAGAACAAAAATAACGTCTTACAGTGAAGGCCTTACAGTACTGATCTACATGTATAGATCTACCAACCAGTCATACTCATGTGGTTTATCGCCTCCCCCCCCCCCTTCCCACCACCACCACCACTTGTGATAATTAATCTCATTAGCAGAGTGGAAGGATTTTTCATTACACAGTGACACCTTAATACGTTCATATATTTATTTAGATGTGTACTTTTCATATTTGTAATAAATGTGACCTTTGCTGTGACATTATCCACAGTGACCGGATAATGTTTCATACCTCTCACTTTATCTAGACTTTGGTTAATGTCCATATTACACACAGGGTTGCTGGATTACGTCAGGAAAAGACTGTCAGCATTTATGACATTATCCCTATCACACAGATACATACATTACATCATGAGAATGCACATTATAAAAGTAATTATTAGAAGAAAAAAAAGTAATAGTGTTCAGGCATTTCCATCTGTTTTAGCCTACATAATAATAGTGTATCCATTCCTTATCCAGACTTCTGTCCGGTGATCTGCTGCTCGTAATTGTAATTCGGGACGTACCAAGATATTTATCTTTCTGAACAGCCACTGCACAGAAATCCACTTATAATCAATGAGAAAAATTAAACCCAGAAGCACCTTCCCGAGGATGAAAGGGCATAGTTCTGTAATACTAACAGGTTGTTTTTCCTTATCCTACACCAGATGCATGAATTAAATGATTTTTTTGATGACTCTGTGAAGTACAAGGGCAGAGAGGAAGGCAGAATACGGTGGCTGCTCTGAAGCCTCAATATTATTTTGATTTAAAGGGCCACTGTAGTAATCCTATAAAAGGGCGCTAAGAACAGTTACGTAGGACCTGATAAGAAACCAAAACCTTCATTAAACTTTTACTGTGCGTTTAAAAAATTTAATTACTATTTTTTAATCATGTCTCCAGGCAGTATGAGCTTCTTATCTATCCAAGGCCTGAATGATGTATTGCCTCTGGAATGGGAGCTGGCCAGAGAGAATGCTCTCCAAATAGGCATACCGTATTTGCAAGATGACAGTGGGAGGCAACTAGAAAGTGTGTTTGTGTATACTGCTAGCAGCTCAAGTTACTCTTCTGCCTGCTACTAATATGTTTTACAGAGTGGTCTGAAAACATTTCCAATTTGGTACTTTCCCCAGGGTGGCTCCCACTCCAGATACAATATATGATTCGGAGTGTAGAAAGTATCATGGGGCATGATTTAAGGAAAAAAAAATAGTACAAGTTAAATAAATGCTTATTTTTTTTCTTATGAAGTCCCACCTATTATTTATAGGCCCTTTTATAATAACTCTAAAATGGTCCATTATTGTACCTTTAAATCTGCTCACCTCCCAATGCCTGTCCCTGACTGAAAGATTAAACTCGTTAATGCTCAAAAAACAGCTCCCTTAAGTCTGTTAAAACGGCAGAGCAAAGCTAGAATGTAATATTTTAACTATCAATTGAGATAATAGCAATAGGTTGTTCTTACAAAAAAAAAACGAAATTAGTTTCAGATCACTGTCCTTGAATATTGCTATTTTTTGCAGAAATTTCTCTTCAGGATTCTCCTACCTGGCCTCTTATCTCAGGGGCTAATTAACATTAAAAGTAGTGGGAGGGGCAGGAAGAGAATGCGTAGTAACCAACCTAATCACTTCCAAGTCCCAAAGCCTCTGTGATTATTTCATTTGAACCAACAGGGCACTCTTCCTGCGAACAACCACGCCGACTGCGAGTGTTAATTAATCTCCTGCTATAAAGACCTTGATACGTAGAATAGAAAATAAATGCTGTCTAAATATTTAAGGTATATTATCAATAACAAACAATAATTTAGATTTCTTTCAAATAACATCCATTTGTTAATAACCTTACTTATATGCAAATTTGTAATTTATATCATAATTGGGACTCTTTGTACCATCAAATTAATTTGCTAGCTCTCAGGAACATTACATCCAGTTATTTACTTCAAAGTTAAATAACCAACCGTTATGGCTTGGAAATCTCTGGTCTAGATCAAAGAACTCCAATGTTGGTCCCCTAATTCATTATAACTCAAAAAGAAGACAATACAACTTTGAAATACAAATTAATTCGCTCGTCAGTTTCATTCTCACGCACTCACAGTACCTTTAAAGCCATTCACTCTCTCCCAGAAATGTACACACTTTCCGACGATGTACCGTGGTATGAATTTACGAAGTACCATAGTGTGCTACTTGCACTCAGTAATGACGGTTTCTTTGCTGACGCTCACTAATTGGCGATTTATCTGTGGATACCCTTTACACCACTATGTTCATTTTCTTGAACATTGTAGGGTAGAATGGGCAGGTTTCACTGGTACTGCCATAGGTAAGAATATGCAAGAAGATATTTCAGGGGAAGGCTGCCAGCAAGTAAGCTTAGTGAAAGTACGTGCTCAGACAGAGAACGGGTGGGGGAGCAGTAAAAGAGCTTAGTTGGTGGGTGCCCATCAAGGGCTGGAGCGTATACTAGGATAAGAACTATAGCGGGCAGTGTAGGAATATGTACCAAGATGGCATAAACACTGATTCCGGGCTAGGCATTGGTATGCTGTCAGATGCACACCATTGCCCCTGGTGCTAATCCCCAATAACAAAGGAAAGTCTGTGTATAAAGTTTAAATGTAGTTGACTGCACAAAGTGTCTCATAATTGTAGTGTGTACTATGTCTAGACACCTTGTACCATTCACCTAGGGTTTGTAGTGTATTTATATATCATGTGTTTGCCCCATGGGGACTGTAGTGTATTTACATGCTTTGGAAAGAGATTAGCTGGGCAGGCATAGAGTGGCAGGGTAGAGTATACATTAACTAAAGTTTTGCCAGTCACATAGTGTGCGGTCTTTAAATATAATTTTATGACTAGCAATATACAAGGTACCAACTGTATCTCAAATCCCACACAATGCATTACCAATATGTGGGCATATTACAGTGTATACATCTGGGCATGAATGATCGCTTAGGCAAAGTGAACAAATATATCCTGCCACGTTGCAAAAGCAGACAATACTGGGTAGGGAAGGAAAGAAGAAGTCACTAGACCAAGTGCGCCAGCCTATGCCAAATTCGCTCACACAAAGGAATACTGGTTGTTCACGGCTCGTGCCCGTGAGGCAGCGCTGCTGGCATCGCTCGAGTCCTCTGAGCTGGCACCCCCTGGCTGGAGCTGCTGCAGGTGAATCGCTGCTTCCTCCTGGTCTTCCACAGTGGCTGCCCCCTCCTCGTGCTGAGCAACAGGAGGCTCCAGAGGGGGTCTGCTGACCAGAGGCTCTTCCGGGGGAAAGGTGTTCAGTGGGTACCAAGGGGGCTGCAGTGCCCCCTCTGAACTCTGGTGCCGAGACAAAGGGTGAGGGGGCAGTGGGGGTGGGTTACGGCTGTTGGCTACCTCTGCAAAGAGAAAGAAAACTCTTTAAACCCTTACATTAAAAGGAATAAAACAAGGTAAAAAACTCAACCAAACACCATCACAGACTTTCATTCACACAGTTTTCATGTTTTCTAGAAAAGCTGGGGGTCAGAGAACAATTTAGTTAAGTTATAAATGCTCATCAATTTCAGTTTTGGTAAAACAATGTTTTTTTAGAAAATTTGAATTCAAATTAAATTATGCCTAACTAACAACTGTGTTACAGGGCAGTTTGGCTTTATTTGTTTTACTATCCTTACTCTAATTTACTATTCAGTTGGAAAGGAACTTCTATTATAGAGCCCCATTAAGGCAATTCAACTTGCGTTTTAATAACAACACTAGTTTAGCTAAAAAAAAAAAAAAAAAAACTCTATACATTAGTATTTACTTTTGATAAATGCTATTAATCGTACATTCTTTTGAAGCTCAACACTTGATAATAGTCAAAAAAAAATTAAAAACTAAAAAGGCAGCAAGTTTTCTTGTATGTTTTCTCACTAAGGATAAAAAATGTAACTACAGTCGGAATAAATGTAGTTCATACCGATGTTTAGCAATGAACATGCTGGAAAGTTCTAAAAACAAAACATGCTTTAAAGTTATAAAAATCCTTTCTCTATATGTTTTAATAGTGAACTAAAAACGGTGTCTCCACAGCATAATTGCTTAAAAATGAACTAAAAAAAAAAATTCAAAAATTCAAATTCAAAAGATGCTGTACATTTCTGATGGTGGTCCTTTAATCAACTTCCGATGGATCTTTGTGAAGTTTACTTCACACAGTCTAGGAAATGAGAAGATGCCATGTTACTACGTGTTGCTTCCATCCACTTTACTGGGATACTTTAAAGAAGCATGGTAGTGTGTTTACAAGTAAAGCTTATACGTTAGATTATTGGGCACAGTCTATTCAAAACAGTACGCAGCTTAAAATATTAACATTTATTTATTTTGTATTACTCTTTAATGTATCAGTTTTCTCCCCAAGCAGAGCTGCTTATCTAGGTTTATCTAGGAGTCTGGCCATCTCTGCGTGGAAACTGGATAAAAAAAAATCTGACCAGTCAGACTCTTGTTGAGCATGCTCAGTAATTTACATAGAAGCCTCTTAGAGTAAATAAACAACAAAAGAGGGCATTTTGTCCTTGATCAAAGATGCAAATTAAGTAACATGGAAACAAAACAACACATTTTAAAATAAGATTTTTTTTTTTCAATATGCTCAATTCTCATTCTATGAAACACTGCCTTTCATACAGTGGTCCTTTAATTGAATGAAGCTAATGTGCAAAAAATACATTCTGATGAATAGATTTTTATTTTTTTTTGCCAGCTAATTTGTGCAGTATTGATACAAAAAAGTTTGATAATGACAAATAAATTTAATTTTGCCAGCAACAATTTACTGTTAAAACATCAGAACTGCGCATGAGGTCCCTTTAAAGGCACACTAAAATGTCATATTTACAGTACAAGCTTTAGCAGAACGTGATTTGATAAGACGCTAAATGTTTTTACCAAGTTTAAAATAAAAACAGTCTGTAATTTGTAAGAAACCTAGAAGGCACTGGAAATAAAAAAAGTTTAGTTAGTTAGTTAGTTATGTTTTCAATTCAGCTCTGTAGAAATACACCTTTTTATAAAGCCACTTAACAGAACTAAATAGACGAGTAAGCCCCCATAGCATAACCCTCTGCTTCAAACTACAGGTAGGGTAGCAATCCAAGAAGGAATTAACAAGGGCAAGCAAAGCCAGCTAAATATAAGATTTGCTCTAAAAATGCTTTTATGTTTTTGACATCGACTAATGTTTTTAGTTGGTTACATACTTAAATGTATGAAGATTTGTTCCCAATCTACGGTGGTCCTTTAAACCGTGATGAAGGCTGCTGTGTCTCAGTCTACATTTTTACTCTGTGAACTGTGCGAAAGTGAAATACGTCAGCCTGTATCACAGTGTATAGATAAACCAGGCTGGCTGAAACGCTGCCATCAAAATGGAATCAATATAGGCGATTTTAAACTTTTTTTTGCATGAATGTTATACTATATGTGGACTGATGAATCTTTTTTACACTTAAAAAAATTTAGATATTTTGCATCACTCTGTGATATTATGTATAAAGCTCTACAAATGATGCCTGGAAGCTGGTCCACTTACTGGTAATAAAAAGTATGAACTGCTGAAACAATTTTCTGACTCTCAGAAAAATGACCACAAACAAGGGCTGGTATAAAATGTCTTGATCTCATGCCAGGATCTGACCTGTATAACTTGTCTTCTTGGTAAGACGCCCTCGCCAGGAGGGACTGTGGAGGAGCGTGCAAATGGGACATGAGTGGCAAGAGGCAGCACTTACATACAGTCATTCGCTCCAATGGAGATGGGATTTGATGGTGAGTCTGGGATGCGGTGGGGAACCTCACACACGGTCGTTCTACTGTCAGCCCTGTCTCGGCCTGCAAAGAACAGACGGGGCCAATCAGAGAGGAAGATGGGGTGAGAAGGGAGAAGTGGGATCAATGCATTTTACGGACGACATGTGGTGAAGTTCAAGAAGGAAAATGCTGCAGGGTTAACCAACTTGGTAAGTATCCACCTCTCTTACAGACAAAGCAGGTCTGGTGCAGAACAAAGATCAAAAAAATACCCCCTTTTTGAAGTCACTGAGCTCAAAAACGCATGAAACGCTGATCTGACAAACTCAATAACAAAATTCTCTAATATGGATTTTAGCATGATTTAGGGAACATTAATCATATGGCTATTATATTATCATGAATAAAAATTGTTCTAGAACACAAACCATGTCCCTCAAAAGGTTGAAACCAAATGTAAGTTCAGGACTTTGTCTAGTTTGTCTTTTACTGTCCCATGTATAAAGGGACATGAAGCGCTACTGGTTTTATCAATCATTTATAAGAGCATGTTTAAACCATTACAAAATGTGTTCTTTTGCATAAAAAAAAAAAATAGTAAAAAAAACCTGATATCATTGAAACAGATAGGAAATGCAGAGAGCATACTGTAGTTTGTAGATTTCATTTCGTGGGAGAGGGCAAGTCCCCAAGAGTGATTAAACTTCTGAATAATTTGTTTGTGCCGAGACCTTTATATGAAAAAATGTAAAAACACTGCGATACATTATAAAATACCCTCTTATGCAACAAAGAAACAATTACTTCCATGTAACTTTGAGAAGGAAAATTCAAAATTTCAATTATTAAATTAAATGCTATTAAACAAATGCATTTTAGTGACGTTACACAAGTTTTTACTTGTCAGCCATTCTGATCCACCCAATAATAGCTTGTAGCTCTTGCTAATGATAGATCACAGCCAATAATTGCACATTACCAACTGGGGTTCTACACTTATCCTTTTCAATGCAAGTATATGAAAAATAAAAGACTGGGTGCGCTCATATGTATCTAGTGAGTGTTGTTATTCCCCGGGGTCTGAGCCGGTCAGCTATTTATTTTGCATAACGTACACCAAGGACAATATGTCTTTAGTGTACGTTATTCGCATAGGGGTAAGTGGCAATTACTGGTTACGATCTGTCATTAAAAATACAGTTGTGCTATTAATCAAAGGTAATTAAAAAGTGGAGTTATTAGCTTAATTTTAAATATTCATCTACCTAACTTCCTCTTCAAAATGTGCTGATAGATAGGACACCCTCACATAGGTTTTTAAAAATGCAAGGTAAATTTCAATACCCATCACCCTTTAAAAGGAGGGATTTGTTTCATAAAATATTTTTTTTTTTTTAAATCGATAATTATACATTTTATACGAATAGTTTGACGGAACAAATAGATCTGAACAATTTGGTTATAAACTGCTTTCCATATATAAAAAAAATGCTGAAATCATTAAAAGAAAGTGAGACGCATCATGGTTTTGTATACTCAGATTCTACAGATTAAATAACAATTTTAGAAATAACCAGGTTCATTTATAAACGGAAACACATTTCCAGGGTACAAAAGCGAAAATACACTTTTTTTTCTCTCTCAGGTGACACAAAAAAAAAAAAAAAATTGAGTAAAAAAAGCATATTTTTGTAATTCATAATGTCACCTATCATTGATCTTTTAACAGATTTATCAATGTGTAGTTAATATAAAGAGAATGAAAATACCTTATTTAAATGTGCGGTCAGCAAAGGACCATTGTAATGCTCTAACATCTGGTGTTAGATGTTTTAATTAGGCACATATCATTATAAAATAAGCAAGTTTGGGGACTTAAAAGGTTATATTCAATATAAAGCTTATTTTTAAAGATCAAACTCCATCGTTGCCTGTCTCCCCCCACCATAAGGTCATCAGGGAGTGCAGCTCAGGCTGGCAGGCAGTGCTAAACTGTCAGACACTAATGTGTATCTACACAATGCCCCTCGCTGATCGGGGACTTGCTGCGTTAAAGTTGTTTTCCTTGGCAGCCTATGAACTTCAATCCAAACAGATTGTTCCTAAATCCCCCAATTACCTTATAATGGGGGAGATCATCAGAACAGCTGAATGTTGATACCCTAATATTTGAGTTGTATTTCCCTGGTATACATCTTTAAATAGGATTATTTTAATGATCAATGCATAATTAAAATAACTAGTTCCTCTTCTTATGGCATTATAAGGTTTCTTTAAGCATTTTTCATTATTTGCCGTTTCAGATAATTCCTTCAAAAGGGACATTGAAAGCATTTTTTGTTGCTAAAGATGAAAGATGGTATTTGATAATGTACCACTGTTCTCTCTTTTTTTTTTTTACATAAAAAAATGATTAAAAAGTTTAACTGCTCTTGGGACTTGACCTTGTCAGCCAATGAGCAGTTACATAGCTGCATGGGTCTGTATGCTCTGTGCACTTTATATTATTGTCAAGGAAGATAAAACCGGTTTTACTAATATTTTTTCATGCAAAACACAACAAAGATAAAGTTTAAAGCTGCTCTTTTAAATGCATGAAAATAAATGTTTTCCATTGTTCCCTTAACACATCCTTGCCTTAAAAGGACTGTCGGCCCAAAATCAAGATTCTTTTTTTCATGTTATTCTTAAAGAGCATGATAATCTGGCTGTGTGTCATTGTTTTCTAAAGTGAATCAATCCTGGGAAATCTTATGTTGTTGTGGCATGTATAAGCAAATAAGCAGCTCATGCAAAACAATTAGCTTTTTTTAGGATTTCAGCAGTCTGCTTGTCTGTCTCTGTCTTCAACGTTATATGGCAGTTAGACCCCTCTACCACCCTTATCAAGCACTCTGAGCTGCACATTAGAATACAGAAGCAGCAAAAGCAATTCTAAATATTTCAGAAGTGATTTACTGTAGAGAAAACCTGCTAGTAGAATGTAAAGCCAGTTATTAATGCTCTTTAAAAGGAAGTCAACTTCCTGTTGGGGTGACAGAGTCCCTTTAAAATGCTCTCCAGTTTATTTCTGATCAGGACAGGGCTTAATGAGACATATGTTTTGGGATAATAATCCTCACCGTGCAACCGCTGAGAAGACACTACATAACTGATGAGCGTAACATCACTGGAGCCCCCCGACTCTAGAGGGATGGGGTGAACACGGAAGTGCTCTAGCATGTCGAAGATGGTCTGGAACCAGAGATGCTGGACACGACACTGACCATCTTCATTCAGGGACAGGCGCAAGTGCTGGGAACAGAGGAACATAACAGAAGTTGAGACTGACAGAAAAAAAAAAAATAATAAAATAATTCCTCTATTGTTTTAGATGGCGATGAGGAATGTAGATTAAGAATTTTACTTTACCATGATCAATTGAAATCCATAATGAAATTAAAAGGCAGGAAGTGATATTTGATAATATATTATCATCGTTATCCTTTATTTGTAACACACCAACATATTCCATAGCGCTATACAGGGGTTATGTCTCTAGGCAAATCAATTTTAACACATTGCAAAAGAATGGAGGGCCCTGTCTGAGCATAAAATCAAATGTACATAGTGCTTTCCCTAGAGCACCCAACACGGTTCTATATAAAGTGTACAAAAACTAGTGAGATGCATAGGAGAGAAGAAAATGGAAGTGAGATAGGATCATTGGCTTACCTTGGCTTTACCCTGGAAGTTAAAGGTCAGCACATACTCTCCCCTCCGTGTTTCGCTCTGCCTCACTAAGAAGACTCCATGGCTACTTGTGCCCCCAGCCAGCACCAGTTGTGCTGCCTTGAGCCGCGACAGGGTGCCATGGAACCACTGAAATTCAGACAGAGGGTGCTCTCCTTCTCCAGGATCCGGATCAGCTTGAAACAGGAATGAAGCTGTAGAAGGAATTGAACAAGCGTATTAAAAAAAGCGACAAAAGAAGAAATCATCATAATCCTGTAAACAAAACAAAAAAATATATATATATAAAAACAAAACAAAAAACTGCTTCTAAAGGAATGGAAAATGGAAAGAACAGTGTTTCTCACATGCTAATAAAAGAATAATATATTTTTAATTTATGGATATCAGAGGAGTGACATCTTTTAGAACAAACCACCATCTCATTCACTAATAACATACTAAGAAAGTTTGATCCTCTTTGACCCCAAAATTTGATCTGCAAGTCTCTGATCTTACCTGTATTATCAGGTGTGTCAGGGAATGGGGTACCAGTGGGGTTTTGGGGTCTCTCTCCCTCATCTATAGGAGCTCGGGGAGGCAACTCTGGTGGGAGAAGCTCCATAGAATCGAAGTGTGATGGTGTCATGGAGACAGAGCTGGGGGAGATGGAGGCCGAGGGGCGTTCAGACAGACCCCCGTACGCTCCTACTGAGACAGAGAGATATGAAAGTCTTCAGTGAGATATCCAGCATGATTAGCTAATGTATTTAATTGTAGCACTGCACTCGCATAGTTAGCAATAAAAGGGTCGGTGATGGGAACCTACGTTGGAATATATATATATATATATATATATACATATATATATATATATATATATACACACACACACACACATTTAGGTTATACAGTACTTGTTATTAACTATACCTTGACAGAGCTGCTCACTGCTCTCTGTGGGTAAGAGAGGTAGGTCCCGGCTAGGCATGCTTTCCGAATGATTAATTTGATGGAGGTCTGAGCTGTCAGCTCTGTGCCTGCAGGAAGAATAGTAGAAGTGAGGATAGAAACAATACAGAGCCACACAAAGGCCACAAGAGAAGCACAGCAGAGGGGCAGCATTCTTTGTAATGTGTAGGAAAAGAACTGCACAATGCATCACATTTCCGAGAATTTCTATACTTAAAGGACCACTGTGGTCGAGCATTTATAATGACTAATTTTAAAGAGCCAAAATTTTTTTTAGATTGTAAAGAAAAAGAAAAAAAAAATACTGCCTCAAATGTATTACATTTGAATACAATTATGCTGCAGTAGAATGTATCATTTTAGTGATCTACTTCCTGAGGTTAGAAAAAAAATGTGAATGCACGGGAAGAATGCATATGCACAAATGAGTTTGTCACATACAACTGCCAGCTCATTCATTACTTCTAATGGAATGGTCATTAGTTTACAAGCATGTACACTGTTCAGGCAAAAGCTGGAGGAAACCGGCTCAGTAAAGAAAACGTAAGCCTTCAGTAAAGTTAATTGCACATTAAAGTGAAAATTATAAAGGTCCTGTTATTTATTTTTTACATTTTAAAAATACTTTGTCTGTTGTCAAGTTGACTTAATTCAAAAATACCATATATACAAAAAATGTTAACACAGTGGTCCTTTAAAACCATCAGCAATCAATATGAAAGTGATTTTAGGTCACAGCTGTGCAACATGACAGCTCTCATGAGGGAGGTTGCAGAAGCTGGAAATAATTTACTCTGGGGGCTTCTTTGAAATAAGCAATGTGTAAATTGTATAACATTACATTAAGGATGATAATATTCATTAATCTAGTAAAATATTTATATAAAACAATCGTCTAGTCTGCAAATATTATAAAGTTGAGGTATGGCTCAATTGATAAATGTTGGTAAAATCCCATGCCCAAAGTATAATTTCAACATTAATAATTTGAATGTATAAGCTTTTTATCCTGACCTGTTTTATTAAAAAAGAAAATTCATGATAACCTTTTCCGTGTCAGTTTTTGAATGAGCAAACAAAATGGCATAAGTCAAGTCGCAACACAGAAAAAATCATGTAATTCTAATTATTTTAACATTTTAAAAACTTACTGGACATTATATATATATATATAGCTTTTTGTATAACATTTTGCAAACAATTTATATATTTTAGTGGCAATGGGAAAGGGACTGAGGTGAATAAGTTCAATTTGAAGCAGGAAAATCTCACCTAGATGTCATGCAGTCCTGTAGGTCTGAAAGCCAAGACTTCATCTGCAGAGGATCCACAGACTCTAGGATATATTCTGAGGAATTCTCCATCTGTCCAGTGAGAGAGAAGAATTATTACTATAATATCCAGAGGAGGTGGCATAACACAAGCATAGTTTGATTAGGTCTTTACATTACAGTCTTGCCCATAATTCATTAACAGGACAATCAATGTGTTTTTATATGAAAAATCATCAATGATGTTGAAAAAATGGATTAGAGCTAGAGTAAGAGATGTTGAGAGTTCAAATTATAAAACAAACATAGAATAGGTGTAGACAGTTTGGTAATGGTGGGTATAAGACAAGTAGGGGCTCTGTACTGCATCGGCAGCCAGACGCTAGTGTTTGACTGTAAGACTACAATACCCATAGTTGTCTCATAACCTCTCTTACAGTATATGTGCTCTCTTTATTGTCTTGTAATCTAACCAGAATGTTTATTAAAATAAAAAAATGAACAAATGAGATTTTAACTTACAGCTCTGCTTTGACCCATCTCTCTATATGACTTAGCTATGTGGATTTGCACACAAGTTTAAATACCCTTAGATTGTAAGTTTGCGAGTTTTCAAGTGTGTGTCCGTGTCTTGGAAACAAGCACTATGTACATTTGATTATATGCTCAAAAACAGGGCCCTCCATTCTTTAAGGTGTTAAGTTTGTTTTTTGCTATGTACTAAACCCCTGTACAGCGCTACGGAATATGTTGGCGCGATATAAATAAAGATAATAATAATAATAAATGCTATTCGCAAGGCATATACCACCAAGATATCAATAGGATCATGCAAATCTTCCTTACATGGCCCTGCATGTATGCACATCCTCAGGTCTACTGAGGACAGATACCAAACAGCAGAGGAAAGAGGGCCCCATTCACTGGCACTAGGTAAACTGATTTGGTCTATGTTTTAAGATAACCTTAAAAATTATAAAGGAGAGACAGATGAAGGGGATAGTTTAAATGGAGAGAATTAAAGGAATATTATAATATCCCAGTGGCAAAATGTCCCCCTGTTTTCCAACACAACAGAGCCATTCTGACCCTAGTCATTACAACCAAATGCCTACCTTTAATACGAAGGTGTTCTCCTTGTCTGGCATCTCTAAGGGGGTTGTGGTCCGAACATCTGCAATAGTTGAGCAGGGAATACTGATCCGAGGCTTGGTAGCCTGAAAATGAAGGAGGATAATTACATTGTGATCCTAGAATCTCACTCCATTATCCATGACATTAAGAAAACCAATATAACCCTTGGACTAATCCAGATATTACTTTTTGTTGTTAGTGTCAAGAATACATTAACACCTTTTTCAAAGGAAAGACAATGCAGTGCAACAAAACAAAAACATCGAATATTAATGATAAAAGAAGTCATGTGGAGGTTGCTGCTCATCTATATCACCAAATGACTTGCTCCGAGAGGTGTAGGACTTAACATCCCAGTATCACTATATGCAAGAAGGGGACATCAATAATACAATTATAACTTCAAATAAATTGGCTAATATTTGTTATACTAGATGCAAGTTATGACTTGTTGTACCACTACATTGTCCCTTTAATTAAAGGCATACAATGGACTCTCAGTGGTAAGTGGGTTACACCTAATAATGTTATCGACACAGAATCTGCATAGAAAAGTTCTGTTCCTGCCTTTCCACTGCCTATGGGTCAATCCTATGCCAGGAGTCAGGGTTGACAAATTTATATGAAACTTAGGAACCAGACAGATATGCAAGGAGCAAAAAAGAACTTTTTTTCATTTAGCAGCAAAGGAAAGGGATTATACCTAGAAAAATATGTATTATAACTAAAGAGCTAGGAGCCAGCAGTACATTTATATGAGACATGTAATTCCGGTTTGCAATATAGGCCTCATCATATAGATCAGTGGTGGACAAGTTTGGTCCTACAGGACTACATACAAGTCTGGATTTGAGGATTTCCTTTCTGTGCACAGGTGAGTCAATCGGGATGACTGAAGAAGCAATAGTCTCACCTATCCTCAAATACAGGCCTGTGTGTAGCCCTCCAGGGCCGAACTTGCCCACTCCTGATTTAGAGTGATCTCTGCTTTACAATGAATAAGTTTACGTTAAAGGATCACTGTAGTGAAGGGGTTGACAAATGTATCTGAAACCAGACCAGTTCTGAGGCAAACAAACTTTTTTAGGAGTTTTTATGGATTATATCTAGAAACACATGTATTTTAACTTAAAAGTTAGGAGCCAGCAGAAAAATGTGAGGAGGTCTGGCTCCCTGCAATTTGTCAAGCCCATGCATTTAAAAACCATCATGTTTTAAACACTGCAAAAAAAAATTTTTTTTGTATGAGAGAATTTATAGTGCACAAGAATTACATTAAATATATATAGTGTTGGATTGTTTTATCCTCGGGACAGAGGAGCAGTGAGCTTTATGGATGTCTGAAATACAACATATTTTTATATTGTTTGTATTGGTTTTTAATGTAAATTAGTGTAAACAGAGTGAATGAAACACATTGTTATTTATCCGATTTTGTTTTCTTCAATTAATATAATTTATTTTACCTGGGAGAAAAAAAAAAGCCTTTCAATGTATAAACAATGCTTTTTAATTCACGCTAAAAAGTTTTGGACTACAGAATTCTAAGATCCCACTTCATCAAAATCACCAACATTAGAAACTACCCAACTATTTATGATTTAAAAAAAACTGTCACATTCACCCGCATCCATTTCCATCTATTAAATCCCCATCTAAACAGATGCCCCCCTCATGAAGTCTATTCCTTCATCAAGTCACCTAGACTGCATCTTCATTTCATCAGTGTGGCTTCATTATCAAGCCCCCATGTAGCAGCTCTGGCTCCTCACCATAGCACCACTTAGATAATCGATTTAGTTATAAAGTAAGGATTAATTTCATTATTTCATAACGGTTTCACAAATGAAAAGCAGTAGCTGTATCTTTTAAAACTTGCAACTGAAGTTTCAAATTTCCTACTCTCTAAACCCAGGCGTCCGCAAGATGGGAGATTTGCCAAGTAGGCTGTCCTCATTGGAGTCTTTATCTGCCTCACCTGTAGTGACTATTTCAGTTACTAAAAAAACTAATTAAATTGTTGCCCCTTATATTACTTTTTGGTGAGCCTATGCTATGAGCTGTAAACGATGGAAAAATACTCAGACCATGTTAATGCTTTTGCTGGGCCCTGGGGAATCCATGATACATACACAGGTGGAAGTGAGAGTGGCGTTTACATTTCTGGAGGGATATGGTGGCAATTCCTGAAGCAAGAAGTCAGCAATAATGGAGGGATGTGGTGTCAATTTCAATCTTATCCAATTTTCTTAATAAAGGTTCTCTCTTCCTGCCTCTTTCCACTAATAACCAAAATACACACCCTCATGATTGAGCTCTGAGGAAGTGATGTAACAAACACATAAGAAAATGTTTTATGTCCATGCCTTACACAGCTGCCAACGTGAGTTTGGTAAATACTTGACATCCAAGAATCTTTTTTTTCTTCAACTGCAGTGGTCCTTTACCATAACTTACATATAATTCCTCCTGTGTTTGAAACCGAATACTACTCATTTGTTTTTGTTTTACAAACTGTGAGTGTAAGAGACTTAAAGGATCACCTGTTTGTGAAGTATGTAACAAACCAATATCATTAGCAGCTGCATAAGCCACGGATAAGAAAACATTTGAGAAAAAAAACATTTTTTTGAAGACTCTGTGGCTGAGCAAAGGTATCAATTTTGCATTTGTTACATCACTTCCGGAGAGCTGGATCTTGGGGATGTGTTTTGTTTATCTATCAATGGAGGAAGGGAGAGCAAAGGAGGTAACAGGGAGATAGCAATCTGACATCAGACCTTCCCTCTGCATTCGATGCAAACACAGCTCTCCAGAAATGTAAATAGCCATCTCAAACACAACTTCAACCAATTTATAATGGAAGCCTCTGGGGGTCCAGCAAAGGCTCTAAAAATATTCTAGTTAAACACAAGCTTAAAGGAACACAAAAGTCCCCTATATGTGCTCTGCACCTTTTGATAGAAGGTGTAAAAGCATGTGGAAAAGGTGTTTTGATTTTGAAAATTGATGCTGAATTCATGGAGTCAATTGTAGTCAGGCTATTTCACTGTGATGCCTCTGCCTGAATGAATAATTAATTAGAATCACGTGCAGAAGGTTTGAATGAAGCAGTGGTTTAAACAAAATGTGAATTATATGAACTAGTTATTTAAAAAATAAAATAAATACAAATAATAATTATAAGCCTTATTAAATTGTGATTTGGCCAATTGAATAGGGCTCTATATAAGCACAGAGCATATTTATTTAGTGAAGACCTTGCTTTTAGATAGAAGTTCACTAACTAAAAACGTCTGTAAAAAAAAATATTCTCTGTGCTTATATAGAGCCCTATTCAGTTGGCCGAATCGCAATTTAATAAGGCTGTACAATATATATATATATATATATATATATATATATATATATATATATATATATATATATATATATATTTCTTTTTTTTTTTAATAACTAGTTCAGATATTTTTTCAACATTAATACATTTTTTAATAAGAAAAAAGACAGGTGGAAGGCAGTAGAATCGATCCTGTGACTTGCCAATTAAAAAAAATAAATCTTTAAAACAGATTGCTTACCACTGTGCCACCATAATCTGCTTAGATAGTTAATATAAATCCATAATTATATGTCTAAAAGTTACAGACTCCAGCCTTATTATTTATGAATAGTCTTGGGGGGATAGCTTCAAGGGTTAAACTAAAATGAAATTATCCAGGTCAATTCTTGATCAATTTTAATAATGTAAACACATTATAATACAGAGAACATGTGGTAACTTTTGTGATCCTTTAAATATAGATGGTGTGAGATTGTTTTCTCCCCCTGTTGTCCTAATAAGTTCCAGGAAACAGAGAGCTTTATGAGAATCTCAACTGCAACATATTTAACTCTTGTACCCATTAGATTTATGTAAATCAGATAATAACAATTAACTGGGTCTCTGTGAGCCCCCTGTTTACACTTAATTCACCTGTAAGAAAAATGTGAATTAAACATATTAGTAATATTATCTGCTGTTTTATATTATTCATTTTCTTCCATTAACATTATTTTAAATGGGGAAAAAAAGCAAAAATGTTTGTAATGAATAAGGCATGTTAATTTAAATACATAGTAGAATATTTTGTACTACTGTACCCCTTTAAAAGCAGATTCAGCCTTGATGACTTATGATAACTTCTGAAAAATCAAAGTGTTCCTTTACCTAGAATCTGATCTGAACTTTTGTACATTATTTTTAACAGGCTACATCAGTTGCAAAAAGACTCTATCCATTCGCACAGAGAAGAGGGTTGAAAATAACTATAGTGTGAGATGGACAGAATGTTAAATCACAAACACTTCACCACCACTCACCTTGGGAGGAATGTAAAACTCCAATAGGTACCCTTCACCCTCATCGCCTCCAGCCCTACGCAGGAGCAGCCGGCACTTCTGCCATCGAGTCCGGCTGCTGCTGTTGACCTCCTCGGCCACAACATAGTTTAATACCCCTTCCCGCCTCACATTCCTGTGCTCTGTTCTGGGGGCAGGCGGCCGGCTAAGACGCAGCTTCTCAAACCTATGTGTCCACCTTTCCCCGCCGGTTCTGCCGGCTGAGGAATTGCAATTACTATTGGCCCCAGAGGTCTCCTCGGTGGGAGATTCTGCTGAGCTCTTCCACTGCAGGATTCCTCTCACACTCCCTCGTACACTGCGGCTCACATTGCGCAAAGAGAACCGCTTTTTCAGTCGTGGCTTGGCAGTTGCAGAAGATGTAGAGACATCCTCGGAGCTGTGAGACTGGCTACTGGAAAGGCCAGAGGTAATGCCAGAGGAGTCTTGCCGTGGCTGTGTTTCCACAGGGGAGGCCAATGAAGAGTCACTGCATGTTTCAGACAAATCCCGATTGGAGACCTGGGCACCAGTAAAGGGAGCGATGCTGCACCTGGTGGGTGATGGGCCATCAGGCACTTGAGATTTGTTCACCTCGGTTTCAAAGTGCTCCACGAAGTGCTCAGCAAATCGCCTAGAGAAGCTGCTTTCGGCCCCTGGTGTGGCATACTGAGGGTTTTCACTCAAGAAGGCCCGGAAGCGGCGGGCAAAGTCAAGTGCAGCTGCGTGGGCATGGATCTCACAGAACTCCTTCCAGTTGGGTGACGGAGAGGAGGAGGAGCCGCCCTCCAGGGGGAGACTGCCATTCATCATGGGGGTGCCAGCTGGATCAGCTGCTGGGGAAAAAAATAAAAATAAATAAGAAGCCGAGTAGCAGCTAATGAAGCTAAAACTAGCAATAGTTCAATGAAAGGTTCGTGAATCCAAATTCTATGATTTTAGATGTGGCGTAGTACAACACTTGACCAAACGCAGGTGTCTGGGAACCACATGCCCTTGAAATTTTCTTCTGTCTCCCAACTATTTGATTATTGTACATATCTATCCATATGTATACATTCTCTTCAATTACACATAATATAATATTTATTCAGTCAAATGAATACTTCCCAGGTGTATCTGCCCTGATATAAATCTTGCATCCCTTAACAGGTGTTGTACAGCCGTTTCAAACTCTGACATCATTCAAAATAAACAGATGATGCTGTATCATCCTTATTTATTTTTTTTCGTGCAGAAGATTTTAGCCATATCAATAGGTGGATTTATATATATATATGTATATATACACATACACACATACTGAATTAGGATTTAGTTTTTCTGAGAAAAAGTGGAATTTAAGCAAGTTTGGGATGTGCATTAGAACGCCCTGAGTATTTATTAAGCTAGTTATTTTTTGGTAGATAAAAAGGGCTTATTAGTTCACCCGCCCTACTAAAAAATATTACTCTAAATAGCAGGGTACAGATTCAACACTATACTGCCTTTCTATATATTTTTCTCCACCCTAGATCTTAAGGATTCCTACTTTTACATACTTTGTCCACTACTGCCATTCATGTTAATATGCCCAATATGCTAAAATTACAGTGAATGTTAGACTGCCCCTTAAAACATGGATATTAGTTAAAATAAAAAAGCTTGAATAATAAAATTGACACCATTTTAATTACACTTACGGCTTGGACCTATCCTGTTATATGTATGCACGGGAAGCCTCCTGGTGCCAGCTGCGCTCGGGTCCCGATGTACTAGTACACCACAACCCACTAACCCTAAGGCCCTAACCCTTTACACCACTTACTAGACCTAACCCTAACCTCCCAACCACTTATGGGGCACTTAGACACAGCTAGATCGGGAAGGTGGCGGCTCGCTTCCCAGCGCACATAACAGGATTGTTCCTAGGGCTTTCAGTGTTATTTTTGGTGGGGAAATTAGCACTTGCAATCAAACACAGTAATAGAAGTTGAAGTGCTATATTCATGTAGCAGAAAAAATAATAAGCATACCCAGTTATTACACCAGTGCCTCTATACAGTGATGTTTTATTTGTGGCTTCATTTTTAAGTCACAGCAGTGTTACTTAATTAATAAATTAATTTCATTTTCTAAAGCCTCGGAGACAACACATATCTTAGTGGAAAATCCTGTCATAATGGATGCCATAAGCAAGATGGTGGCCTGCCCATATATATCTATTTCACAAATATATAAGTAAACAGATTTAGAGTGATGGATTCATCATAATGATTTTCTGCAATGTGACTACATATTATCTACATTAATAAGTATTACTTTGTTTAATGTGTATTATCATTGTAACATCGTATAATATAATTTTGCCATGTAAAACAAGTACGGTTAGAAATTCCCAAATATACCTTCCGATACCTACAAATATAATCGAGCTCAGCTGCTTCACACAATGACAAGATACACACACTGACATATTTACCTCTTGGGATTGCCTTGGCCTCTCCCCATCCTGCCCCGGATATTCTATGCACAGAGACCCCGGGATGTGGCCCCTGGCCGTGTGAGATTCTTCTTGGTTGTGGCCCCAGCCTTTCTGTGGCTCTTTACTGTCTAGGGTAACTGCACTATAAATGTGATCAATGTCAGATACTCTTTATATCTAATTGCTAAATGATTAGACCATCCAGTTATTAGATAGCACAGTGCTGTGCCCTTCAGGATTTTATTACAGGGATAAAACCCTTTGATGGTTAGGGATTTGGACTTTAGATCTTGTGGGATGCTCTAGGTATATGGCCCCTGAATTTGTAAGGTTCTCCAGTGATGGGGCCTTGATTTCTATTGATATTTTGAAATGCTCCAGTGACGTGTCCCCATGGAAGCGTCCTGGGATGTGTCAGTGGATCAGGATGCTCCAGCACTGTGTCTCTTATGGCCCTGTGATTTCTGGAGGGGGTTTCTACAGTAGCCTTAAATTTAGAAGGGTATCCCAGCGATGGGGATAGACCAAATAATGGGGTCCTTGATTTAACGATATAACTCAGTGATGTGAGTGGCTTCCAGAGTGACAGGGCCCTTGATGTCAGGGGATGCCCAAACGATGGACCCCGTGATACCCGAGAATACCCCAGTGATGTGGACTTTCTTTACTGATAGGGCCCCTGAATGTTTTGAGATACTCTAATGGCAGCCCCTGGATGACTGTGAGTGCTGGGCTGTGGCTCAGTCACAATGTGGCCCCCGGCACGATAGCTGATCCCTGACTGGCGCTGCTCTCTTCCTCCTCGGCTCCTACCTCTCTTTAACTCGACTACTGGCCCCTGACGTGCAACCAGTGGCCCCTGGTTCTGTGGGACCCCTCCCTACGGGTATCCCCAGTCCCTGTTGTTGACTGACTCGGTCTCGATGCGTTCCTGGGGCTGCGGCCTCAACACTACTGAGCTTGCGCAGTAAGCGTGACGTCACCACGGGCACGATAGAGGCTGCATGTAAACAACACCAGAGCGACCAGCGGACCATAGATATGAGAAGTTGTGCGGTAGAGCGCCCTGGCAGCCATGTTGGTCCTCCGCCATAGGGTCTTGCACTCTCTTTTAGGTCCTATAAGGGCAGGATCACTTTGTGTTCAGTATTCATTGCACATATATTGTTCTTTATTTATAATGAGGCGTTGTGTTATGATTAAATTACAATACAATTCCAATGATGTACATGCAAATAAAAAAGCTTATAAATAATTTGAATAAAATATATTTTATATTAATTAAAAAATGTGCTGTATCTGTTACTACATTTATGTATTTTAATCATTATTTTCTTTTTTTGTGTTGGGTGATCATTGACAGTGTCTGAGCACCCTCATTTTTTTCAGTTTCATGTGGCTTTAGACTGAAGTCAAATACAGACAGCCATGGTGTAATTAGCATGTATTAGCAATGATCACCCATTAGAAATAGATATCACTATGCTTAGTGGGAAGATAAGGAAGGCTGATTGACAGGCAAAAATTACACATTTCAGTGTAAGTTTACTGTACAAAAATTGAATTTTTAACAAAATGATATTGATAATTACTTGTTATTTCTTATAGTTTTAATGTCAGTGCACAGTTGCAATCTCTGCTGTTTCTTTAAGTTATGAAAGCTGGACTAAAAGTGGTCATTCAAGTTTCAATATAAAAGAGACTGGAAAAGTCAAGCATGTAAAATATGAATTTTGTGCATCTTCACTGAGGTTTCGTCTTGTTGTAATTATGTTTCTTCTCTTCCCACGATATAACCAAGTATCAGTTATACTGCCCATATAGAGTGATTCTTTTCAAAATGATCTTTATATCAGTAAAAGGGACACAAATAAATTGTATGTTTGATATCTACAAAGGATCAGTGTAATGTGTCGGCTCTTACCAATACTCTGTAATCTACAGTAAGCCAAACCACTTTCACTGATTCTTCTGCTAGCTGCTGGAGACATATTTCCTAACCCAGGCCCCTAGTCATTTCCACCTGCTGTCAGCCACCCACAGTGCAGCAAACAGCCGAAACATCCATAATCTTGTATCCATCACCTGTCACAAACCATCTGCTTTTTCCTCCTGTGCCCTCTGGAATGAACATCCCATTTGCCATAAACTCCCTACCATTCATGACCTATTTATTGCTAACTCCCTTAATATGTTGACTAATCACAGAAATTTGTCTCGCTCCATCAGATACAGCCTTCCCTGTTACACTCTCATATGGTGGCTTTCATTCACAACCCAAGGCTTGGAAACAAGCAAGGTGGAGGTGTGGGCATATTATTTTCTTCTAGATGCACATTTCACTGCATCCCCCTGGTCCTTACCCTCCAAGTATCATCTTTCCAAGTTCACAATGTCCACCTCTTCTCACCCATCTCTCTGCAAGTTGCTCTGATCTATACCTCTTGGACCACCTTCTCAAATGGTTGATCATTTTTCTGCCTAGCTCCCTCATTTTCTCTCCTCTAACTAATTTTCGCTAATTCACTGGCATACTCACCTCCCTTACAGCCGCAAAATTACTTTCACTTACAGTGCCTTGCAATCGTATTTACCCCCTTGACTTTTTACCTATTTTGTTACATTACAGCCTTAAGTTCAATGTTTTGTTAATCTGAATTATATGTGATGGATCATAACACAATAGTCTAAGTTGGTGAAGCGAAATGAGAAAAATATATACATAAAACTATTTTTTAGAAATAGAAAACAGAAAATTGGCATGTGCTTATGTATTCACCCCCTTTGTTATGAAGCCCATAAAAAACTCTGGTGCAACGAATTACCTTCAGAAGTCACATAATTAGTGAAATTATGTCCACCTGTGTGCAATCTAAGTGTCACATGATCTGTCATTACATATACACACCTTTTTTGAAAGGCCACAGAGGCTGCAACACCTAAGAAAGAGGCACCACTAACCAAACACTGCCATAAAGACCAAGGAACTCTCCAAACAAGTAAGGGACAATGTTGTTGAGAAGTACAAGTCAGGGTAAGGTTAAAAAAAAAAAATGCAAATCTTTGATGATCTCCAGGAGCACCATCAAATCTATCATAACCAAATGGAAAGAACATGGCACAACAGCAAACCTGCCAAGAGACAGCCGCCCACCAAAACGCACGGACCGGGCAAGGAGGGCATCAAACAGAGAGGCAGCACAGAGACCTAAGGTAACCCTGGAGGAGCTGCAGAGTTCCACAGCAGAGACTGGAGTATTTGTACATAGGACGACAATAAGCCATACGCTCCATAGAGTTGGGCTTTATGGCAGAGTGGCCAGAAGAAAGCCATTACTTTCAGCAAAAAACAAAATGGCACGTTTTGAGTTTGCGAAAAGGCATGTGGGAGACTCCCCAAAATGTGTGGAGGAAGGTGCTCTGGTCTGATGAGACTAAAATTGAAATTTTCGGCCATCAAAGAAAACGTTATGTCTGGCGCAAACCCAACACATCACATCACCCAAAGAACACCATTTTTCAGCAGCTGGGACTGGGAAACTGGTCAGAGTTGAGGGAAAGATGGATGGTGCTAAATACAGGGATATTCTTGAGCAAAACCTGTACCACTCTGTGCATGATTTGAGGCTAGGACGGAGGTTCACCTTCCAGCAGGATAATGACCCCAAACACACTGCTAAAGCAACACTTGAGAGGTTTAAGGGGAAACATGTAAATGTGTTGGAATGGCCTAGTCAAAGCCCTGACCTCAATCCAATAGAAAATCTGTGATCAGACTTAAAGATTGCTGTTACAAGCACTAACCATCCAACTTGAAGGAACTGGAGCAGTTTTGCAAGGAGGAATGGGCAAAAATCCCAGTGGTAAGATGTGGCAAGCTTGACTTTAGGGGGGTGAATAGTTATGCACATTGACTTTTTCTGTTATTTTGTCCTATTTGTTGTTTGCTTCACAATAATAAATAAAAAAAACATCTTCAAAGTTGTGGGAATGTTCTGTAAATTAAATTATGCAAATCCTCAAACAATCCATGTTAATTCCAGGATGTGAGGTAACAAAACACAAAAAAATGCCAAGGGGGGTGAATACTTTTGCAAGTCACTGTACCTCTTCCCCTAGCCTCTCACAATGGACAGGGTCCCCAACACATTGTGATGGAAACTTACTTGACCTTATCTTTACCAATCTCCAACCTATTCATCTCCCTGCTCCCTCTATCTGACCATCTCCTCCTAAACTGCAACCTCAGCTTCCACCCACTTCCCTTCTTCCATCCCTGCCACCAGAATCTACAAAAACCTCCAATCACTTGACTCACAGCAGTTTTCCATAGTGCTACAACCCCTTCTCAGCCCTCTCACCATCCTCACCTGCCCTTATTCAATAAAACAAGATACTAACTTCAACCCTTGTCAGTCTTGCTCCCACAACCACAGGCTGAGCCCTTGCTTTCATCCACAGCAATAGCATGCTATGCAAACACTCTATATCCAGAGGTATTCCCACCCTGCTGAATGCTACGGGTTCCTACTTTTCATCCTTCAATCTTGCCAAACACTACTTTTCCTCATTAATATCAACTCTATCCTGCAACACCAAACGTTTGTTCACTACATTATTATTATCGATAATTTGTAATGCGTTAACATATTCCGTAGCGATATACATAAGTTAGTTTCCAGGCAAAGACAAATACAATATTAAGACATTGCAAAGACTGGAGGGCCCTGTCTTTGATCTTAGAATCTGGTGTCCATAGTGCTTTCCCCAAAGCTCCATGCAAGACTGAAAACACGCAGACTTACAATCAACACTCTCCTCTGCCCACTACCACTCTCCTCTCAAAGTGGCTCTAACACACCTTATCAATAAACCGACAACACCCAGCTTTTGTCAATTCCCAATCCCATACCCACTATGGACTCCTTTAATACTGTAACTGAGGATGAAGTATCTGCTCTCCTATTTACCTCTCACCTTACAACTTGCCCACGTGATCTGATTCTATCACAGCTAATCCCTGCCCTAAACACACTTATCCCAGCTCTCACAGATCTATTAAACCTCTCCCTATAATCTGGCAAGTTTATATTTTCTTTAAAACATACCATAATTACACCCATTGTTAAGAAGCCCTCTTCTGGCTCAGCTGCTTTATCTACCTATCACTCTACCTATGAGGTATTATTTTAGCTATTAGTGGGGGTTAATTTAGTTTATTAGTGCGAGTAACATTTTAATTATTAGTGGGGAGTTAATTTAGTTATTTATTAGTGGTGGGTAATTATTAGCAGGCTATTTTTGTTTTTATTCATTTATAATTATTTTTTTTTATTCGTTTATTCGGGGGAAATTAGAATAGTGCAGTTTAGTGTAGTGCTTTTACTTACTAGTCCAGGTAGACCCTCATGGCACTTAGGGTGTTATTTTTTTTAACATAGCAGTCTGTATAGAGCCCCATGGTATGTAAGGGATTCATAGGTGTCCCATAAGGGTCTGTATAGGGGTAAATACTTGTCCTGCGTAGGTCTGTATAGATCCCTATGGACATAGAGGGTTAATGAGGGATCCCATGGAGTCCCGATTCGGACTCCCCTGCAGCATGGTGGGGGGATTCATTTTAGGTGCAAGGGTTCTAACGCCCCCCCCCCCCCCACACACACACACACTCCCTTGAAGGGTTTAACTGTTTATTTTCCATGGGGGTCTTTATAGACCCCCATGGTTATGTAGATGGGGATTGAGCAGGGAAGGGGGTTATCAGGCAGTGAGGAGGGGTTGGGAATGCCCGGAGATTCCCTCCAGAGGGCCTTTAAATGCAAGGGATCCTCAGGGCATGACATTAGGGCTTTCTATTGGCTCCTAGAGCCATTTCTCAACTGTAAAGCTTAGTTTAGGTGCCTCCCACGCTGAAATCTCTTGCTGACAAGACAAGGTTTTATGAATATGGGCTGAGTGCCCTGATGTGGGGGAGTTAAATATTTAAATAGATGTGTGGTTTAGGGGAAAAAATCTCCCACAGATGATTTACGGCAGTGCCCTAACTTAGAAGGCTTGATTTACATGGAGGCCTATATCATTATCTTACACAAAATACAAATAAAGTTCTAACCAATCTCTCATCATATCTCAACTTGAGTACTGCAACTCAATCCTTGTTGGCCTTCCCATCATCTATCTCCACTCCAATCCATGTCTCCACTAGACTCATCTACCATACTCAACTCTCAGTGTCTGCAGCTCCTCTCTGTCAGTCACTCCACTGGCTTCCCACAGCCTCCAGAATAAAGTTTAAAATCACGACCCTAACATATAAAGCCCTCAACAAAAGTGCACCCCCTTATATCTCTGCCCTCATCTCAAAATACTTCCCCAACCGCCCTCTTCGCTCTGCTAATGACCTTCTTCTTTCATCCTCTCTTATCACCTCCTCTTACTCCCACCATCAGGACTTTTCTTATGCTCACCCATCTGTATGGAACACCTTGCTTCTCTCCACTAAACTCTCTTCCTTCCTCAAAACCTTCATTAACTCACTAAAACCTTATCTATTTAAAGATACTTTTCACCTTTAGTCATAACATGCACAACTGCACACTCTATAGCAGTATATCACCCACACACACACAATCTACAGTGTAACACACTACCACCTACACTTGCATCAGCCTACTAACTTATTCACCGCCATTTTGCATCTGTCATCCTTCCATATCACATTTCAACCTTGCCTTCTATATTATAAGCTCTGCGAAGTAGGTCCCCCACTCCTGTTGAACCAAGCTGTCTACGGATCCATTTGTTTCATATTTGTATTGTACCTGTATTTGTATTTCTACTTAACATAGAATTTGTATACACTGTTGTAATTTGCAAATAGTACCCACTGTGCTACATAAAATGTTAGAGCTTTATAAATAAAAAGTAACAATAATAATAATTACATTGCAATATACTTTACCATAAAAAAAAAATCCTTTATGACATTTTTATTTTATAATTGCCTTTATCAGATATGTTTCTCTTCCCCAGAGTATTATACCTGTCTAGAGTGCATGTACATGTCTAGCTGCCATATTGCAGTAACATCTTGATAATTCATTTTAAAAAGGGGCAAAAAACTACCAATAAATCCTAGATCATTACTAAGATTGTAGTCTGGCTTGAACAAATAATTACATTTGATTAGATTTCCATCGCAGTTTACTCCAATAAATAAGATCTGTAAGGAACTATTACCGTTCATAAAAATGGATTGGACAATTTGGGGTATGAAAGTTCTAAAAGATATGTATATAGGAGGTAGTCTTGAGATATTTGATTTTATATATATATAAAAAAAAAGAAGCTACCAAAAGAGAATTGGCTGTTTTTTTTATATGTTATACACCGCTATTCTGAACTCCAACTATATTTTAGTGGAGAATAGAGACTTAACAGATTTTGAGACATCACATATATAATTATGAGCAAGCGAGTTGTTGCTAACGCTGCAGGCTCGCAAAGCGAGGGCCTCAGTTGTTGGCATGGAGTGCCAAAGGCGCTCCTTGCCAGCAACTGCGGACCTTGCAACATTTACGGAATTACAACAAACAAATACAAGACGCGGGACTTAGAAAAAAAAACATTAAGACCATGCAAAAATACGAATTTAAAGGCCGACCCGCGCGAACCTGAAAACATTGGAAACACAATAAATACACACAAAACACATTAAAAACATACCCACAGCAAGGGGGGCACCTAGGACCTCTGCAAGTGAAGTTACACCTCGATTTAAGTCCAAATTCCAGAGTTTAGAGACACGAAAATCACCTAAGCGGGAGAAAAAATGGCCGCCGAAAAAAAAATTAAACTAGGCTGCAGAACTCTAAACATGCAAAACAACACGAAACACATAGGGATTTTCCGAAAAAGCTGTACGAGGTCCAAGAACAAGGACGCAAAATGACGCGCACATGAAAACATTAAAAACACAATGAAGATACACAACAAACACATAAAAAGCTTACCCACAGCAAGGGGGGGGGGCACCCAGGACCTCGGAAAGTGAGGTTACACCTCAATTTATGTCCAAATACAAGAGTTTAAACACCCGAAAATCACCTAAGCGAGAGAAAAAATGGCCAAAACCCCACGAAACACAAACGGATTTTCCGAAAAAGCTGTACGAGGTTCAACAACAAGGACGCAAAATCAGCCAGAGCCGCGTACCACACTTTAGGAGCCATTTTACAACACTCACTTACAGTATGCGGAAGTACACAGCTACCCTAATGGATTTTCCTCACGGACGCACACTATTTACACTACACACTGCACACATATTGACACTTACACAGCAGCTCCACAGCAGTAAAAACACACATTTTAAACTGCAGCAACATCAAAACAGATTGCCAGCTCTTCAGCACAATGCAACCTGCATATATTACTTCAAAATAGGTAAAGTATATTCCTTTATTATTGTATTGATTATTTGATTACCATACAAAAAAAGACCTCCAATGCTGCTCATAGCACTCAAACAACCAACAGCCTCGCAATGAGCGCCAATGCGAGCCACATGATGAGCGCCAAAGGCGCTCAGCACGAGGCTTGCAATGAGCACCGAAGGATCTGAGAACACCAACAAAATGAATGTTGCAAACAAACAACATTACTTGCCTTACACTCTTATTGCCGTAATTTTTTGACGGGCAAGCTGCTAGTCTCTTTATAATATCAAGAGGAAGCAAACAATAACAAACTGTCTTAAAAGTATAAAACTTCTAACTTCTAACAAGATTTCCAGAAAGAATCGCATGAGAAAAGCTGGCAAAAAGCATTTACGATTACTGAAAATAGTATTAAGTGTTCTTCTCTCAGAGAAGACCAATTCAAGTTAATACAAAGATGGTATATAACACCAGAAAAAATAACTATAATAAACCCACAAGATAATTTAGGGAACTGATGGAGATGCCTTAAAGAGAAGGGAACACATAAGCATACGGTATGTGTATTCAAATATTCTGGTCAAATTGTATTATCCAAATTTCTAAAATTATAAAATATGAGTTAACGTTATCACCAAAAATTGTTTTGTTTGCCTTTTTTCAAGAAAGTATACCGAAAGTAAAGGTCCACACAACTATCAATATTCTGATGGTGGCGAAACGATTAATCGCCTTCAATTGGAAAAAAGAGAACGTGCCAACATGGCAAGAGATAAAAATGGGAGTAAACAAAATTGTACTAATTGAATTAGATTTTGTTAGACATAATCAGGATTTACAAATGAAAAACAAAATGTAAATGGTAATTTTGCATTTACAATTTATTATTAGCCTCATCCCTTTTTTAAGGAATCAAGGGTATAAATCTAAGGGCTTCTTAGTGGGTTGGCAGCGCCGGGTTCTCTCTCTAGGTGGTCTCCACTCTTTTCTTTTTTTTTTATTTCTCTTTTCTTTTATTTCTCTATTTGAACTATCTGATGGACCTTTAACTCTTTAACTCCCTGGAGAAAGAGATAACAGGATGTATTATAATTAAATGCCAGGATATCCGGGGTGAGGGGGGTTGAGTGAAATTATATGTGTTATTGATATAATAAAAAATGGAGGATGCGATTAAAATATGTATATTATTGATATAATGAAAAATTGATGATGTATCTGTTTAGTACATTTTTTTATAAAATCTAAAAACCATATAGTATTGAGCAAGAAGTTGCAAGATTCATCAGAGTATGTTGAAAGTGTTGATAAAATATCCACTAGACCTATGCTAATAGTTCTCCCAGAAATTTTACATCACTCTGCCAATAATTATACATGCTGATATTCTGATAGAAGCTTATGTTCTGAGGGAAGAGTAAAAGCTGCAATTATTAACACATTATTTCCCTAAGATAGATTTTTTTTCTTTTCTTTTTTATTTGTAAGAAAGAAATAGAAATACAAGAAAGAATGTTAAACAAAGCATATTGAAGAATGTTTTTTTTTTTTTTTTACTGGGGAATTTTGAGGTATAACAGTAGCCCTTTTCAATCCAACTCATACATCAGAAGGGGCATTCAGGTAGTCTTAATGTCACCTCCACTGAGATATGCATGGCCGGATTACCCATTAGGCCAACTATGCCACTTTTGAAAGAAAAATGGTTCCTGGCTTAAAAAAACCTGAAATGCTGCAGTTCATGGACTGGCTATTAGGTGTAACCACCTAGAATAAGATAGTTACAGCAGGAAAAGGAACTGAAATATACAGAAAAGGCAAAAATGTGTCCATGCATACCTTGCGTCCTCACTCGCAGGGGCTTCTTCGCTTCCCTGCCCAGGGGCTCCAAAAAGGTAGATCCAGCTCTGGAGATATGGCAAACTTTTCGACTGATATCAGCTCAACCAATACATAGCAGGAAATCCACATTGTCATGGATTTGAGGGTATCCTTATTTGAGCGCAAGACTAAGACACTGATGAGCTCATCTGTGAAGGCAAAGATATCCAGAAATCCTGGTCTGTTGATCTATATTTTTAGGTGGAAGAAAGATGTGTTAATTATGGCTGGCTTGATGTTAAGTCATTATATTAGCCAAATTCTACACCAATGCACGTACTACAAAATTATGTAGCTATAAGCCTGCTTAGATTTGGAGGGATACTCTCACCAGGATCACCTTGGTTTTATAGAGTACATCCACCCTAAGAGGCCCACTAAACAATCAGTGACACAGGTTGGCTAGTACTCCATTTAAGTGATATAATTTAGTGTCATCAGGTTAATGATGTAGTTTAATAATATCATCAATGTGAACATTTACAAAGCATACCACATGCATACCCCCTGTGGAGCTCCATAAGTCAATGACATAGGTACTAATGTCATGAGCAGAGTCTCTTGTCATCAGATAATTTAGGACACATACCTTATCCACTAAAGAAGCAAAAATGGGACATTTACTTGTTTGACATTAATAATATAATTTATTATCCACCTTACTGAATTGAAGAATCTGACTCTCACTCTTCTTCAAATGAAAGATCGCATTGTATATGAGGATTTTACTAAATGTAATTTTAGTTATTTTAATAAAAGTAGAAATTGGAGTATTGGTCCAAGTTAACAGGGACAACTCCAAAAAAAATCTTCATAGATCACTTGTGTAGCTTTAAAATCACTATGTTTTCTTCTTCAAGATCTGTAACTAATCTATGAAGAATGTTGCATACACAGGGTCGAGTCATGTTATTATGACCACCACCTACTTTTCACGTCAGCTGCACGTAGTCAATGAAATATGGCACATGTCTTGTGCTGGCTTTGTGGGTATATAAGGTGATATGTAGGCATTCTGTAAACGTATCATGTCATGGGTAAAATGTGTTATTTATCCGATGATGATCATTGGCTTTCATTGGTTTCAGGCCAAGGATGGCAGTATTTCTGAACTGTTCGCATGCTGCTGTGTTTAAAGTGTACCATGACTGGACAAACGGCACCATTGCAAATAAACAGCATCAAAACTGCGAAGTACCGTGTGCCACTAATGTCAGAGGTGTACGTTGGCTGCGAAGGTGTGTGAGGGCTAACTGACACACAATAGTTGAGAAACTCACCATCCAAATGAACCAGTGGAGCTTCCAGACGTGTGTCTAAAACAACAGTACAGCCAACCCTGTTGCGTATGTGGCTCCCAAGCAAACATCTGATCACTGCACCCATGCTTATGAGGTTTCAATTTGCATGACAATACCAACATTGGAACTCTTCTGATTGGCAAAGGGTTGCATTCTCCGATGAGTCACATTTTCTGCTCCTGGACGGACGTTGGCATGTCCGGCACGAAAGTTGTATTCTCCTCCCAGATGCTGTCACCTTTGCCTCACTACCTCCTCCAAAGCACTGTGCAAGGTCTGCCGGCAGCAAGATGAGATTCTCCAAGATGCATTGTTTAAATCAAACACAAGAATTACAGGTGACTGCTGGATCACTGAGTGGTTTAATGGAGCTCGTAATGATGGAACCAACACCAAATGACTGTGTGGACTGGATATGCTGTGTTTGCATTAGAAGATGCAATCTGGAGAATCACATGGGATTGACAGCTTGTTGCTCACCCACAAATGCAGTGGCACACTCTGAGAGAAGGACTAAGGTAGGGAAGTCAAGTGTTAGCACCTAGAGAGAAGCAGAAGCAAATAAAACATGTAGCAATGATAATTACCAACTTTATATAATTTAACCATCTTTGATGCAACTAATACTTTTAAATGATCATTACATTGTGTAACCACTACAGTGTCCTTTTAAATCAGTATTGTACAATCAAAGGGTATTGAAATCACAAGTTTGTGGTTGAAAATCTACAACACCTTTTCAATAATTGTGACTCAGCTACATTCCACAAGAGCCTGTAGAGTTTTCCGGATTTGCTAAAACCCAGGAATCCATATTATTGGCTCAGCATTCTTTTTGACATTTGGCTAATGGGTTTGTAGTTTAAAGATCAGAGGGCAGTGAAGTAGGTTAGCCATTATTTTAGGAGGTGAAAGGTCAGCTATTCTTTCACTAGCCCTAGGATGTGCACTTGTTTTTCAGTTCCAAATTTCTGGTGAAAGGTGTATGGGTTAGAGGCTGCCTTCTGATAACAGGAAAAAGCAAACACATTGTGAGATCGTAGCAAAGTAGCTTGTTAATAAAAGACTTTGACCATGATTTTAAAAAAAATGTCAGCTCCACTGCATGTATCCATGCTTGGCTTCTTAATCTTTTTCCTTCTCCTTCCTCGTTGTGGGGTCACAGTCTGTTTGATCTTGTTCCTTGAAGTGTCCTTATCCTAAAGCAAATATTGCACAAGACAAATTATGTTTCTGTGTAGGAGCCTTATGCGTTGTGGTATTGCTGGGTGTTATCCTCCCCCTAAAACAAAACAATGCAAGCAGCCATTGACCATGCACTGAGGATGAGGCAGAAGTAGGTGAAAGAGAACAAAACAAAAGCCGAAAATGTTTTTAGCTAAATAATTAAAAAAATGCAAATAAATTAACATGTAACCAAATTATATGTAGATGCTTTTATTAATACAATACTCTACTATGTTTATGCTACATTTCAAAATGACCATACTCTTTCGCAACTCTGAATGTCAGCTCAACTGATCAGAATACAGATTCCATCTCCCTTTTTCTGAAAGACTTTTGGTGACTTCTCTTGGAATCCTTGAGTCTTGTTCTTTTTTTTTATATTGCTAGTACTGACTTTCTTCTGCTCATTTAACTATACTTTGGCCCTTTTCCTAGCCCTTTTCCCAAAAACGGTGAATTTGTAGATCTATTGTTATTTTAAAGACATTAACACTGCTATAACAGTTGTATTCCATGGCTGTATCTTGTACTATTGGAAAGATGGATAGGTTGGTCTCCCCTACTTATATTGTACTTTCTGCAAACTTCTCATTAAACATGATGAGAAAATGATTTTATGTATTTAGCCTGAAGTAATACATAATATAATATATCACATATATAGTTGTCAGCAATGTGGGTTGTTGCTAACGCTTGCGGGCTCGCGACCCTCTACGACTTTCGGACCGCAAATGCGGACCCTAGCGAAGCGAGGGGACGCATTTGAGGAGGTGGGGGCTCCCGCGTCAGCTGCAATGAGCCACAGGCTCATTGCAGTCCACAAATGAGGACCCTTGCAAAGCGAGAGGCCGCATTTGCGGATATGGAGGCTCTACAGCGCCTCACAGCCCCTTACAAATGGCCACACAAGCGGGACTTTAAAAAACAAAAACAAAGGGGGCGGTCCTAGCCAGCAGACGGGAAGGCTGCACGTCGTGTGGGCTCTGCACCACAGATATCAATTTTGGGGCATAAATTGCCTAATTACCCGAATTATCAAACCTGCAGGCGTTTGGGAGCTCATCTACCCACACTGACCGTGGGGTCCATTGTTATTTTGCCCCAAATTCGCAGGATCCTCCTCCCCTACCCCCGGGGGCGCCCCGACTAGACGGCCAGCCACGAGAGACGAGATAAACAGGCTGCAGAAGAGTCCCCTGCCCAAGCTCCCGCAGAGTCCTGGCGGCTGTGCTGGCGCTACCGCACTGAAGCAGCGAGAGGCCAGAGAGGAGTCAGCGGGGGACGCCGGAGGCCGGAGAGGCACCCAGAAGGCTGGTGAGACCAGAGGCCGGAGGGGTGAGTGGCCTGAAAGTGGGGTGTGCTAGGAGGTCTGGAGACCGGGGAGCAGGGGGCGACGGCCCGGGGGCCTCTGCACCCTGTGAGAGAGGCGCAGCCTCGTGGGGGCGGCCATCTTGCCCGCCAGGCCTTAATGACTAGCGTCACACTACGATCCCCCAGAGCCCAAGAGCAATAAAAGGTAGCACCCAAACGGGCCACTACGGGCAAGAAAGCAGGGAGGTCTACACTCCAAGGCAGGTTGCCTCCTCTTACCCCAGTTTTACAAAGCCCGCGAACCTGCGGCCGCCATTTTGTGGCGCGAATTTCAAATCTAGACAGAGAAAGCAGACACTGCTAAGAGAGGCTTGTTGCAACACAGAATCCTCCCAAAAGAAAAAAATTTAAAAAAAAGAGCCTTCATCATATTTTATTACAGACTTTTTCTTCTGAAAATGAGACAACAAAAGATTCTGAGAAGTTAAGACCCCAGAGGACATTACAATCTTGCTAAGGGTCTCACTATAAGGCTTAAAGGCCCCAACTGGACTCATAAGTAATATTAACAGATTGAGGAAGTTTGATTGCAGCTCGTGTTTGTCTAAAAGTCTGGATTGCCCTGCTTTGTGGCGTTGAAAGACTCCATTACACTGACTTTAGTGTGCTAACACTGACGCCTAGTGGACACTCTAAGAATAGCACATCCAAATCACAAATTGCACTAATCTGTAAGCATTTTCTGTTCAAGGAAGTTTTTTCTCTAACCTTAACTCAGATGAAGAGCCCTTACCCTGGGAACAAGTATTATACAGCACTGGTGCAGGGATTGGTGGTCTCGGAGGCATTAAAGGTACGACAAATTCCCTTACTCAAGGCGTTCGTCATGCCTCAGAGGACACTGGGCCAGAGAAAATCAGCACTCCCTGGGGACAGCTTGACCGCGGCTCCTATGCATACATGAGGCTGACAGCCACTAAGCCATCCATGAGTAATTAACTACATTAGCATTGTACCAACCCATTACCCTCCAACCCAGCTAACAGACTGGTCCAGGCCCTGGAACTTGAATCACTACCCACCTTAAACGATGGCAAGTCACAGTACTAGCAAAGTACAAAAAAAACAGACTGGAAAGGGGATCCAGGAGTTCTACAAACCGCCTGACGCAAGCCGCAACCCAAGTCCGAGTCCTAATTCTGAACATCCGGACTCGCGGGCCCAAGCAGCAGTACAGAGCTCACAACCAGCTCAAATGGAACTGACTGACGGCACCCTGTCCAAAATCAAACAGATCCTGCAAGCTGTAATCAAGCACGCAGTGGACGATCTACGGTCAGACATCAAGTCCATGAATCAGAGGCTGCAGGGCCTGGAGGAAAGCACCGACCAAATTGTGGAGGCCCAAGCACTTGATAAGCAGGATATCTTGCAGAACGCGTCTAAGATCCAGATGCTGGAAGACAAAGTGGAGGACCTGGAGAATAGATCCCGCAGACATAACATCAGATTGAGGGGGGCCCCCAATTAAATAACAGACGTTTTGCAGTACTCTAGAGATTTTATCAGCATGATCCTTCCATCGGTCGAGGAATCAAATTGGGCAATAAAAAGAGCTCACAGAGCGATGGGTTCATCTAGGGACCAAAATACACCCAGAGACATTATCATCAGATTCACCCAGCAAAAAGCTAGAGATTTAATTCTGGCTGAAACGAGATTAAGAAAGGAAATCGTAGGTCCAGACGGCACCAAGGTCCAAGTATATATGGACCTTTCACCCTCTTCCTTACAGAAGAGAAGGGAGATGAGACCCACATTACGGGTACTCTCCCATTATAAGATACCGTATAGATGGGGGTTCCCATTCGCCCTTTTGTTCACGTACAAAGGAAAATCATTCAGGGTGCTATCGCTGGAGGAAAGCCAAAGCCTTTTAACCAGACTGAGACTCGTGCCTGAGGATTCCGAGGAGGAAAACTCCTTCCTTCAGGCGGACTCGAGGCAGACCAGGAGGGGCCCAGAGAACCCGCTGCCACAAAGATCAAAGCCCAGTTCCAACCATGTGAGGGATGTCAAGCATCGGGAGCAGGGGGTGACGGAAAACCCTACATCCTAAAAAAAATTCCAAGTCCATACTCTCGCTCTATAAAACTCTTCACACTTTACAGGGAGTTTGGACTCCACTTCGGGAATGGAAAGAGGAAAACCCGATTCTCCAGACTCTTCGCACACGCTGGGACATTGAGCACGCTACAGACTCTACCTCAGTATTGTATCTTGGTTTGTGCATATGTTTAGCGGGAGCATATAGAGGCTAGAGGCCAGGCTTAACTTGAAGAGATGTTAACTCATGTAGGGTTTCTCTATTCCTATACAATCTCTTCAGCCAGCAGCGGGTAATGGGTTAAATTGTTAAATTGTTTTTCTAAATTATTTTTCTATTTGTTTTCATATTGTTCTCTAACTCGCATAGTATTGTATATATTTTATTGAGTACTCAGGATGGCTACCTTAGGTAGCTAAGTTTCATGACAACCGGGGGCTTAGAGCCCAAGATAGGGTTAATGGTTAATGGTTAATGTTAATTGATAGTTTTCTCCCTGTAGGAATAACTAGGGGGGGGGGGGGTAGGTTCCCTTCCCTTAATCCTATCGGAATGACTACAAGTAGTAGTCAAGAGAGGACTCACTGTCATTGTAGGTTTATTACTGAGACACTAAATTGTACTGATATTGCTTTTTTGTTTTTTACATGTTATGCCGCTTGTGCCTGGCGGATCAAGAATTGCCTGGAGTCGTCCGCGTCTGGAGCGAGAAATGGTGGGCATGTCCCGGACCGGCCGGTATGGGAAGTGGGAGCTGAGGCAGAGCGGTCCGCGTGGGGTAACTTTCCAGCGACTTTTACACACTTAGATGACAGACAACCATGACGGATCACTCACATAATATAATAACACATAATGTAAAAGGCTTCAACTCCCCGTTTAAAAGGCGTAAAGCCTTCTTCTTTTATAAAAAAATCAAACCCTCTATAATGTTTTTACAAGAAACTCACTTTGCAGTAGATCAAGTCCCAAAATTCCTCCACAAGGATTACCCAAATTTTTATACTTGTTCACAACAAACCAAAAAAGAAGGTATGGCCATTCTCCTCCACAAGAACCTCCCCTTCAAGCTAGAGAAGCAGGTAAAGGATAAGGAGGGTAACTTCCTTATAATTACTGGTACGGTTCTAGATCTTAAGGTCTCCCTGGTGAATTTATATGCCCCCACGGTTAATCCGCACAACACGCTAATCAAACTATTGAACCTCCTGAAGCAAGAGGACAGAGGGAAAATTATCATAGGGGGGGGCCTAAACCTCGCACTTCAGCCATTCCTGGATAGGTCAGGGACACCCTGGTACACCAGGGATGCTAGAAAACTTAACATCATACATGCCCTACTTAAAGAATTGGACTTAATAGATGCCTGGAGGGGGTTACATCCTTCTGAAAGACAGTACACATTCTTCTCCCCTACCCATAGCACATGCTCCAGGATTGATGCCCTGTTAATCAATTCCTCACTGTTCAATAACACATCAGATGCCCAAATTTTACCCTGCCCATGGTCAGACCACGCGTTGATATCTTGTAAATTAAGTTTAAGCCAAAATAATCCCCACATTCACGCTTGGCGTCTGAACGACAAGTTGATCACGTGCTCAGAGATACGGGCCCAAATAGATGAGGAAATTAACGCCTTCTTCGTTCTGAACGATATTCCTGAGACGGAAATAGGTTGGTCCTGGGTTGCCCATAAGGCTTACATTAGAGGGATAATCATAAAAATCTCAGCGGCATATAGGAAGAAACTACTCAGCAAAGAAAACGAACTCTTTAAGAAATTACAAAAGTTAGAAAAGTTAAACCAGAGTAAATTCACCAGGGAAACACAAAACGCCATAAATCGAACCAGATCAGAATTAGACACCATTCTGGCAGAAAGAACCGAGAAGGCCATTAGAAAAACGAGACATAAATTCTACTGTCAAATTAACAAACCCTCTCCTATGCTGGCCAGGAGACTAAATTTTAAGAATAACTCTGCGCGCATTCACCAGCTTAGGGACGCGAGGTGGGAAATTACTATGAAACAAGATGAGATCAAAGAAACATTCAGAAAGTATTACCAGGACATTTACTCATCTAAACTGGTGGCCAATAATTATAAAATTCACGAATTCCTGAACGCCTATGACCTCCCTTCAGCCACTGAGGAGGATTTAAATATGTTAAATGCTGAAGTCTCGCTAGAGGAGATAAGCAGAACGATCAAAACCTTGAAAAAAGGTAAAGCTCCGGGCTCGGATGGCTTTATAAACAATTACTATGCCACATTCAATAATCCACTTGCCCCAAAGTTACAAAAGCTTTTCAGGGCTATTATGGAGGGGAAGACCATGCCCCCCGAACTCAATCAGGCGAGCCTTATCTTCCTCCCTAAACCGGGTAGAGATCCTTTACTGGCTAAAAACTTCAGGCCCATTTCTCTCTTGAATGGGGATGTGAAACTGCTTGGGAAAATACTGGCCACCAGATTAGCAAAGTTTTTGCCAAGGTTGATACATAAGGACCAAGTGGGCTTTATTCCCTATAGACAGGCGGGGGATAACATAAGAAGACTTCTTAACGTATTTCACTTAGCCAAAAAGGATAATACCCCCTTATGTACAATAGGACTAGACCTGGAGAAAGCCTTTGACTCCATAGAATGGCCATACCTGCACGCCACACTGTCGAAGTTTGGGTTGGTGGGTAATTTTGTGAATGTTATTAAGTCTTTTTACAATAATCCATCTGCAAACATCAGCATTCCAGGGGCTGATCACACACTCATCAATATTAAAAGAGGCACAAGACAGGGCTGCCCCCTTTCCCCCTCCTGTTCGCGCTAGCCATTGAGCCATTGGCTCAGGCTATCAGGAATAGCGCCTCAATAACAGGGATAAATGTAGGCCTACATCAGTTCAAATGTTGCCTCTTTGCCAATGACATCCTGTGCACACTTACAAACCCAACTCACTCCAGCCTTGATGTCCCTGATGGAGTCCTTCGGGTTCATCTTAGGGCTCAAAATTAACATAGACAAGACGGAAGCGATCTTGGCTCAGGCTCCTCAGGCCTTGAGAGATACTCTCAAATCCCATTACTCCTTCGATTGGCCAGAAAAATATATAAATTATTTGGGTATTAAAATTACTCCGGAGATCACTGGCCTGTACCAGTCAAACTATATTCCGCTATACAAGTCCCTGAATCAGGACTTGTTGAAATGGAATAAGTATCATCTCTCTTGGTCGGGGAGGATGAATGCAATAAAAATGAATATTCTCCCCAGGATCCTGTACTTTTTCAGGACTCTGCCTATTCAGGTACATATAAGAGACTTGACCAGCTTCCAAAAGGCAATATTCAGATTTATTTGGAATTACAAGCACCCTAGAATAAGGAAAGCAATTATGATGAGGAGAAGATCCTCTGGAGGCTTGGGCTGCCCCGACCTCCTTAAATACTTCAGGGCAGCCCAGATTTCTTTCTTGCCCCAGGCGCATTCGGCAGAACACCAGCCACTTTGGGTCTTTGTAGAAAACCACCAAATTGCTCTATTAAAATGGGATACTCTTATATGGGATCCCTCTTCCCCGTTGCCCTTAAAGCTGGCTCGAAACAACCCGATGATAGCCCTGTCTCTGAGGGAATGGGAAAGAGCTAACATCAATAGACAGCTAAGCCCCAATATCTCTTTGCTAACCACTACACTCCCTTCCCCAAGCACCCTTGAGGAGATGGGTATGTAACGGAGCTGGAACACGCAGTCCAATATATCCGCTGGTATACGGTAAAATACCCAAGAAGTACTACAGTCTCACCATCCCCGACCTCCCATATTGGACGACATACAATTTGGGAGTCAAATGAATACTGACTTTATTTTGTTCTGCAGAAATATTTATACCCATCTCTTCCCACAGGCAATACACATGCCCATATTTGGCCACACAATACACATAAAGAGAACAATAGGTCTGGTCACACCTCCCCGAGGCTCCCTGGCAACTTTGATACAATCAGACATTGATTCAATTACACTTCTTTGTTCTTATCTGAGAATGAAAACACTGTATACAATAGACTTCCTTTATCTTATGCGGAGTCTCTGTAACAGGATTATCTCCCATGCCAAGTAGCTGCAAATGTCTGGGACAATATTCTGCAGAGCATAAACCAACATACATGCAGTATAATAGTAGGATCATATTTTAACCATAATAATCATAAAACAGGGTAAAACAGTGATGGGTTCCGTTACACACCTCCCCCGTGACCATAAGCCGGCATACAAGGTCTGATCCCAACGGATCGGCCTGGGGATGTCCGGACAAAAGTATTTGTCGGTCAATTCTCTAGTTTGACAACCCATCAGCATTACTGCAATTCACATTTACTCACATTTCCCATATCCCCAGATAGCTGGGATCTGAGCGCACAAAACTACCGTATAGCGCTCAGATCCTCTTCACACAGTTCAATTGCCATGTAGCTAAAGTCTTTCCCATAGTCTTTCATTATATGAATGGGCTTCATGGCACAGTTATCTGGGGTATCATGGTTCACACAGGGCAAGTACAGAATGACCCCTCTGTATGTAAAGGGCCAGAATGAGTGACTTACACTCTGGTATGGCCGAACACTGGTTCTAAAGGGCAATATGTCCCAGGGCCATAGTCGCAGGGCAGGAGGCTGGCAAACAGTCCTCTCCAAGACAAAGGGGCGAAGGGCACTTCGTCACACATCTCCCCTTTGCTGTGGTGATGGGGCAACACGCTGAGGGGACTTGAGGGGCAGAGGCCAGCGGCACTCTGCCCTGATGCCAGCTCTTCTGCTGGTATAACCTGCAGAACGTATTCCGGCTCAGTAGCCAGGGAAAGGTGGGGGTCAGTGGGGGTTAACATTTCCTCTGTTAACCCTGGGGCCACATTAGGAGTTAGCTGGGGAGGGGAATTTGTATTAACCCCCTCCTCCGGTTGTCCCAGTGAGAGTAGTTGGGGATCTGGACAGGCTGTCCAGCATCTCGGTAGGTCAGGCACAGAGACCACGGTCCCATCTGCGCCGTCTGGGAGATTGGGGTCTCCCCTTTTTAGGGTAAGCTGTCGCTGGGGGGAGATGGCGACCCTTCCAGCTCCCCGGGGTTCACACTGCCGCTGGGGGGGAAGGACGACACCTTCTGCCCCCTGGGGTTCACACTGCCGCTGGGGGGGAAGGACGACACCTTCTGCACCCTGTGGTTCACACTGCCGCTGGGGGGAAAGGACGACCCCTTCTGCCCCCTGGGGTTCACACTGCCGCTGGGGGGAAAGGACGACACCTTCTGCCCCCTGGGGTTCACACTGCCGCTGGGGAGGAAGGACGGCACCTTCTGCTCCCTGGGGTACACACTGCCGCGGGGGGTGGAAGGACGACACCTTCGCCCCCCTGGGGTACACACTGCCGCTGGGGATGAAGGACAACACCTTCGGCCCCCTGGGGTACACACTGCTGCTGGGGAGGAAGGACGGCACCTTCTGCTCCCTGGGGTACACACTGTCGCTGGGGAGGAAGGACGACACCTTCAGCTCCCTGGGGTACACACTGCCTCTGGGGAGGAAGGACGACACCTTCAGCTCCCTGGGGTACACACTGCCGCTGGGGAGGAAGGACGACACCTTCAGCTCCCTGGGGTACTCACTGCCGCTGGGGAGGAAGGACGACACCTTCAGCTCCCTGGGGAACACACTGTCGCTGGGGTGGAAGGACGACACCTTCGGCTCCCTGGGGTACACACTACCGCTGGGGAGGAAGGACGACACCTTCGACCCCCTGGGGTACACACTGCTGCTGGGGAGGAAGGATGACACCTTTAGCTCCCTGGGGTACACACTGTCGCTGGGGGGGAAGGACGACACCTTTTGCTCCCTGGGGTACACACTGCCGCTGGGGAGGAAGGACGACACCTTCGGCCCCCTGGGGTACACACTGCTGCTGGGGAGGAAGGACGACACCTTCAGCTCCCTGGGGTACACACTGTCGCTGGGGGGGAAGGACGACACCTTCGGCCCCCTGGGGTACACACTGCTGCTGGGAGGGGGAATTAGTTGGAGTATTCCACGTGGAGCAGTTTCTGTTTCTGGGACAGTCTCTCTGCATGTGGCCCTGCTGGTTACACGTGTGGCACCTGATGTACCGTGGAGGGGTTTGATAGTTCCCACCACCCGGACGCAGTGCTGGGGCGGGGTTAATGGTGGGAGGTGGGTTAGCAGTTCCCAAGATGGACCGCTCCCGTGCCCGCTGCTTTTCCATTATGTATTTGTGTACATCTGTCATTAACCATTCCAAGGTTTTTATGGGAAGCGTACCTGGGAAAAAGGCCAGTCTGCTTTGGAGTTCTCTTCCAAACTCAGTCTGTGGGGTAATAAGAGGTACTGTAACCATGAGTTCCTTTCTGTCTGCATCCCTGTAGTCCGCGGCCGCCTCCTCCTCCTCATGATGAAACGCTGTCTGAAAACTAGCCGGTTCCATCCTGCTGTAGCGTTGCCCTCAATTTGTACTCCACGGAATGGTGTCTCCTGTAGCTGTCCTTCTGACCGTGGGAACAATTCCGCCACTTGCCACCAAATGTAACGGAGCTGGAACACGCAGTCCAATATCTCTGCTGGTATACGGTAAAATACCCAAGAAGTACTACAGTCTCACCATCCCCGACCTCCCATATTGGACGACACACAATTTGGGAGTCAAATGAATACTGACTTTATTTTGTTCTGCAGAAATATTTATACCCATCTCTTCCCACAGGCAATACACATGCCCATATTTGGCCACACAATACACATAAAGAGAACAATAGGTCTGGTCACACCTCCCCGAGGCTCCCTGGCAACTTTGATACAATCAGACATTGATTCAATTACACTTCTTTGTTCTTATCTGAGAATGAAAACACTGTATACAATAGACTTCCTTTATCTTATGCGGAGTCTCTGTAACAGGATTATCTCCCATGCCAAGTAGCTGCAAATGTCTGGGACAATATTCTGCAGAGCATAAACCAACATACATGCAGTATAATAGTAGGATCATATTTTAACCATAATAATCATAAAACAGGGTAAAACAGTGATGGGTTCCGTTACAGGGTACATTCTCCAAAGATTGGTGGATCTCACGGAAGTTAGATAGGTTTGGAAGCTGGGTTAGAGAAGGTGCAGTACTAAATACTAGGAGTTTTATGGAAACGTACGATCTCCCACCCAGAGAATACTTCAACTACAACAAAATTCGCCACAATGTCACTATTAAACTCCGTAAATGGGGCCCGCCAAGTTCAACTTGGTTCACACTAATATGTAGTAAAGCCCCACTAACTAGGGGAATATAGTGGGAACTGTACGCTATATCCAACTCTAATGACATGGCTAGCAAACCCAAGCATATTAAGCAATGGGCACAGGATATGGGAGTAGAATGGGACATGAGTAGGTGGTCCAAAATTAACCTGGAACTGACGAAAGGCTCCAGATACTTTAGCCATATGTAAACATCGGCCAAAGTTTTATTTAGATCCTATTACACGCCAGACTGGCTACACAAAATGGACCCTAATATCTCTCCTGAGTGTTTTAGAGGCTGTATCAAAGGAGGTTCCTTCTGCCATATATGGTGGGACTGCCCAATTGCTCAATCAATGTGGCACAAGGTGGCAGAACTGGCCTCTAACACACTTAAAACAAAAATACATCCCGAGATGGGAACATGCCTCCTTGGGCTTCCAGTACAAAACTTACGTATTCACCAAAATAAGTGGCTTCAATTAATCATGTTGGCGGCTAAAAGCAGTCTGGCAGGAAATTGGCGGAAGATTACACTAGATATCCACTCAGTCATTAACAAATGCAACTTTATTATGACATTTGAACACATGACGGCAACATTAAACGATACAGTGACTGTTTATAAGGAAATATGGGGTGACTGGAGCGGGACGGAACACTCATTCCAGATACACTGACGGTAGTGCACCGATCGAGAGGGGGAGGCAGATAATAGCTGGTACGGTCCGGGACAGGGCTCTCCATGGTACCTCGTTTGAGGTCGCGGCGGGCGTGGACGGTAACTAATTAGATTTGTTTGACATGACCTATCCCTCATAAATCCATGTTGACTCCTACTTATAATCCTGTTTAAATAGACATATTCTTGTATATTATCCCTTATTAACCCTTCTAAAAGCTTCCCCACTACAGAAGTGAGGCTCACTGGTCTATAATTCCCCGGATTTGCTCTTGCTCCCTTTTTAAATATAGGTATCACATCAGCTTTTCTCCAGTCATCTGGTAGAGACCCTGTGTTGAGTGAATCTTGAAAAATTAAATATAATGGTTTGGGTATTACAGAACCCAGTTCACTTAGTACCCTTGGATGTATTCCATCAGGACCCGGGGCTTTATTAACATTTATTTTTTCCAACCTCTTTTGGATTACTTCCTGTGTTAACCAATTATTTGGCAAAGGTAGTGTAGCCCCATTATTTTGCCGTGTCTCAACCACTGGTACCTTCCTTGTGTATACCGAAGAAAAGAACCTATTTAGCTCATCTGCCTTTTCTTAGTCACTAATTATCAGACGGCCTGTGTCACATTGTAATGTTCCTATAGCTTCCTTCCTCACCTTCTTCCCATTAATATACTTAAAAAATGTTTTAGGGTTAGTCTTACTCTCTTTTGCAATTAATTTTTCATTTTCTATTTTAGCCAGTCTAATCGCCCTTTTGCAAGCCTTGTTGATTTCCTTGTATTCCTGTAATGGGATTTATTCTTTTTACTTTTATTCCCACACGGTATATGCTGATGTTTATGTATATTTAGTAAGGATTTAAATGTTGTCCATTTATGTTCAGTATTTTTACCTGCCAGTTCTCTGTCCCATTCTATACTTTCTATTGCTGCTGTTAGACCGTTAAAATCTGCGCTTTTAAAATTTAGAGTTTTTGTTGGCCCCTTAAAATTTTGTTTTTTTAATTCAATCTCAAACGACACTGTGTTGTGATCACTGTTTCCCAAAGGTTGCCCTATTCCAACATTTGATACTATATCAATATTATTTGTGATGAGTAAATCTAAGATAGCTTCATTTCTAGTAGGCTCTTGTACAACCTGGGCCAGAAAATGATCCCTGAGTGTACTCAAGAACCTGCACCCCTTAGATGAACTGCTGGTCTCATTTATCCAGTTTATTTCAGGGTAATTAAAATCTCCTATTATTAGAACTTGACCATGCTTAGCTGCATTTTCAATCTGTAACAATAATTGTATTTCACTTTAAGCTATATTTGGGGGTTTATAGCATACTCCTACTAATATTCTTTTGGAATTTGCTCCTCCGCTATTTAAATCTACCCACAAACATTCAGCTTTATCACTAGGTCCACCAAAAATATCTTCTCTGACTATAGGCTTAAATTCAGGCTTAAAATACAGACAAATCCCTCCTCCTCGTTTACCATTGCACCTATCTTTCCTAAATAGGTTATAACCATCCAGATTAACAGTCCAGTCATGAGATTCATCCCACCACGTTTCAGTAATGCCTATTAAATCCCATTTTTCATTAATTGCTAATAATTCTAGCTCTCCTATTTTTCCTGGCAAGCTTCTGGCATTAGCAAGCATACACCTTATGTTATGAGTCTGTAGTTCTGAAGTGCCTGCCACTGTACTTGAATTACTTAGTACTACCCCCCTATTGACTATACTACACCCCCCCCATCTCCTCCCATATGAGTTGTTAATTCATCCCTTAAACCCTCTATACTTTCTACCCCATTACTTATATCTAGTCCCTCCCCCCCACCTACTAGTTTAAAAACTCCTCCAGCCTTTCTACCATCCTATCCCCTAGCCCAAAAGCTCCCTCATCATTAAGGTGCAATCCATCGCTACTGTAGAGATTGTACCGAAGTGAGAAGTCAGCCCAGTGCTCTAAAAAGCCAAACCCCTCCTTAGTGCACCACATCTTTAGCCACGCATTAACCTCCCTAATCTCCTTCTGCCTCCCTGGGCTAGCACGTGGCACTGGTAGTATCTCAGAAAATACTAACTTGGAGGTCCTTGCCTTCAGCTTATTACCTAGTTCTCTAAAATCATTCTTTAGGACACTCCATCTTCCACTAACTTTGTCATTGGTACCAATATGTACCAATACCGCCTGTTCATTTCCAGCCCATCCAAATAATTTGTCTACCCGATCCACATCATGACGAACCCGAGCACCCGGGAGACAGCTGGGATCTGGGTGACAAATCACCCTGGCTACCTTCCTAATAATAGAGTCCCCTACAACCAAAACAGGTCTGTTGCTCTGCCTATTCTGCCCTCCCTCTCTTCCAGTAGAGCTGTTCTCCCCGCTTTTAGAGAGAACAGCTCTATCTGGCATTGCCATTCTTGAATGGACATCCCCAACAGTTTCACTCAATCTGGCAAATCTGTTGGTGTTTGCCAACTCAGAACTGGCCTGCCTCCTTCTGTTCCCCCTGCTTACCCTTGTAACTGTAACCCAGCAACCTCCCTGGACATCCTCACTAGCCCCAGCTCCGCCCTCCATGCTAGGCCCAGCTAAACTGTGCTCAGTGAGCACCAACCCCCTTTCCAGTGGAGCAATATCACTAAGTGCTGCAATTCTCCGCTCCAGATCTCCAATTTGAGCTACTCTCCAATTTGAGCTACCAGAGAGGCTACATGCTCAAACCTCTCTGGACCCTGGATCATCTGTTCCAGTATTTCATACATATGACAGGATGTACACTGAGTGAGGTTGCCGCTGGACTGACTCATAATTATTATTATTGTCTACAAAATTTCAGTGGGAAAAATAAAGAATATAAAATAATTTGTATAAAGTTTCCTCTTTTGCACTATAAATCTGCCCTCCCTTTTCTTTGGAGTCCTTACCCCTATTTAAACTCCTACACTTTCACTAGAACTGCACCTGATACCGAAAATGTTCGCAAGCTCACAAGTTCGCCTCTTTATACTAACTTCTGCCTTCTCACCTGGGCACAATTAGTGCACTCTGCATATTATCAGCCTTTACTTGTAAGGTAAATCCACTTGTAAACAGGCCCCAAAACAGCTCACAAACCTTTTATACTAGTTTAGCAGTCAAGGCCACACCCCTCTTACCTGGGCACAATTAGTGCACTCTGCAATTTATCAGCCTTTACTTGTAAGGAAAATCCACTTGTAAAAGTTAGTGTTCTAAAATGGCGTCTAATGTGTGGTATGAGGCTGTGGCTGATTTAGCGTCCTTGTTTACGGATGTCGTCCGTCTTTTTCGGAAATCCGTAGGTGTTTGGTGGTGTTTTGCGTGTTTAGGGTCCTTTAGCCTCGTTTTCGTTTTGTTCGGCGGCCATTTTTTCTCTTGCTTAGGTAATTTTCCGGTGTCTAAACTCCGAAATTTGGACTTAAATCGAGGTGTAACTTCACTTGCAGAGATCCTGGGTGCCCCCCCACCCCTTGCTGTGGGTAAGCTTTTTATGTGTTTGTTGTGTGTATTTATTGTGTTTCTAATGCTTTTGGGGTTGCATGGGTTGCGTCCTTGTTTTTGGATCTCGTACGTCTTTTTCGGAAAATCCGTAGGTGTTTGGTGGTGTTTTGCGTCTTTAGAGTGCTGTAGCCTCGTTTTCGTTTTTTTGGCGCCCATTTTCCATACTAATTTGCAATACCGGTTTTAATTTATGTTTACTTTATGAAATAATCTGTCATTCATTACTTCATCTTTTTTTTTGGCCTACTAAACAGCCCTGTTAGTATATCATTTATGCCACTGGTAGTCAACTCATTTTTATAAAATCTATTGAGGTGCAAATGTAACTATGAAAATTATATCAAGATTTGGAGTTCATATTCTTTACATATAGATATACAAATAGTTTAACGTATGGCACTGAAAAGTGCACTGAAACTAAGATTACATTCGGAATGGTACCTACAGAAAAATTACCATTTCACTAATATATTAATTAAGGACCTGGAAGGTTTAGGAGGGATGTATGTCCAGGTGTTACTTGGGGTTGCGGCAGGGTCCCTCTTCCGCTTTACATAAGCACTTCCTGTCCTCCTCTTCCTCGCACACCTCAGTTTGCTTTTCAAGTCTGTGCTTGAAGGTTGTTGCTCAGCAATCTTTTCAGCTTTCATAAAGCCCTAGATTGCACATTTGGGCTCTCTTCAAGCCCTACCTTGCAATTTTTTGCTGTCATCAAGCACTACGTTGCTGATGCTCAGGGGCTGCTCACCCCTGGTGCACATCGGTATCCAGGCTGATCTGCACTCCCTTGATGTGCCCCGCCCCCTCAGTCTCCAATGTCTCCCCTTATCTTTTTGTCTCACAGCAAGCCCTTCATTGCAGGTTTTGGCCCTAATCAAGCCATAAGTGGCAGTTTTGGGCTCTCATAAAGCCCTACATTGCCGCAGGTCAGTAGCTTCATGGCCCTGGTACACATCATCATTGTGCCCCATCACTCAGTTGGATGATTCATACCATAGCTTTGCCCTCCTAAAATGCACGTATTCCATTACATTCAGACAACCTAGTCGTTTTAATACATCATTACAACAATTGTCGCTTTGGCCCTCATTTCACATGATCATGTCACTACAATCTCCACCTCCCATGTCATAGTTGCTACCCAGTCTTGAAAGTCGCTTTCATGGGTCATTACGACCGCAGACGCTCTTTGCTCCTCATTTCACACTACCTAGTTGCTACCCCATCTTGCCTAAGACTCCTTGCCCACGACCAAGTAAACACCTTTTTCCTACCATGATTACTTGGCCCTCTAAGCAGGCTAGGTTTACGTAGCCTGTGCCACAATGTCAGCTACTCCTCAACACAAGAGAGGGACCCGAACACAGAAAAAATGTTTAATAATGATGTAAAGGTCCAGAACAAATGGGCCCAAGGTCCTGATTTGCACCCAGGTCCACCTATGGACTACCTTGCCTCACATTAATGTTCTTACTACAATTCTTAATGGAAGGAAGTCCACAGGCCATGGCCTTCAGAGATTTCGTCCCACTAGAGATTGCCTTCCACTCTTCTTGCCTTTTTTTTTAGCCCTCTAAGCAGGCCTATACATCACATTTATTGGCCAGATTACTGTTTTTGTTCAGCCATTAGTATTGGCCATAAGTGGAAGGTTGAAAATTGAATATATGGGAAGGGCTAGAGGCATTTATATACGCTCTCCTACATAAACCAGCAACCTTTTCTTGAATCCAATCCAAGTGACACTACATGAAGCGCAGACTTCTTAACAAACCCATCTATAAATTACATTTATTGGGCACACTTAATATTACTCATCTTTCACTCTCCAGTTTTAGCCGTTTACATTCATCACTAATTTCTCATTCAACCATAAGTAAGTAACCATAAGTATTATTTATTTATAAACTACACATATACTTCACAGCACTAATTACTTTGGTTACAGTAAATATAAAAAATTGACAAGACGAAAGAATACATACTGTAGAGGTGGTCTAGCGAGAACATATATTTAAAGGTTATAGATGTGTTGGAGACAAAAATGCATGATAATGGTCTAGGTAGGTGGTTGGATTTGTGGAAAGGAGGTGTTTACAGTGCTTTATAGGAGAGTATGCTTATTGGACCTTCAAGAGTGCAGTTGTTTCTTTGAACACCTAACGCTTTCTGGGTGAGGCTGTGGAGGATGGGGAAGTCTCATAGAACAAAGCAAATATAGGTTAGCAATACGGGAGTAATCCTTTATACAGCAGTTCAAGGAGATTATAAAATGTAAAGAGCAGTGTTGAGGGTAGATGAAGAGGCAGATGAGGAGGCAGTTATGGGGATGATTTGAGATCATATGGCAGATGTAGGAGTGTCTGGTATTGTTTGATTTTGAGATTTTGAACTTAATCCAGGAGAATGTGTGAAGTCAGTGAAGGTATTGGAAAAGTAGAGTAGCAGTGGAGTAAAAACTGGGGAGATCAGTAAGCCTAACAGAAACATTGGAATGAGAGAATCAAGTGAGGAGAAGGTTTTGCAGAAGTCATGGTGGGACAAAAAAACTGAATTGGGAGTTTGATTCTGTTTTGATAATCTGTATCAGTAGTGTAATCAATATCAGTCTTTCACATTTCTTTGGAGGAGTTTTAGCCCACACTTCGTCACAGTACTGCTTTAATTCTAAACACTAGTTGTAACGGAGTTGGAAGACGAATCCAATATCTCCGCTGGTATACGGTAAAATACCCAAGAGAGACTACAGTTTCACCATTCCCGACCTCCCATATTGGACGACACACAATTTGGGAGTTAAATGAATACTGACTTTATTTTGTTATGTGCAGAAATATTTATACACATCTCTTCCCACAGGCAATACACATCCCCCATAGTTGGCCACACAATACACATAGAGGGACAATAGGTGGGTTACACCTCCCTGAGGCTACCTGGCAACTTTGATACAATCAGACAATGATTAGATCATCCTTCTTTGTTCTTATGTCTGAGAATGAAAACACTTTATACAATAGACTTCCTTGTCTTATGAGGAGTCTCTGTAATAGAATTATCTATTATGCCAAGGTCTGCAATAGTCTGGGCTAATATTCTGCAGAGCATAAACCAACATACATACAGTATAACAGTAGGATCATATTTTAACCAAGAATTAAATAACCATAAAACAGGGTAAAACAGTGATGGGTTCCGTTACACTAGTAGAGTATGAACTGCAACTACATCTCTATTGATTAGGCCACTGCAAAACATTAATTTAGCTTATTTTCAGCCATTTCCATATGAACTTGGTTTTGGATCATTGTTTGCTGCATAGCCCAACTATGTTTGAGCTTCAGCTCATGGATAAATGAATGACCAGGAATTATCTTCAAGAATTTTCTGATGGCAAGTCATCTAGGTTCTGAGCATCCCCACACCATCACACAACTACCACCAGGTTTGATAGTTATGATGTTCTTACTATGGAATACTGTGTTTGCTTTTCCCCAGAAAAAAAGTAATCACACAGGTGCTTCTTGGCAAATCAGAGATGAAAATTATGTTCTTCTTTGTTGGCAACAATCCCATGAAGTCCATTTTTTCCCAGTCCCTTTCTGTTTGTGGACTCATAAACATTGAAATTAGCAGATGCAAGAGAAGCTTCCTGTTCTGTGGATGTTTTTTAGGATCCTTTCTGATTTCCTGGATTATTTTATCCTGCACCGTTGGAGGCAGGCCAACCACTCCTGGGAAAATGTAGTACTGTTTCTAGTGTTTTGCATTTGGAGATTATTACTCTGACTGTAGTTTAATGTAGTCACAGAGCCCCCCAAAAATGGCTTTTTTCAGGATTTTTTTTTCCATCATAGTATACTGTGCCTCTCGAATATTTGTGCTGGCAACTTGACTAATGTTAAGAGTAAAAAAAAACTGTGGGGATTTCATATTCACCAAAAAACAGAGGAATCATTACTATGACTTTGCATTCCAAAACTCCCAAAGGAATCAAAATTCCTAACAAATCAGATGTCCTTAGCTTTCAGAAGTGTACACTACTGAAACTTTTATAGGTGATAGAGAAAACCAGGAATGGGGCAAATCCTTTTTTTAGTTACTTTAATTATTCCTATCTGCCATGTCACGACCCAGGGGAAGTCGTCCTCCTGCCTTGTCCACAGAAATCCGCCTTGGACCATTGAGTGGATGGGCTACACAAAGACTGGCTTCCCTACCAGGACCATCAGGATGCGGAATAGCAATCAATTGGTTATAAATACCAAACAGAGGTTATAACCTCTAAATGAAAGAGAGAACATATTGCTCCTTAAGGGTAATAGGGGACTCCAGACGTGGACCCCTTGCTCACTGTGCCTTAGGGAGTTCAGTTGCACCTCACTGACGAGGCCCATAAAGGCTGAAGCGCATCTGGGGTTTGCTGTTACTCCTGTTCAGGGTAGAATTGCCTGGTATTTCGGGCTGGGTCACTTTTTTTGAGTGGGACCAGACTGATATACTACAGGATATTTCTCCCTGTGAAGGGCACAAGTGAGCTAAAAGAGGTTGCTCTCAGAGTGGCTTATCATGGCCATAGAACTAATCTATTAACGTTGGTTCGTTCTCTGATGAGCACCTCTGACTTGGTTTTTTGTTTATGCAAATTACCCTTAGGGGTTAGTCTCCCTAAGGGTAAAAGGGGACTCCAGACATGGACCCCTTGCTCACTGTGCCTTAGGGAGTTCAGCTGCACCTCACTCACGAGGCCCATAAAGTCTGAAACGCGTCTGTGGGTTTGCTGTTTTCCTGTTCAGGATAGAATTGCCTGGTATTTTGGGGCTGGGTCACTCTTTTGAGTGCGACCAGACTGATATACTATAGGATATTTCTCCCTGTGAAGGGCACAAGTGAGCTAAAAGAGGTGCTCTCAGAATGGCTTATCATGGCCATAGAACTAACCTATCAAGGTTGGTTCATTCTCTGATGAGCACCTCTGACTTGGTTTTTTGTATATTGCTTATGTTCCCTAGAAGGGTGTGTGTTTATTGGGAAAAGTTGTAACATTTAAAGGCAAACAGTACAATACAACTTTGGTTCCACAAGATTACATTACCTATACTCTAACAAATATCTCTTTTACCTAAGGAGAAGGGGGGGCGAGGTACAGGGGAGGGTGATGGGGGAAAGAGACACAGGGGAGGGAGGTGGGGAAAGAGACACAGGGGAGGGGGAAAAGAGACACAGGAGGGAGAGAGGGGGAAAGGAGACACAGTAGGGAGATGGGGGAAAGAGACACAGGGGAGGGAGATGGGGAAGGAGACACAGGGGAGGGAGAGGGGGGAGAGACACAGGGGAGGGAGAATGGGGAAAGAAACACATGGGACAAAGAGGGGGGGGAAGAGACACAGGAGAGTGAGGGGGGGAGAGTCATAGGGGAGGGGGAGACATAGGGGAGGGGAGGAGGGAAAGAGACGGAGGCAGAAAAATAAAATATTATCCCGTCATTTGTGATATAATTATTATACAAACAAATTGGATGTAACAAAAAATATTTAAAAATATTATATTTTTATTGATTTACTGAATTATAAAATCCTAGTCATTTGCCAACCATAAATGACAGGATAAGATTTTTTTTTCCCGCACCCGCGTTTCCCGGTATCTCTTTCCCCATCTCCCTCCCCTGTGTCTCTTCCCTCCCCCTGTCTCTTTCTTCTACCTTTCCCCCTCTGTCTCTTTCCTCCCCCTCTCCCCCCCCTGTGTCTCTCTCCCCCCCTCCCTTGTGTCTCTCCCCCCTCTCATGTGTCTCTCCCTGCCTTGTGACCTCCCCCCCACTCTCTACCCTGTGTCTCTTTCTCCCTCCCCTGTTTCTCTTTCCCCCTCTCCCTCCCCTGTGTCTCTTTCCCCTCCTCCCTCCCTCATTTCTCTTTACCCCTCTCTTGTCCTCCCCGTGTCTCTTTCCCCCTCTCCCTCCCTTTCCTGTGTCTCTATCCCCCTCTCCCTCCCCTGTGTCTTTCTCCCCTCCTCCCTCCCTTCATCTTTCTCCCCTACCTCCATCCTCTCTGTTTTTCTCCCCTCCTTCTCCCCAGCACGCAATACGCATGCGCTGCTCATGCTGCACATCGCCCACAATAGTTTCTGTAGTGCACATGCGCCCGGCCTGCATCATGACACACTATGGAAACTTTTATAGGTGATAGAGGAAACCAGGAATGGGGCAAATACTTTTTGATGAAATTTCAGCATGTATTGCTAAATGACCTTGGTGACTCATCCAATGCAGTAAATGTACAGAATGGAATTGGACCCTTGGACCATTTTTTAAGTTAACTAGTCCAAACTATGAGATATTGTCAAGACCCAGGGGTGTTCGTCCTCCTGCCTTGTCTACAGGAATCCACCTTGGACCATTAAGTGGATGGACTACTCAAAGACTGGCTTCCTTATCAGGACGCAGAATAGCAATCAATTGGTTATAAATGACAAACAGAAGTTATAACCTGTAAATGAAAGAGAGAAAACATTGCTTATGTTCCCTAGAATGGTGTGTGTTTATTGGGAAAAGTTGTAACATTTAAAGGCAAACAGTACAATACAACTTTGCTTGTCAGTTCATCTAATTAAAAAAAGGAACACCTTCATTTTGGTATTTAATTGTCACAATAAAATTCATCTTTATTATAAACATTTAAAACTTTATATATTTTAAAAATCAAGCAGTTAAAAATTAGAGTTATTATACTAATTTCAAATGTCACAGTCAAGCTGGCCAAAATTGTATTACTCTTTTATATAGTGTATTTATTATGAAATTCTTATTTGTAATATATATACTAGTGACTTGCCCGTCAAAAAATGACGGCAATAAGATTGTAAGGCAGGTAATGTTGTTTGCGTGCAAAATTAATTTGGTTGGTGTTTTAAGATCCTTCGGCGCTCATTGCAAACCTCACGCTGAGCGCCTTTGGCGCTCTTAACGTGGCTCGCAATGAGCGCCTTTGGCGCTCATTGCAAGGCTCTTGGTTGTTTGTGTGCAATGAGCACAGTTGGTGTTTTTTTTGGTATGGCAATGAATAATTAATAAAATAAGAAATGAATATACTTTACCTATTGTGAAGTAATATATGCAGCATTGTGTTGAAGAGCTGGCAATCTGTTTTCATGTTGCTGCAGCATCAGTGCTGTGGAGCTGCTGTGTAATCGTCATGAATGTGTGCAGTGTAATAGTGTGCGTGCGCGAGGCAAGTCCGTTAGGGTAGCTGTGTACTTCCGGATTGTGTAAGTTAGTGTTCTAAAATGGCGCCTAATGCGTGGTATGCGGCTGTGGCTGATTTTGCGTCCTTGTTTTCAGATGTCGTCTGACTTTTTCGGAAAATCCGTAGGTGTTTGGTGATGTTTTGCGTGTTTAGGGTCCTTTAGGCTCGTTTTCATTTTTTTTGGAGGCCATTTTTTCTTTCGCTTAAGGGCTTTTCGGGTGTCTAAACTCTGTAATTTGGAGTTAAATTGAGGAGTAACTTCAGTTTTTTAGGTCCAGGGTGCCCCCCGCTGTAGGTAAGCTTTTTATGTATTTGTTGTGTGTAATTATTGTGTTTTTCATGTTTTCATGTGCGCGGTTTTCGGGCGTTTTTTGCGAGGTTGTAATGGGTCATAACGCGTCTCGTATTTTCGTTTCGTAACTCTGTAAATATTGCGAGGACCGCAGTTGCTTGCGCTCCGTTCCAGCAACTGAGGCCTTCGCTTTGCGAGCCGGCTGCGTTAGCAACAGCCCGCATGCTCACAACTATATATGTGATTGAAACAACTATTTAGCCCAATTTATATTATTGAACTGTTATTGCTCCTGGTTGCTTCAAATTCCTTATACAAATGCTAAATGAGAAATAATTTTAAATTTTAACTTTTCCTTTGAGTCCTTTTTTCTCTTTTGGACTACTGCTAGAAGATACTGTAAACTACTTTTCTTTCACAAAATACCAAGTGCTTATGTGCTATATAGTAATAACTTGTTTAAGGTATATGTTGATGCGGTACCTTCTCTACTGTGCTTCCACTTTGGATACAACTACTACTTATAATTTATCTATTTATACTTCAAAGTGCTAGTGCCAAAGTGCTATACATCTACTTAAATAATAAATGAATACCTCATGGATGTATTTTTGCATCCACTACTATATTCCAACAATTTTACCCTATTAGACTTTATTATGATAAAGTGCTAGTGCCCAGTTGTTAATAATATATTAGTTGACTGCTGATAATAAGTTGAAAAGCCAATCTATGTTGTAAATACAGTATATACAATTCCTTATATCGATTGCTATAGTATCTATTACCTCATGGATGAAATAACTCATCCATTACTATTACCAACTAGCGACTTGCCCGTCAAAAATGACGGCAATAAAATTTGAAGGCTAGCAATGCTGTTTGCCATACAATGCAAGGCTCTCCCCCCTCTAACTTGCGGGCCTCGCAATTAGCTCCTTCGGCGCTCATTGCAAGCCTCTCCACCCTCTACTTCACAGGCCTCGCGATGAAGGCGATCATCGTGAGCCCAGAAAAAGTAGATGGGGGGAGGGGCTTGCAATGAGCGCCAAAGGCGCTCATCACGGGGCTTGCAATGAGAATGTAAGTTTGCGAGTTTCAATCTTGTGAGGTGCTTTAGAGAAAGCACTGTGTATATCTGATTGAAAGCTCAATAACAGGGTCTTCCATTATTTTTCATTGTGGGGTAATTGTTTAAACTTTTACCTAACCCTGCGGAATATGTTGGTGCGTTATAAATAAAGGATAATAATAAATAAATAAATATTATTGAATTGTTATTGCTCCTAGTTGCTTAAAATTCCGGTCCTTTCCTTTTATAGTAGCGTTTGTCTCACGCACAGCTCAGTGCGCGCCTGTGCGCACTGCACTGCCAGGGTCTCTGACGGCTTTCTGTAGAGGTGTGCGCTCTATCGCCATCTAGGCTGTATATTTTGGTATTACAGTCTACTTAAATAAAAATACTTTGCATATGATTCTGTTCTTTTCTGTTTTAATAAAAGGTAAAAGGTGTGGTTAAGGTTAGATATAGGGTTACTGTAAGGGTTAGGGGGTAGGGTTAGGGTAAGGGGTTAGTGGTTAGGGTCAGGGGTTAGAGACCGGGGTTGGGTTCAGGGTTAGGTTCAGGGGTTAATGCTATGCATAGTGTTAGGGTCAGGGGTTAGGTTTCTCTCGTGAGTCAAATTCACAAAATACCAAGTGCTTATGTGCTATATAGTGATAACTTGTTAAAGGTATATGTTGATGCATTATCTTCTCTACTGTGTTTTCTCTTTGGATACAACTACTACTTGTAATGTGTATTTTAAAGTGCTAGTGCTACTGTGATATGTCAATTCACACTTAAATTGACTACTGATAGTGAGTTGAAAAGACGATCTATGTTGTTAATATATTGGAAAAAACACTGTATTTGTTGCTATAGTATCTTATTACCTCATGGTTGAAATAACTCATCCATTACTATTACCAACTAGGAAATTGCCCGTCAAAAATGACGGGAATAAAATTGTAAGGCTAGCAATGCTGTTTGCCACACAATGCAAGGCTATGGGCCCTCTGAGCACCTTCAACGCTCATCGCGTGGCTCGCAATGAGCGCCTTCGGGCTTCCTGTCCCCTTAGTAGAAAATCACAGAAAAGGTAGGAGAGACACAGGGGAGTGAGAGGAGGAGAGGAGAGACACAAAGGAGTGAGAGGAGGGGGAGAGGCACAGGGGAGTGAGAGGAGGAGAGGAGAGACACAAAGGAGTGAGAGGAGGGGGAGAGACACACGGGAGTGAGAGGAGGGGAGAGAGGCACAAAGGAGTGAGAGGAGGGGGAGAGACACACAGGAGTGAGAGGAGGAGAGAGAGGCACAGGGGAGTGAGAGGAGGGGGGGAGACACACAAAGAAGTGAGGGGGAGAGGGAAGGGAGACGAGGGGGGAAGAGACACCGGGGAGGGGGGAGACACACAGGGGTAGGAGAGGATGGGGGTAGACACACAGGGGAGGGGGGGAGACGCAGAGGAGGGGGGAGAGACACAGGGGAATGAGAGGGGGAGAGACACAAAGGAGGGGGAGACACAGGGGAGTGAGAGGAGGTGTGGAAGAGTCACAGGGGAGTGAGATGGGGGGAGAGACACAGGGGAATGAGAGGGGGAGAGACACAGAGGGGGAGAAACAAAGAGGAGGGGGGAGAGACACAGCGGAGTGAGAGGAGGGGGGAAGAAACCCGGTGGAGTGAGAGGAGAGGGAGAGACACAGGGGAGTGAGAGGAGGGGGGGAAGAGACACAGGGTAGTGAGAGAAGGGGAGAGACACAGGGGAGGGAGAGGAGGGGGGAAGAGACACAGGGGAGGAGGGAAGACAAAGGGGAGGGGGAGGCACAGGGGTAGGAGAGGAGGGGGTAGACACATAGAGGAGGGAGAGGAGAGGGAGAGGAGAGGGGGGAGAGACACAGAGGAGGGGGAGACAAAGGGGAGTGAGAGGGGGGGTGACAGGGGAGTAAGAGGGGGAGATACAAAAAGGAGTGAGAGGAGGGGGAAGAGACACGGAGGGGGGAGACACACAGGAGAGGGAGAGGAGGGGGGAAGAGACAAAGGGGATGGGGAAGAGACAAAGGGGAGGGGGGAGACACACAGGGGTTGGAACAGGAGGGGGTAGACACAAAGCGGAGGGAGAGGAGGGGGGAGAGACACAAGAAAGGGAGAGGAGGGGGAAGAGACACAGAGGAGGGAAATGGGGGAAAAGACATGAGGGAGGGGAGATGAGACATTGGGAAAGAGACACAGGGGGGAGAAAGAGACACAGGGGAGGGAGAGGGGGGCAAGAGACACAGGGGAGGGAGGAGGGGGTAAGAGACACAGGGGAGGGAGAGTGGGGGCAAGAGACACAGGGGAGGGAAAAGTGGGGAATGGAAAGAGACACAGAGGAGGACAGGGGGGAAGACACAGGGGGGAGAGGGGGTAAAAACACAGGGGGGAAGGAGACACAAGGGAGGGAGAGGAGGGGGGAAATGAGACACAAGGGAGGAAATAGAAGGAAGAGACTTGCACTGAGCACCTAAGGTGCTTATCGCAAGGCCAGTAAAGTAGAGGGGGAGAGGCTCCCATTGTATGGCCATCAGCATTGCCAGGATTCACATTTTATTGCCATCATTTTTGACGGGCAAGTTGCTAGTAAATATATAAATTATAAGTAGTCGTTGTATCAAAAGTGGAAGCACAGTAGAGAAGGTAACGCATCAACATATACCTTAAACAAGTTATTACTATATAGCACATAAGCACTTGGGGCCTCATTCTATTAGCGGCCGTAAATCGGCCGTAAGGCTGCGATTCCTTGCGGGGGTTCAGTTAACTCGCGATTCTATTATACGGCCCCGCAAGGATCTCCTTTTACGGCCGGCCGCATATCTTGGAACCGGCCGTAAGCTCTGAAATATAAAAACGCAAAAATAAATTCAAGCCTGCACTGTACAGCTCTGTAAATGCTAGGGATCATATTGGGGGACATGAGGATTAAAAGTAACCCCCTCTCAAGCTTGCACATCAGCCCAAACCCGAGTTCAAATTAACTGTTTATTTTCCGGCTGCGGCTTGGGCGGGTCTGAGGTGCTCCAAGCACTCTGGACTTTTTACATGGATATTTTACGGATATTAAAAATAAAATATTTTACGGATTTGAGTATAGGGTAATTATGTGCTATTTTTTCTAACACCTAAAATCCCTTTACAGTCTTCTCAAAGTGCAGGATGGCTTTATTTGAGCTATTTTATGTGCTTAATTGGTGCTAGCGGGACCTGTTTCCTGCAAGTAAGCTGAGGCTCGCTTTTAGCCTTGCAGAGAGGTTTCCCGGAGCAATTGAATTGCAAATAGGAATTTCTTACGGCCGAAACTCTTGCGGCCGTTTTAGATCAAAGGCTTTCCTCTGGCGCGAGCGGCCGCAAGAGATAGCAAGGCGCCGGCCGCAAGCCTGCCGGAATCCCCGGCCGGAGGGGAATAGAATAGTAGAATAGCTTGCGGCCGGTCCTTGCGGCCCCGCAACGGCTGCGGCCGCTAATAGAATGAGGCCCTTGGTATTTTGTGAATTTGACTCATGAGAGAAAAGTAGTTTACAGTATCTTCTAGCAGTAGTCCAAAAGAGAAAAAAAGAACTCAAACGAAAAGTTAAAATTTTAAATAATTTCTCATTTAGCATTTGTATAAGGAATTTTAAGCAACCAGGAGCAATAACAGTTCAATAATAGAAATTGGGCTAAATAGTAGCTCCAATAGTATATATTACGATTAATGTCATACTAAAGTGTTATATAATAAACTACTTGAGTATAAGCCAAGGCACCTATTTTACCACAAAATACTGGGAAAACTTAGTGTCTCGAATATAAGCCGAGAGTGGGAAATGTGCTGCCCTCTGTGTCCCCCTCTTGTGTGCCCCTTTCTTGTGTCCCCACTCTCTCTCCCCTGTGTCTCTCCCCCCCTCTGCCTCCCCTAAATCTCTACCCCCTCTCCCTCCCCTGTGTCTCTCCACCTCTCTTCCATGTGTCTCTTCCCCCCTCTCCCTCCCATGTGTCTCTTCCCCCTCCCTCCCCGGTGTCTTTCCCCTCCCTTCTCTGTGACTTGTTCCCCCCTCTCCCTTGTGTCTCTTTCCCTCGCCTTCCCTTATCCTCCTCCTCATCCTCCCGCCTCAACCCCCTCCACAACAGCCCTCCTCATCCTCCCTTCTCATCCTCAACCCCCTCCTCATCCTCCCTACTCATTCTCTCTCCTCAACACCCCTCCTCCTCCTCAACCCCCCTCCTCAACCTCCCTCCTCCTCAACCCCCCTCCTCAACATCTCTCCTCAACCCCCCTCTCATCCTCAACCCCCTCCTCATCCTCAACCCCCTCCTCATCCTCAACCCTCATCCTCAACCCCCCTCCTTATCCTCAACCCCCCTCCTCAACCCCCTACTCAATCTCCCTCCTTCTCAACCCCCCTCCTCATCCTCAACCCCCTCCTCATCCTCAACCTCTCTCCTCAACCCCCCTCCTGATCCTCAACCCCTACCTCATCCTCAACCCCCCTCCTCATCCTCAACCCCCTTCTCATCCTCAACCCTCATCCTCAACCCCCCTCCTCATCCTCAACCCCCCTCCTCAAACTCAAACCCCCCTCCTCAACCCCCCTCCTCATCCTCAAAACCCTACCTCATCCTCAACCCCCTCCTTATCCTCCCTCCTCACTTTACCCCCATGTGTAAACCCCATGTGACCGTCATCCTCAACCCCCCTCCTCATCCTCAACCCCCCTACTGAACCTCCCTCCTTCTCAACCCCCTCCTCATCCTCAACCCCCCTCCTCAACCCCCCTCCTCCTCCTCTCCCCTCAACCCCCCTCCTCAACCCCCCTCCTCATCCTCAACCTCCCTCCTCAACCCCCCTCCTCATCCTCAACCCCCCTCCTCATCCTCAACCCCCTCCTCATCCTCAACCCTCATCCTCAACCCCCCTTTCTCATCCTTAACCCACCCTCCTCAAACTCAAGCCCCCTCCTCAACCTCCCTCCTCAACCCCCCTCCTCATCCTTCACCCCCCTCCTCATCCTCAACCCCCCTCCTCATTCTCAACCCTCATCCTCAACCCCCCTCCTCATCCTCAACCCTCATCCTCAAACTCAACCCGCCTACTCAACATCACTCCTCAACCCCCCTCCTCATCCTCAACCTCAACCCCCCTCCTCATCCTCAACCCCCCTCCTCAAACTCATCCCCCTCCTTATCCTCCCTCCTCACTTTACCCCTCTCTAATTACCTCTCCCTTTCCCCTCACTTACCTTCCATCAGCAGCTGCTCCTCCGCTCCTCTGCGCGCCTTCCGGCTGCGTCGGGGACCTGGCCAATGCTAATGACGTGACGCGCATGTGACGTCACGTCATTAGCATATGCCGGGTCCCGACGCAGCAGGCAGCTGCTGATGGAAGGTAAGTGAGGGGAAAGGGAGAGGGGGAGGTAATTAGAGAAGGGTTGAGGAGAGAGGTTGAGGAGGGGGGTTGAGCATGAGGAGGGGGGTTGAGGATAAGAAGGGGGCTTGAAGAGGGGGGTTGAGGATGAGGAGGGGGGATGAGGAGGGGGGTTGAGGAAGGAGGATGAGGAGGATGATAAGGGAGGGGGAGGGAAGGAGACACGAGGGAGAGGCGGAGAAAGAGACACAGGAGAGGGGGAGGGGGAAAGAGACACAGAGTGACTCAAGTGTAAGCTGAGGGGGCCTTTTTCAGCTTTACAAAAAAGGCTGAAAAACTTGGCTTATACTCGAATATATACGGTATTAAAGAGCTTAACTGGCTAGCTTAACTGTGACATTTGAGAATTAAGTATAATAACTCTAATTTCTAACCGCTTGAATTTTTAAACTATATCAAGTTTTAAATGTTTATAATAAAGATGAGTTTTATTGTCAATTGTGACACAATTAAATACCAAAATTATGGTGTTCCTTTTTTTATTTAGATGAACTGACTCTATCAGTAAATCTAAAGAGAATTGTACATTTTAGTTTGTGGTGCAGATTTAAAGATGGCAAAAGGGTATTCTTGTTTTTAATTTCTTATGCCCCACTGAGGGCTAACAGGAGTAACAAAGAAAATCCAAAAAGATGACATTACCTGTCTACCTGAAATAGTGATCAGGGCAGTAACAGCAACTGAGAGTATCCATATCCAGGAAGGGCCATTGGTTGGTGGGGGGGGGGGGGGGGGGGGTTCAGGGATGTCCCAGTCTTCATTTACATGTCACTACCAGAATCCTTAGCAGCAGTGGAAACACTGTTCACTGAGCAATTGTATGGGGAAAATGTATTCTGGCCTGCTCAAGACATGTAAGCTCGATCAGAATTGTATTTTCTTTCCTTATTAAGCTAGTTTTGTTATTCAGTGGTGTCCAACTCTCCATGACTCTATAGTCTGCAGCACTGCCAGGCACATCTGTTAGTCACTGTTCCTTATTCAAGCTCATGTTCCTTGCTTTAATGACCTCATCTATCAGTCTCTGCCTCTGCCATACTCTCCTTTGGATACCTTCATTCTTTGCCAGCATCAGAGTCTTCTCTAGGGAATCCAGCCTTCTCATGATATGGCCAAAATATTTGACCTTTAGCGTCATGATCAAACCGTCCATTGAACAGTTTTCCTATAGTTAATTGATTGGATCTTTTGCAGTCCAGTTTTCTCTAGCACTACAATTCAAATGCAACAATTCTGATCCAGCTCTCACATCCGTATGTTACTACTGGGAATACCATAGTTCTTTGTTGATAGTGTAATATCTTTACTTTTTAATAGCTTATCCAGACTTGCAAATGTATTGTAATTTCATGACTGCAGCTACCACCTGCAGGGATTTTGGCGCCCAGGAAACGCAATTTGCTATTCTTCCCTGTCTATTTGCCAGGAATTGAGATTGCCACATATCTAAGCATCATTTGCATATTTAAGGTTGTTGATACTGTATTTCTCACAGCAATATTGATTTTGGCTTTGGATTCATTCAGCCCAGCCTTACTCATGATGTATTCCCTGTATAAGTTGAATAAATAAGGTGACAATTTACAATCCTGTTGCATTCCTTTGCTGATCTTGAACCATTTGGTTGCTCCATATTCAGTTCTGAACACATATTGTTTCCTCAGGAAATGACATGGTTTGGTACCCCCATCTTTAAGAACTTGCCACATTTTCTTGTGATCCACACAGTCAAAGGCTTTAGAATAGTCTATGAAGCAGAAGTAAATGTTTTTCTAGAACTGTCTTGCTTTCTCTATTATCCAACAAACATTGGCAAGTTGATGTCTTGTGCCTCTTCCTCTGGGAAACCCAAGTAGCACATCTGGTAGCTCGTGTTGTTGCTGAGCTTGCAGGATCATAAGTATGACCATGTTGACATCAGGAATTGATGCAATTGTTCAATAATTTATTATTATCTTTATTTGTAACGCTCCAACATATTCTGTATCGCTATTATTTGTAACTTGAGCACTTTCACACTGCCTTTTGGGATTGAGAGGTAGACTGACCTTCTCCATTCCACTGCCAACTGTTGAGTTTCCATATTTGTTGGCATAACACAAGCAAAACTTTCACAACATCATCTTGTATGTCTTTGAATAGTTCAGCTGACATGCCATCAATTCTTGCAGAGTTCTTATCAGCAAGGCTTCCTAAGGCAATCTCATTTTAATTTCCAAGATGTCTGGCTCCATCTCAATGGATAAACTATTGATGTTATCAATGCCGTTAAGATTCTTCCTGTATATATCCTTTGTGTATTCCTGTCACCTCTTCTTTATCTGATCTGCTTCTGTTAAGTCCCTACCATTTTTGTCTTTTATTACCCTTATTTTTGCATGCAAGGTTCCCTTTAAATCCCCAATTATCGTGAAGATATTGCTTGACTTTTCCTTTCTGTGATCTTCTTCTATGTCTTTACATTGCTCATAACAGAATGTCTCCTTGTCTCTTTTTGCTATCCTCTGGCATTCCACATTCAGTTGGACAAATCTTTTCCACTACCTTTCACTTTGCTTTCTTCCATGGCTACTTTCAAAGCCTCATCAGATAGCCAGTTTTCTTGCTTTTGGCGATATTCTTTGTTGTTGTTTTCTTGGCAACGTCACAAAGTTCTTTCCGAAATTATTCAGGCGTTCCATCTACCATATCTAGCCCCTTAAATCGATTCTTTATCTTCACTGCATATTCACAATTATGCTCTTAGTCAGACACAGGATATATTATCAGCTGTGATGTTATGAAACTGAGAATGTGCTATTAGATGGGTGACATGAAATAAGGGAGATGGAGTTTAATATGAATGCGAAGATGTTAGGGATTGGTGTCAAAAAATTGGGTAGGGTATGGATTATGAAATTTAGCAGGGGTATGACATAGGTCATGAGATTATGTAATGCAATTGGCAGATATCACATTGGTCATTGCCTGGGGAGTGGTATGTGATTGGTCTCTTGTTAATGTAGTGATTAGGGAGGTGATATCAGAAGTTCTGAGATTGTGTATGGTGCTATGAGTTGGGTTATAGCATGATTTTACAAAAATGAACATGGAATATGGAATAGGACATATAGTTGTGTTATAAGATTGGTGGTATAACAGATTATGGAATACTGTTATTACACCATGTAATACTGTTATTACACCATATGATGGGTCATTATGTGTAAGATGTAGTGGATGAAGTAATATTATATGCTAGGGGTTAGGTCAGCAAGTAGTGTTATGAAATTGTGGACAGGGTGAAAATTGGGTTATGAGATTTGGGAGTGTGAGATGGATCCAGGAGTGCTGATATGATTAGGGAAGGGGTTTAAGACAGGATTTAGGGGTTTGAATGAGTTTAGGACACAAGTATGGAAATGGTCAGTGGGATAAATAATTACATTAGGGATGGAGTACTTGATGTTATACAGTTGGGTAGGGGCTTAATCACAAAGGTCAAGGGTGATGCTCTGATCAGTATTGGGAAATTAGATGGATATGGGGTGATATTAGGATTGAGAGGGGTTTAAGATGGTCATGAGGTGATGGACGAGACTGGGGTGAAATGAGTCATTGGAGAAAGTTATGATTGTGGAAGGCAGTGAGATAGTTATGTGATGATATTATGAGATATGGAAAAGAGTATAAGATGTTATGTAGTTGGGGTGGAATTGTGAGATGAGTCACTGGTGATGCTATAATTGGCAAAGGGGAATGAGATGGTCAAAGAACAATGTACGTGATTGGGAAGGGAATAGATTAATGGATGAGGTTGAGGTGAAGTTAGGTGACTTTATGATTTGAAAATGATGTGGTGATATTAAAAGATTAGGGAGGAAGTATGGCACTGAAGTGATGTTATGAGATGTGGGATGGGGTAAGGTGCTATGAAATTGTGGAGGTGTGTGATATAGGTCAACTTGCATAATAATGTGACATTATGAAATTGTGGAGTGGGTATGACATAGTTAATAAGGGGATGTTTTGATATTTTGGAAAGCATATGAGATGAGTCACAAAGTGATGTTATGACATTTAGGAGCGGATATGAAATCTGGCATGGGGTGATGTTATGACATTAAAAGGGGGTGTTAGATGCAGCAGTGGAGCAACTGCAGTTGTAAAGCACGAGGACCCGCTGCTACAAGCAGTATTTATTAGGGGAGATAGGTTATTATTTATTTGTTGTCTTTTTATTGTCCTTATGTGCACGTATACAGGCATGGACAAAAATATCTTAGGAACGAGGAAGATATAATAGGAGCCCACCAAGATTTTATAATTACTTTTCCTGAGCCCGGAAGGAAGTCCTTCATAGAGATACTTTATACTTCAGAATATTATTTGAAAAGTCTGAAATACAAATTGGGCTTCTAGGTAGTTTCCACCCCTGTGCGTACGTATATATATATATATATATATATATATATATATATATATATATATATATATATATACAGTATATGCATACACCATATTTACTAATATTATTATATGCAATGTTTAATGATATTGTAGGAATGTTATTTATATACATATAGCTCAGCTTCCCAGAATGCAGTGTAATAAGTGTTTTTCTCGGAACTCTGACCTGGAAGCGTTTTTTTTAACTTGTTTTAGACGTTCAGATGCTTTAGACGTTCATATATATATATATATATATATATATATATATATATATATATATATATATATATATATATAGGAAAATGTATATAGTTATTTTTGTATAATGTTGTACAAGCATTGAATTATCTTTTTTTTATATATTAACAGGGTAACTTTTTATCTAAGCACATAATGAGACCTTTGAGTGAGAGTGTCAAAGCATTATAAGACTGGAAGTCTATCAGACAGTTAAAAACAATTAACCCTAAAATGCAATTACAAACAAACCATGACCATAGACATGATAATTACCAGGTGAGACTTTTAGATCACAATGCTGAGCATAGCAAGAGGTGCTGTAAATGTAATCAGACAAGCTGTTTTAAATGTAATGAAGTATATACATATGAAGTAGGAATATGCAAACAAAATGCAAAGTTTAGACAATAATAACATAAAATATTAGAGGAAAAAGTCGAAGTGGGATTGTAACATTGAACAAAACAAATAAATGGACATATATATTTTATTTTCCAAGTTTGAAGTTTATATATTGATATTTATAAATTATACACATATATATATATATATATATATATATATCATATATTATAATTGTCTAACTACGATTCGTCGTCACGCTGAGTTGCGTAGTGTGTATGAGTTAGCGATGAGCGCTGCAGGCGCTCATCGCCTGGCGAGCCGTTAAATCGTAGCACTTTGGCAATGAGCGCCGTAGGCGGTCATTGCAGGAGAGCCTCGCGTAGTGAGGCGAGCTGTTATGTTAAACCGTAGCACTTTGGCAATGAGCGCCGCAGGCGCTCATCGCAGGCGAGCCTCGCATAGCGAGGTGAGCCGTTAAACCGTAGCAATTAGAAAAAATATACAAGATGAAAAAAATTACGAGATAAGCGGCGGAACCAAAACAATAAAAAAAACACTAAATACACACTAAAAAATAAAATAAAGGTCACTTACAGCATGGGGAACCAGGCAGGACGTCTGGAAGTGAGTTGGAACTCCAATTAACATCGATTTAGCCGAGTTACAAAGATCGAAAATCGGCTAAGCAAGAAAAAAATGGCTGCTGAAAAAAATGAAAACGAGGCTATACTACTACGAACTGCGTAAAACACAGCCACAGACGTATGTGTTTGAAAAACAACGAGATAAAGGATGCGGATTAACCGCGCAATGAGTAAAAAGACAGCAGCGAGTACATTTTACGAAACGCAATTACAGATTTGCGCATTAACACAGATTTAACGCCTTTGTCTCGCGTAACATCGGATTTCCCGCCTAAACCAACGCATTTGATGAAATATAAGTTGAAAGTTACTGAAATAAAAAGTAAAAAAAAAAAAAATTATATTTATTTTAAGAAAAAAAAAAAGGGACAAATGTAGAGTCAGGTTGTGTGGCAAACAAATTTCACAACATTTCATTTTTATTGACCGTCATTTGACCGTTTGACCATATTTACTGTTAAACCGTAGTACTTTAGCGGGCTTAGCAATGAGCGCCGCAGGCGATCATCGCCCGGCGAGCCTCGCCGGGCGAGCCTCGCACAGCGAGGCGAGCCGTTAAACCGTAGTACTTTGGCAATGAGCGCCGCAGAAAAAATGGCGGACGAACAAAACGAAAACTAGGCTACAGCACTATAACCACGGAAAACACGTACCGATAATCCGCTAAGACGCATACCACACATTATCCGCCATTTTAGGATAATGCGGAAGTACACGACTACGCTAACGGTTTCGGCTCGCGCACGCACACTATTACACTGAACACGTTCATCACGCTTACACAGCAGCTCCACACCACTAATGCTGCAGCAACATCAACACAGATTGCCAGCTCTTCAACACAATGCATAAAAATACGTAAATTAATTTATTAATTTGAATTCTATATTTCAGTAGTACACAGAAAACAACATTAGGTACCTTACAATTCCATATGTATATTAATAACTAAACAACTTTTAAAACATACACATCTCATTGCCGTCATTTTTTGACGGGCAATACGCTAATATATATATATATATATATATATATATATATATATATATATATATATACTAGAATATTGCCCGTCAAAAAATTACGGCAATGAAATTGTAAGTGAGCTAATGCTGTTTGGTGTATGGTAATTAAATAAATAATACATTAATAAATTAATATACTTTACCTATTGTGAAGTATTGTGTTGAAGAGCTGGCAATCTGTTTTCATGTTGCTGCAGCATTAGTGGTGTGGAGCTGCTGTGTAAGCGCCATGAATGTGTGCAGTGTAATAGTGTGGGTGCGCGAGGCAAATCCGTTAGCGTAGCTGTGTACTTCCGGATTGTATAAGTTATTGTTCTAAAATGGCGGCTAATGTGTGGTATGCGGCTGTGGCTGATTTAGCGTGCTTCGTTTCGGATGTTGTAGGACTTTTTCTGAATATTCGTAGCTGTTTGGTGGTGTTTTGCGTGTTTAGGGTCCTTTAGCCTCGTTTTCGTTTTGTTCAGCGGCCATTTTTTCTCTCGCTTAGGTGATTTTTGGGTGTCTAAACTCCGAAACTTTTAGATAAAGGGAGGTGTAACTTCACTTGCAGAGGTCCTGGGTGCCCCGCCCCCCCCCCCCTTGCTGTGAGTAACCTTTTTATGTGTTTGTTGTGTGTATTTATTGTGTTTGTAATGTTTTTGGGGTCTCGCGGGTTGCGTTCTCGTTTTAGAATCTCGTACGTCTTTTTCAGGAAATCCGTAGGTGTTTGGTGGTGTTTTGCGTCTTTAGAGTGCTGTAGCCTCGTTTTCGTTTTTTCCGGCGGCCATTTTTAAATTGAGGTGTAACTTCAGTTTTCGAGGTCCTGGGTGCCCCCCCTTGCTGTAGGTAAGCTTTTTATGTATTTGTTGTGTGTATTTATTGTGTTTTTGCTGCTTTCATGTGCGCGGCATTCGAACGATTTTTGCAAGGTCGTAATGGGTCGTAACGTGTCTCGTATTTTGCTTTCGTAACTACGTAAATTCTGCAAGCTCCGCAGTTGCTGGCAAGGAGCGCCTTCGGCGCTCCTTGCCAGCAACTGCGGTTCTCGCTTTGCGAGGGCCGCAGGCACGCTGCGCGAACCCGCAAGCGTTAGCAACAGCCCGCTTGCTCACAACTATATATGTGGTATATATATATATATATATATATATATATATATATATATATATATATATATATATATATATATATATATATATATATAAAAAACCTCTAATTGGGATTGTAACATTGAACAAAGTAAATATAGAAATCGTTTTATGTTGCGCTGACCTCCTTACAATATTGCAGGTTTAATTTATTTTGTTTAAATACATTTTAAAGGCAAAATATGTTTCATTAACACTGGTGTAACAGATGCAATATTATTGGAAAACTCTAAATGATTACTGAAGACAATACAATTTAAAAATTATGACTTTGCTTAAAAATATCATTAATAAAAAATATAACAAAAATATAACATACAGTTGTTTTGGCTTTATGTATATTATAGCATAATGTTCCCTGGTGGACCAGTGGTTAGGATTTGGTGCTTTCACCACAGTGACCTGGGTTTGATTCCAATCAGGGAACCAAGAGGTCACTCCACCCTGAAGCCATTCAGGATTGGGCCTGGTCAGTACTTGGATGGCAGACCACCTAGGAATACCAGGAGCTGTATGCTGTGGCCCAATGGAGCATTGGCAACCCACTCTGCAATGATGTGCTGGTGTGCTGCAGTCAATCAGATCAGTTAGAGTTGGACATGACTGAATGACAGACACATATTATAGCATACTAGTATTATTTACAATTCAGTGTTCAGTTTACAAAAAATCTTGTTTGGTACACTGTGTATTTAAGATACATGGAATTCACACAAAGGTTTATTTATTTCGGACATCAGGACCTCATCCTGAATTGTTTTAGTTGTATTTAACCACTAGGGGGCGACTGGTTTTACCATAGATCTCCTTAGTACCATTGGTGCACCGCCATGGCACAGCCTAATTAGAGTTATTTAGTAGGATGTATCCCCTTCTGGATTGCTGCCTTGCTGTGCGCTATACCATGTAGGGTCACCCAAGATGGGCAGGTCATAGCAGAGAGGTCAGACACATTGCGGTCCACTGGAGAAGGAACTGTAAACTCACTGGAGTACCTTTGCCAAGAAAACTGTATGGATGAGCACAACCAGACAGGAATGTGCCTGGCGTGCTGCATCCATATGGTCACCGAGAGTTGGACACAACTGAAGGACTGAACAACAGCAGGATGTACTAACTATGTTCCAATAACACATTCTACATGGATTAAATCTGCATTTTTAATGGATGACTGTGGTTATTTTTTATGTACAGAGCATTTACATTTTGCAGGAGGATGAAGGGGATAAATAATTTGTCAAATAAATTTAATTTTATCTTGACACTATGCTTATTTTTTTTTTTAACATGGGCTCAACCTATAATGTTATTAATTCCTTTACTTAACTTCATTGAAAAAAATATATATAAAGTAATACAACATCCACATAAAGTGCTAACATACAGAAAATATGTAACTGTATGATGTAGAGATAGATAAATAGATAGATAAATACATAGACAGATAGATAGATAAAGAAGATATAGATCTAATGAAGTGGTTGGGTCAAAGCCGAAAGGACACCCAGCTGCGGATGTGTCTGGAGGGGAAAGGAAAATCTGCTGCTGCAAAGATCAATTCAGAATAGGAACCTGGAATGTTAGAACTATGAACCAAGAAGGATGTGGTCAAGAATGAAATGACAAGGTTAAACATTGATATCCTGGGAATTGGTGAACTTAAATGGACTGAAATGGGACATTTTGCATCAGACAACCACCAGGTCTTCTACTGTGGTCAAGAATCCCGCAGAAGAAATGGAGGAGCCATCCTAGTCAATCAAAGAGTGACCAAAGCAGTGCTCGGTTACAACCCCAAAAATAAATGACAGAATGATTTCAATTCGAATTCAAGCCAAGCCATTTAATATCACAGTGATTCAAGTCTATGCTTCAACCACAGATGCTGAAGAGGCTGAAGTTGTCCAGTTGTACGAAGACATTCAACACGTCATAGATATAACACCAAGAAAAGATGTTACTATCATCATAGGAGATTGGCAGGCTAAAGTAGGTAACCAAAAGACACCTGGAATATCTGGCAAACTTGGCCTTGGAGTACAAAATTAAGCAGGTCAGAAATTAGTAGAATTCTGTCAATATAATTCTCTGGTCGTAGCAAACACCCTCTTCCAACAGCCTCCGAGACGACTCTACACATGGACATCACCAGATGGACAACATAGAAATCAGATTGACTATATACTTTGCAGCGAAAGATGGAGGAGCTCTATACAGTCAGCAAAAACAAGACCTGGAGCTGACTGCGGCTCAGACCATGAGCTTCTTATTGCAAAGTTGCAAATTAAACTGAAGAAAAGAGGGAAAATCATCAGACCAAGTAGATACAAAATAAATTATATACCTTGTGAATATGCAGTGGAAGTAAAGAGTAGATTTAAAGGGACTAGACATGGAAGATTGAATGCCTGAAGAACTTTGGACCGAAGTTTGCAACATAATCCAGGAAACAGCAACAAAGAATATCCCTAAAAGAAAGAAAAGTAAGAAGTCAAACTGGCCATCTGATGAGGCTTTGAAAGTAGCCCAGGAAAGAAGGAAAGTGAAAGGTAGTAGAGATAAGAAAAGATTTGTCCAACTGAATGCAGAATTCCAGAGGAGAAAGAAGAGACAAGGAGACATTTTACAATGAGCGATGTAACGAGATTGAAGAAGATAACCAAATGGGTAAATCAAGAGATCTTTTTCAGAAAATGGGGAACCTAAAAGGCACCTTCCAATGCAAAAGTGGGTGTGATAAAAGACAAAAATGGTAGGGACTTATCAGAAGAAGATCAGTCAAAGAAGAGGTGGCAGGAATACACTGAAGATCTATACAGGAAGGATCTTAACAGCAGCGATGACCTCAATAATTTATCCAATGAGTTGGAGCAAGACATCTTGGAGAGTGAAGTGAGCTGGGCCCTATGATGTTTTGTTGATAATAAGACTGCAGGAGTTGATGGAATCCCAATTGAACTATGATACTTGCCTTATGCCAACACGTTTGGAAAACTCAACAATGGCCAATAGACTGGAAAAGGTCAGTCTGCATCCCAATCACAAAAAAAGGCAGTCCAGAGTGCTCCAATTATCAAACAATTGCACTAATTTCACATGCCAGCAAGGTAATGCTTAAGATTCTACAAGCTCGACTCCAACAATATATGGATCAGGAACTACCGGATGTGCAAGCCGTGATACGCAGAGGAAGAGGCACAAGAGAACAAATTGCCAATATTCGCTGAATAAACAGAGAAAGCAAGAGAGTTCCAAAAAAACATTTACTTCTGCTTCATAAACTATTCTAAAGCCTTTGACTGTGTGGATCACAACAAAATGTGGCATGTCCTTAAAGAGATGGGAGTACCAGATCATCTCATCCTCCTCCTAAAGAATCTGTACAGTATGTCGACCAAGAAGCCACGGTCAGAACCGAACATGAGACAACAGAATGGTTCAAGATCAGAAAAGGAGTGCGACATGGTTCTATATTGTCACCAAATATGCAGAATACATCATGTGTAAGGCTGGACTGGATGAATCCAAAGCCGGAATCAATATTGCTGGAAGGAATATCAACAACCTCAGATACTACTCTGATGGCTGAAAGCGAGTAGGAACGAAAGGACTTATTGATAAAGGTAAAAGAAAAGAGTGCAAAAGTTGGCCTGCTGCTCAACGTTAAAAGGACAAAGATCATGGCAAACATCAATCTCACTTCCTGGCAAACAGACGGGGAAGAAGTGGAGATAGTGACAGATTTTATTTTCCTTGAATCCAAGATCTCTGCAGATGGTGACGGTAGTCATGAAATTAAAAAAACGTTTGCTTCTGGGGAGGAAAGCTATGGCAAGCTTGGACAAGCTTGTAAAAAGTCAAGGTATTAACCTATCAACAAAGGTCTGCAAAGTCTGAACTATGATATTCCCAATAGTAACATACGGATGTGAGAGCTGGACCATAAAGAAATCTGTAATAAAAACGCTGTAGAATTGACGCCTTTGAATTGTGGTGTTGGAGAAGATTGCTTAGAGTTCCTTGGACTGCAAGAAGATACAATAAATCAGTACATCAGGAAATCAAGACAAACTGTTCACTAAAAGATATGATTGTAACGGATCTACTGGCACCCCGACTGGGTACCTCCGTTGATGGACGCGTCCTAGCTTGCGTCGAGGCCTACAAGCACTGCACCGGACACCAAAACCACCAAAGACTCCAAGGATAGTACATCAGGAACAAGCGTTCAGTAGTTACAGCTCAAGGGAGTATGAAAGAGCATAGCAATCCCCAGTATGATAGCGATCCCCTCCAATAACGAGACAAGGCTACGTTTTGAAGGGTCAAGTAGAACTAGAACTTTAATGACAGGGGATCTCCTTTTATGCAATGGTGCCCTCTGAAGGGCTACACCCACATAATTATCACAGCCAATTATATACATGGTTCAACCCCCACGTCTCCTCCCCTCAGATAACAGGTAACACAATTAAAACAGACACAATTTTAACCACATTCTGGATGTACCCCAAAAACAGGGGGTACACCTTTAAGTCCAGCGCCGTTCAATATCTCTCACCCAGGGGAACACCATATAAAAAAATGGCATGAATCAGACCAGGGGTTCGTAAAAGTTTGTAAAAGTATGTTTTTCACATAACACACAGACATTTCACATATCCCCCACACAATACACATATAGGACAATAGGTGTGGTCACCCCTCCCTGAGGCAACTTGATATAATCAGACTTCTTTGTTCTTATCTGAGAATGAAAACAATTTATACAATCGACTCCCTTATCTCTTGAGTCTCTGTAATAGGATTATCTATTAGGCTAGGTCTGCAAAAGTCTGGCTAATATTCTGCAGAGCATAAACCAACATACATATAGTAGGATCATATTTTAACCATAATAATCATAAAACAGGGTAAAACAGTGATGGGTTCCGTTACACACCTCCCCCGTGACCATAAGCCGGCATACACGGTCTGATCCCAACGGATCGGCCTGGGGATGTCCGGACAAAAGTATTTGTTGGTCAATTCTCTAGTTTGACAACCCATCAGCATTACTGCAATTCACATTTACTCACATTTCACATATCCCCAGATAGCTGGGATCTGAGCGCACAAAACTACCGAATAGCGCTCAGATCCTCTTCACACAGTTCAATTGCCATGTAGCTAAAGTCTTTCCCATAGTCTTTCATTATATGAATGGGCTCCATGGCATAGCTATCTGGGGTATCACCGCTCCCACAGGGTAAGTACCGAATGACCCCCCTGTATGTAAAGGGCCAGAATGAGTGGCATACACTCTGGTATGGCCGAATACTGTGTTTGAAGGGCAATATGTCCCAGGGCCATAGTCGCAGGGCAGGAGGCTGGCAAACAGTCCTCTCCAAGACAAAGTGGCGAAGGGCACTTCGTCACACATCTCCCCTTTGGGGGGAAGTCTAACCGGGCACCTGACCTTCTGCCGGTCAGTGCCTCCGTTAGAGGATCCACCAACCCACAATAAACCAGTGCTAGAGCAGCCCCCCCACAACAACAAAGTGCAAGAGCAGCCCACCCACAACAAGCCGTTACTGCAACTGGATATTTCGCTGTGGTGATGGGGCAACACGCTGAGGGGACTTGAGGGGCAGAGGCCAGCAGCACTCTGCCTTGATGCCAGCTCTTCTGCTGGGGTACTTGGGACATATTCCAGCTCAGTAGCCAGGGAAACGTGGGGGTCAGTGGGGGTTAACATTTCCTCTGTTAACCCTGGGGCCACATTAGAAGTTAGCTGGGGAAGGGAATTTGTACTTACCCCCTCCTCCGGTTGTCCCAGTGAGGGTAGTTGGGGATCTGGACAGGCTGTGGGCGCAGAGACCATGGTCCCATCTGCGCCGTCTGGGAGATTGGTGTCTCCCCTTGTCAGGGTAAACTGTCGCTGGGAAGGAAGGATGACACCTTCTGCCCCCTGTGGTTCACACTGCCGCTGGGGGGGAAGGACGACACCTTCTGCCCCCTGGGGTTCACACTGCCGCTGGGGGGGAAGGACGACACCTCCTGCCCCCTGGGGTTCACACTGCCGCTGGGGGGGAAGGACGACACCTTCTGCCCCCTGTGGTTCACACTGCCGCTGGGGGGGAAGGACGACACCTTCTGCCGCCTGTGGTTCACACTGCCGCTGGGGGGGAAGGACGACACCTTCTGCCCCCTGGGGTTCACACTGCCGCTGGGGGGGAAGGACGACACCTTCTGCCCCCTGGGGGTCACACTGCCGCTGGGGGGGAAGGACGACACCTTCTCCCCCCTGGGGTTCACACTGCCGCTGGGGGGGAAGGACGACACCTTCTGCCCCCTGGGGTTCACAGTGCCGCTGGGGGGGAAGGACGACACCTTCTGCCCCCTGGGGTTCACACTGCCGCTGGGGGGGAAGGACGACACCTCCTGCCCCCTGGGGTTCACACTGCCGCTGGGGGGGAAGGACGACACCTTCTGCCCCCTGTGGTTCACACTGCCGCTGGGGGGGAAGGACGACACCTTCTGCCGCCTGTGGTTCACACTGCCGCTGGGGGGGAAGGACGACACCTTCTGCCCCCTGGGGTTCACAGTGCCGCTGGGGGGAAGGACGACACCTTCTGCCCCCTGGGGGTCACACTGCCGCTGGGGGGGAAGGACGACACCATCTGCCCCCTGGGGTTCACACTGCCGCTGGGGGGGAGGGACGACACCTTCTGCCCCCTGGGGGTCACACTGCCGCTGGGGGGGAAGGACGACACCTTCTGCCCCCTGGGGTTCACACTGCCTCTGGGAGGGAAGGACGACACCTTCTGCCCCCTGGGGTTCACACTGCTGCTGGGGGGGAAGGACGACACCTTCTGCCCCCTGGGGTTCACACTGCCTCTGGGGGGGAAGGATGACACCTTCTGCCCTCTGTAGGGCCGGTAGAGAGACCTCGGTCCCATCTCTACCTGCCATCTGGAGGTCATCCCAGGACCAGTCAATGAGGTCTGGTTCTGCTTGTTGAGTAGGTTGGGGCTGCACGCAGCTGAGCAGGTGTTGGTAGTCCTGCTCCAGCTCCCACTCTCTCGTTACCAGGTGGGTCATGTCTTTGCTCACCTCGTCTTCGTCATCCCAGACATACATGCCCATCTGGTAGTCGTAGATGTCCCAAAACCTAGACCCCTCCGTGCTGCCGAAATCAATATCGTCCTCCAAGGCATCCCATAATAAACCCGGGCCATCATAATCATTCCCCTCCGGTAAGTCGTGTTCAGACGTCCAGGGGGTTAGTCGAACAGTATGCCACCAGAGGGCCTGGTATGCGTTGTCTAGCCAGAGCTCTCGCCATACCAGGGTCTCTAGTCTTGTCACCCACTCATCCAGGGGCTGCTCTCCCAATAGATACATCCGCATCGCCACACGCTTCTGTAGCCGCTGCTCATCACTGGGGAGACTCTCACCTCGCCGCCATTGGGCATCTTCCAGGGCATCATACCAGAGTTCCTTTCTGTCTGCATCCCTGTAGTCCGCGGCCGCCTCCTCCTCATCATGAAACGCTGTCTGAAAACTAGCCGGTTCCATCCTGCTGTAGCCAGGGGCGCTGTACGGATACTAGCGTTGCCCTCAATTTGTAACTCCAAACGTTACCGGTGTCTCCGTGCTGCTTTTCCTCTTACTAGGACGCCATCCCACCACTGCCACCAATGTAACGGATCTACTGGCACCCCGACCGGGTACCTCCGTTGATGGACGCGTCCTAGCTTGCGTCGAGGCCTACAAGCACTGCACCGGACACCAAAACCACCAAAGACTCCAAGGATAGTACATCAGGAACAAGCGTTCAGTAGTTACAGCTCAAGGGAGTATGCAAGAGCATAGCATTCCCCAGTATGATAGCGATCCCCTCCAATAACGAGACAAGGCTACGTTTTGAAGGGTCAAGTAGAACTAGAACTTTAATGACAGGGGATCTCCTTTTAAGCAATGGTGCCCTCTGAAGGGCTACACCCACATAATTATCACAGCCAATTATATACATGGTTCAACCCCCACGTCTCCTCCCCTCAGATAACAGGTAACACAATTAAAACAGACACAATTTTAACCACATTCTGGATGTACCCCAAAAACAGGGGGTACACCTTTAAGTCCAGCGCTGTTCAATATCTCTCACCCAGGGGAACACCATATTAAAAAATGGCATGAATCAGACCAGGGGTTCAAAAGTTAGTAAAAGTATGTTTTTCACATAACACACAGACATTTCACATATCCCCCACACAATACACATATAGGACAATAGGTGTGGTCACCCCTCCCTGAGGCAACTTGATATAATCAGACAATGATTAAATCAGCCTTCTTTGTTCTTATCTGAGAATGAAAACAATTTATACAATCGACTCCCTTATCTCTTGAGTCTCTGTAATAGGATTATCTATTAGGCTAGGTCTGCAAAAGTCTGGGTAATATTCTGCAGAGCATAAACCAACATACATATAGTAGGATCATATTTTAACCATAATAATCATAAAACAGGGTAAAACAGTGATGGGTTCCGTTACAATGATCATGAGGCTGAAGCTCAAATATTTTGGCCATATTATGAGACGGCAGGATTCCCTAGAAAAGACTCTGATGCTGGGGAAGATTGAAGGCACAAGAAGAAGGGGACGACAGAGGCAGAGATGGATAGATGAGGTCACTGAAGCAATGAACATGAACTTGATGGAGCAGTTACTGAGAGATGCATATGGCGTGCTGTGGTCCATAGTCATGGAGAGTCAGACACGACTAGTCGACTAAACAACAAAGATATAGATAGAAAGAAGAAGATATACAGTAGATATGTAGATAGATAAAATATATAGATAGATGTAGATATAAGTAGATAGATGTAGATATAGATATTTCTACCTTGTCGTGGTGAAGGAGCTTGTGTGGTGAAGAGGCTTATGTACTTTGATAAAGCTATGAGCTATACCATGTAGGGTCAGCCAAGATGGGCAGGTCATGGCAGAGAGGTCAGACAAATTGCAGTCCACTGGAGAATGAAATGGCAACCCACTCCAGTATCTTTGCTAAAAAAACTTTATAGACAGGCACAACAAGAGACATAATGATATGGCACCGCAAGATGAGCTCCTCAGGTCAGAAGGTGCCTACCGCATTACTGAGGAAGAGCAGAGGAAAAGTACAAGTAACACCAGATCAAATGAAGTGGTTGGGCCAAAGCCGAAAGGACACCCAGCTGTGAATGTGTCTGGAGGGGAAAGGAAAGTCTGCTGCTGCAAACATCAATTCAGAATAGGAACCTGGAATGTTGGAAATATGAACCAAGGCAAACTAGAAAGTAAAAGCATATTTAAAGGACAATTGTACAACAAATATATATATGTAAGTAAAAATTAATCAACGAATAATTAAGTATGAAAATATTTAAGCTTGCTTTTAATTAGAAAAAAAATGTTTTGATGCCTCTTCGGACATTAAAAGCATCCAAGATTCTTTGGTTAAAATTATGGGTGTGAGAGGTTAATTTACATTTCTGGAGAGGGGAAGGAGTGTGGTGTCAATTTCAATTAACACAATTTCAGATACACTTATCTAACAAACCCTCTTGTCCTTTCCATGTTCCTTATGCTCCCATTCCTCCCTCCACTGATAAACAAACTCTCATGATCCAGTTCTCAGGATGTGGTATAACCAAGACAACAATGATTTATTCACAAAAAGTCTAAAAACATTGATTTGAGGAAGTAACAATTTTTGATGTTTATGTCTTATGCTTTTTTTTAACATAGTTCACAAAGAAGTGTAGTTTTTCTTCAACTACAGTGGTCCTCCAATGCAGATGTAATTAAATCCCCACCTACTTTGGGAGGCTGAATTGTAAGAACAAGGACTGATAAATATAAAGTAACTAGCTACTTGCCCGTCAAGAATTACGAGAATACGTTTTCCCCACCTCTCCCCCACCCGCCTCCTTTCCCCCTCTCCCTCACCTGTGTCTCTGTTTCCCCTCTCCCTCCCCTGTATCTCCTTTAACCCCCTCTCCTTTCCCCCCTCTCCCTCCCATGTCTCCTTTTCCCCAATCTCCTTTCCCCCCTTTCTCCCTCTCCTGGCCCCCCGTGTCTCCTTTCCCTGTATCTCATCCCCCGTCTCCTCTTCCTCCGTTCCCCCGTGTCTTCTTTCCCACTCTCCCTTTCCTCCCTCATATCTCCTTTCCCCCTCTCCCTCCCGTTTCCTTCTCCCCGTCTTGTGTCTTCGATTCACCTCCTTTCCCTCCTCCTCTCCCTCCCTTGTCTCCTTTCCCCCCTCCTCTTACTCCCTAGTCTCCTTCCCCCCTGTCTCCCCCCCCCCCCCCCCGTCTCTCGTACCTGGATGGAATCCTACCAGTAGCGCAGCACTCACCTCCTCTGCTGTTCCCACCCTCCATCTGGAACTACTTTCTGGATCAAACCGTGAATTGCGCGGCTTCATCCAGAAAATTGTTCCGGCCGGAGGATGGGTGCCGCAGAGCAGAAGACAGAGTGCAGCGCTGCTGGCAGGGTCGCATCTAGGTACGTCCTTGGCATAGAGTGATGCGAGCCCGGGGGGGGGCTTAGCACTGAGCGCCTCTTGTGCACATGGCGAGCCCTCCACTGGTAGGAACCAGGTACTTTAGGGTGATGCGAGGCTGGAGGGCCTCGCAATGAGCGCCGGGAACCAGGTAATGTCCTACGGGCCTCATGGTTACTGGCTGCAACGGCTTGCCCCGCATCATAAGCGTTCAGGAAACTGAAAACTATACAGTGGATATAAAAAGTCTACACACCCCTGTTAAAATGTCAGGTTTCTGTGCTGTAAAAAAATGAGACAAAGATAAATCATTTCAGAACTTTTTCCACCTTTAATGTGACCAATAAACTGTACAACTCAATTGAAAAACAAACTGATTTTTTTAGGTAGAGGGAAGAAAAAAATATAAAAATAAAATAATATGGTTGCATAAGTCTGCACACCCTTAAACTAATACTTTGTTAAAGCACCTTTTGATTTTATTACAGCATTCAGTCTTTTTGGGTATGAGTCTATCAGCATGGCACATTTTGACTTGGCAAGATTTGCCCACTCTTCTTTGCAAAAACACTCCACATCTGTCAGATTGCGAGGGCATCTCCTGTGCACAGCCCTCTTCAGATCACCCCACAGATTTTCAATCGGATTCAGGTCTGGGCTCTGGCTGGGCCATTCCAAAACTTTAATCTTCTTCTGGTGAAGCCATTCCTTTGTTGATTTGGATGTATGCTTTGGGTCGTTGTCATGCTGAAAGATGAAGTTCCTCTTCATGTTCAGCTTTCTAGCAGAAGCCTGAAGGTTTTGTGCCAATATTTACTGGTATTTGGAACTGTTCATAATTCCCTCCATCTTAACTAAGGCCCCAGTTCCAGCCCCAAAGCATGATACTGCCATCACCATGCCTCACTGTGGGTATGGTGTTTTTTTGGTGATGTGCAGTGTTGTTTTTGCGCCAAACATATCTTTTGGAATTATGGCCAAAAAGTTCAACCTTGGTTTCATCAGACCATAACACCTTTTCACCCATGCTTTTGGGAGACTTCAGATGTGTTTTTGCAAAATGTAGCCTGGCTTGGATGCTTTTCTTCGTAAGAAAAGGCTTTTGTCTTGCCACTCTACCCCATAGCCCAGACATATGAAGAATACGGGAGATTGTTGTCACATGTACCACACAGCCAGTACTTGCCAGATATTCCTGCAGCTCCTTTAATGTTGCTGTAGGCCTTTTGGTAGCCTCCCACACCAGTTTTCTTCTCGTCTTTTCATCAATTTTGGAGAGAGCTCCAGTTCTTGGTAATGTCACTGTTGTGCCATATTTTCTCCACTTGATGATGACTGTCTTCACTGTGTTCCATGGTATATCTAATGCCTTGGAAATTCATTTGTACCCTTCTCCTGACTGATACCTTTTAACAATGAGATCCCTCTGATGCTTTGGAAGCTCTCTGTGAACCATGGCTTTTGCTGTGGGATGCGACTAAGACATTTTTAGGAAAGACCAACTAGAGCAGCTGAACTTTATTTGGTGGTTAATCAGAGGCACTTTAAATGATGGCAGGTGTATGCTGACTCCTATTTAACACGATTTGGAATGTGATTGCTTAATTCTGAACACAGCTACATCCCCAGTTATAAGAGGGTGTGCAGACTTATCCAACACATTATTTTTATTTTTCTTCCCTCCACCTAAAAGATTTCAGTTTGTTTTAAAATTGAGTTGTACAGTTTATAGGTCACATTAAAGGTGGAAAAAGTTCTGAAATTATCTATCTATCTAATTTTTTTACAGCACAGAAACCTGACATTTTAACAGGGGTGTGTAGACTTTTTATATCCACTGTATATGTGATGTGGGTTTGTTTTTTCCCTTCACTGGCCATTTATTGAGTACTCTAATCAGGAAAAGTAATTATACCCGTACAATTACGTCCCATTAAACAAAATTGAAATTCACCTTTCACAATATTGTTTCCCAAAACTATATCTCAGAACCTTTGGGTTCCATTTTGTAACACCAAGTGTACAAAAGGCCATTGAAGAGAATAAGGAGTTCTGGTGCAGATTATGGCACCCATTTGGGCATTTTTGGTGAGGTTTTGGCCACCAGGAAGCCATTTTAGGGTACAGGGAGGAGGTTTGTAGTGTTATACAGGTGCCATTTTGAAGACCTGGGTTCCATCAATACTTGTGGAGTCAAAATAGGATTCCAATGCTGGCAAAGTATTGAAGTATTGGAAATACTTCTGAAATAGAGAAAATAACATTATTTGCAATTATATGCTATTAAATAAACAGGTTAATTAATAGAAAACTGTTTTCTTATTAGAAAACATGACAAAACACTACAGTGGCCATGACCTAAAACCCAAATTTCCATAGGATTTTAGTTTAATTTAAAAATGTAAAACACGGGTTATATTTCTTTATACACTATGCACTGGAATAAAAGATTCATACATTTTAATATAGATTTTTAACAAATCTAAGTGGAAAAAAGTACAATGCGTCTTTTGAACAAGTGATGTTGAATAATTTTAAGCAGCTCAAAAATCATGTTATATTTGATCAAATTCAGTAGTTTTTACTATGAAACTGTAATTGGATATTATAACATTTTAGCCATTGTGCAACATATTTGAATTTTTTTTTGGTGTTTACATCCATTGATGAGCAGAATTGCAGTTTTCCTATTCATATTCGGCCCACTACTTTCTTGTGAATCTGTTTGGACAGCATTGTATTTAAAGAGTGTGCTTTATTCATCTAATTGTTAAAAAGATGTCAATGTTTTTGGTGTTTTGGTATATACAGCAGTGATAGGAGTGTCCTTTATGGTAGTACAATGATTTGCACTCTCCCAGTTACCATATTGCTAGCCAACAAATCAAATGGGGGCTGGGTGAAGACTTGTTTGCATTCATATAGTTTACATTGTTGAGATTAGGAATAGTCAAGTGGGATTGTAAATGTAGTTTGGGGAAAGTGGGGGGTAAAACATCCCAGGGAATACTGGTCTCAGAAACAATGGCCCATATCTAACCGGTTGTGTAGGCATTTATTTATATTTATTTTTATATATATATATATATATATATATATATATATATATATATATATGCCTGGACTAAGTAAAATATGTAAATATCAAAGAATCAGAGTTATTCTGCCCTTTCCTGTCTGTTATCCCTATTTTATCTAAACACAAATAGTACACCCGCCATTTTGAAAAGCACAAACAAGATGTCAGCTCATTCTTAATTTCAATACTGAAGGAGAGAGGTTAAATTTTTGGCTAAGTTGTAAGTTTTATTTGTCTTTGAGCTTAGAATCGGGTGTCCATATTGCTTTCCCACTTACACAATTGTATAGCTCACTACTTCATTTAAGTACACAAGCCCTTTCACCACAAGGTAGTGATCCAGAAGGGACCATATTCTTTGCCCACTAAAATAGTTATACTGCCTGTATTTCCGATTTATGGAACCTGCATAGATATTATACGAATGTGCAGAACATATTTAACCAACGTAAGGAGCAGGATCTGTAGCTTTGTATGTAAGCTAGCTCACCCAAAAGCCCCCCTCACTTCCTTGGCTATAACTAGGGGTGCGCAGTGTATGGTAATGTCCATCAAAATGTTCCTGGCCTTTAAATCGTGTTTTTTTCTTCTTTTAAGCATATAATATTGTTGATGGTAGTATACCTTCAGACACAGTATATACACTTCTCGTTTTATGGGTATTAAGCTTATGCAGTTCTCTGGGACAAATTACTTTCATGTATATTCATTCAAAATGGGACTCTAAAATCTATTATGCAGTTATTGATTTAGTATAAAATGATCTTAAATAAATGTTACCCTGTTAAAAAAGAAATGAAACTTAAAATCACAGTACAAAAATAAAATAAAAAACACATTAAGATCTTTTTGACATACTGTGATTATCTCCTTCAATAGTGGGCTTGGTCAACTAGGGTTCTATTATTGTTTATTTGTAACGCGACAACATATTCCGTAGAGCTATACATGGGAAAAACAATAGAAGTATTAAGACGTTGCATCCTGTCCTTGATCTTAGAATCCAGTGTACAAAGTGCTTTTCCAAAAGCTCCCTGCAAGATTGAAAACTTGCACACTTACAATTGCAATTTGGCCAATTGAATAGGGCTCTAAATAAGCACATAACATATTTTTTTAAATAAGTTTTTAGTTAGTAAACATCTATCCAAAAGCAAGGTTTTCACTAACATAAAACTTCTTTAAAAAATATGTTATGTGCTTATTTAGGGTCCGATTCAATTGGGCAAATTGCCATTGAATGTGGCCCTTACAATGTAAATGGCCTCTGACCAGTAGCTCAAACTGAACGGGGGAAGTCAGGAACTCATTTATTTTTACAGATATTTGTGTGTATATTTTAATAGGAAGGATATCAAAGGGGTCCGAAAAGAAGAGTGAAGGGTCTAAGTGAGAGGATGGTGTTTCCACATCTTCTGCTGGGGCTCTCAGATGTGGACTGGATCTTCACCTGACACCAGTCCACCCTGGCTCGGACTCCTGGGGGTGCAGCCGCCACCTACACCCCCAGATCTATTAAAAGGAGTACTCGGCCAGAAGGTCGCGCCCTCAAGTGCTAGCAGGACGCCTTGGCTCCACTGGTGCGTGACGTGCATTTGTGCCCAAATCATAGTCTGTGTGTGTATATAAATATATACGCACATATGTATATTCATATACAGGTATCAGCCCCACATGGACGAGTAACCTCGAAACAATGCTGTCTATGGGTAGGGGGCCTGTACTTAATCGATCCTGGTGTTTGCTTAAAGCTGTGTAATACAGCAGGCTAAAAGTAGCCATATTTGAAATGGTATTAGGATTAAAGAGCAACGCTTTTGTGTGCACATTTGCATGTCCTTGCCCAGGCTCCCAGAGTGCAGTGTAATAACTGTATTTCTGGAATTCTGAGCAGGAAACAAGTATTTTAACTTGTTTTATATGTTCAAATGTGAAGACAAATGTACTATTTACTAAATTAGCTGAAATCCAAGATGCTATTTATGGTTTCATTTAATTAAAATATTTTATAAATGGTCAATCAACACTTGATAATTAAATTTGCTCAGCACTAGACGGTTTCCCCAAAAGCCTATTAAAATAACAAGGAAGATGTGCTAATGTAATAAAGAGCTCTTGGGAGCAATAAATAATGGGCATTGATTGAGTCAATGGAGTCTCAGACAATGACAAATGACGGACTCTGTTTCGCACCAGTGCGGATAGACACATCAGTGATATCACAGCCTAAGAAGTTGACTGTGTGGCGTGCGGAAGGATAAGTGATTAGCGTGGTTGCGCCCGTAAACCTGTGATGTCAGACGTTATGCCTGTGAGAGCGTGATACTAATTGGCTGTCTCTAGAGGTGAACTGTGAGAGGAGGAGCTTAATTGCTGTCTATTGTGAGAGCGTGACGTCGGCATTACGCATTAGGATATATACAGTAATTCTAGCAGTACTATCTTGATTTCTCTACTAATTACGGATTGGAATTTTCGGGATACTGAGAGAACATGTGGCCAATGTGACACGCTCCTGGATGTCACGTGAAGAGCTAAACTAGGCCTTTTATCCCAGAGTAGGCACGAGCCATTACTCCCCACACAGAGCGGATGCGCGCGCACCACCAACGTCGCATCACAAGCGCGCGCCCCCCAGACTAGCCAGGTAGGCGCCCAGTCTCCAAGCTGCGACGTTGCCACCCCACCTTCCTTCTTCGCAGCGCCGCTTCTATTGGCCCGTTAAGCCATTCACCCGCCCATTCCTTCTCATCCTATTGGGCAGTCTTTTCTCACCCTCCCAACCACGCGCGCTCAAGGTGCACTCTGAGAGACGGAGGGTCAGTAAGCAGAGCGCGAGAGTATTCCCATTTCTCTGATTGGTTGGCTGCAATCCCGCCTCTGATCGACGGCGCATCCCATTGGTCCCTGATTCCTGTCCGCGCGCTGTGTCTCGCGGCGGCGGTTGGAGTGAGCGAGGCGCGCGCCGCTTTTCCTCCATTATCCCTCCTATAGGCCCCCTCCTCCTCAGTATCCGTGCCGCTCTGTGCCCCCTCCCACCTACTGGTGGGTCTGCAGTAATTCCCACCACAGACCGGAGCGTTTCTTGGACTATGCTCAAGCAGCAACCGGCGGCACCTAGCCGCAAACCCGGCCCAATGGCTGCAGCACCGCCAGGAAGCGGCTCCCCCGGGAGCCCCAACGGTAACCTCCCCCCGGCCGGGAGCAGGGGCCAGGACCGTGCCGCAGCTGGCAGGTAAGCGCTTTCTACATTTAAAACACGATGGGTGGTGTGGAGAGAAAGCCGGGCTACCGGCAACGGGAGAGCTCCACCTGATTGACGGAGGATTCCAACCAATCGGGGCCCGCGATGTAGAGCCGGGGGGCGGGTCTCCAGATGGTTAATCACGTGGGTTTCTCCATACCTTTCCCCCACTCGTTTCCTCGGTCGGTACCGTTACCGACTCTACGCATGCGCCCAGTAGTGTGTGTTCGTGAGAAACTACACGGCCTAACGTAGGTCCAGGGCGGCCATGTGTTGGTTGGCAGAGTGTGAGAGCTCGGGTTGAAGAGTGGATCAGGGAAACCCTTTAAACTCAGTCTCCCATTAAGTCCTTTTTACTGCGGTGGTGTCTTTCTTTTATGCGAGAAACCTATGCTTGCCAATAAAGTTTATGTTGCCATTGTTTGTAAAGCCTAACTAGATTTTCTAAATGTCTCCGCTTTATATACATTTAAACTACTATGCAATGTTTTATGGCATTATTAAACAAATGTTTCCTGTATTTTCTGTACAGTGAGTACAATAGATCTATTTTGCTAATTAGCCTTTTCACATACTTAAATGAGCTTGGAAACTCCTTGTTTTGTTTGTTGCGCCAGAAAAAATGGCATTTGTGTTTTTTGTTTTCCTTCTCAAAAGCCTCAGAGCATAAGAAGTTATTCAAGAGTGTAACTGGCTTGCCATCTAATGAGATCTATAGACCAAGGAATGCGCTCTGCATTTACTGTTGGATTCAATGAAAACACTTGTATAATGTTTAAAGCCTCAATGTCCCTATAGGTCTGGGCCTTGCCCGACTATCTATATATCTGGGTAACGCTGGAAACCTAAGACAACTTGTCTTGGTTCTAAAATATAGGTGGTAATTGGCAGTGGGTTGGTTTCCATTTTATAGTCTACCCAAGTGATCTTGAAGATTTGAATACTTTATTCAGTCAGCTGATCCCTGGTTTAATATTAAAATAAACTACTTGGAAGTGTTTGCATATTTTATCATCATTTTATTATCGTTCTTACAAGCTGTTTTTGCTCCCTGAAACATACCAAACGCTACAAAGTCCGCCCCTGTACTTCATATACACAGTGTTTCTGTAGTACTAGATGTGCCATTCAATCACACATTGTTCTAGCAGCATGGTGCTGAATATTCCTATATAAATATTGTATGCGTGAGTTACTTTTGCAGGGACTGTTTGAGAATATTTTTTTTTTACTCCCTGAAACAAACCAATCACTTGTTTAATAAAATGATGTTTAATTAGTTTATATTACTATTCAAACACAGTACCACCACAGAAACATTTAGATTTTGTATACTGTCTGCAGTTAGAATATACCCATGATGAACATCTGACTTTGCATGTTGTGCTGTGTATTAGGCTGATAAATGTGATGCACCCCTTTAGACCAGGCTTTACATCCCATGAGCTAAGGCACCTAAAGTTATACTTCTTGGCAATTCTACATATATCTATTTACATTCCCTGGACATTAGGGGCCTGAATCAATTGCTTAATATGTAAATGTATAAACACTTAACATCACTCTAATATTGCTACATATTCAGTAAATATTACTTATTGGCACTAATGAATTCTTAAGTCAATAGAATGCATATAAAGAAAAACACCTAAAACCAAACTTATGAGTTTAAGGCATTAGCTAATAGAATATGACCCTAAGATCATTGTGGCTGGCTCATAGGTCTGGCACCTATTTGTCAACCTCTGATTTAACCTAATTCAAATAAAAACATTTGTATGCTTAAGGAAGTGATTTTTATCCATAACGACAAGGTGTCTGTACAATTTAGCAGTGACATTCATAAGGGAATTATTATAAGAGGAGGAAGTGTTTGCATCAGAAACCTGTTACTGAGCATTTGATGTCACACAAGAATGTGCATCATGTAGACACCTCGATTAGAAGCTGCAAATAACTGGGAGTCCGAATTGCTGTGACTGCTAGTGACGATCAGCCAGGGGACAGATATTTGTATTTCATAACATGACACATTTCACTGTTGTGCTAGTTTTGATCACTTTATAATATGCTTAACTGATTAAAATACATGGAAACCTCTTGGCCCTCATTAGATTTTGGGTAGTAATAGCAAGTGTCAAAGAAGGTTTAGAGCCATGGTCCTTGTTAATAATTAACTTGCTCAAGACTTGAGCTCTCTGCTGTTGCCAAAGTCAAGCTATTTTTTTTTAAAGGTATATGTAAGTGAGCTGGAATATGGATGCATTTGATAGAGAATTAGTAGTGTATGAAAACGTGTTATATAGAAAAGTTAAGATTACTTAACGTATTTGCACAAGTCTGATCCAGCTAGCACCCACAGGACGCTTACATAAGCCAGGTACACACAGGAAATACAGCATGGTGTATATATTGACCTTTCTGGTACAGAGCACAGGAAGTAACAGTTCTTGTTGCAGTTCTTCTAGTGAGTACATGCCAGAAGCCACTGAGGTAAAGAATGATACTATATATTCGCCTTATTATGAATTTGAATGCTATGCTAATTCAGGTGGGATTTTCTAGATCGAATGCAAATGCCAAAAAACATAGGGAATTTTGTTAACTTCAAGGTAAGCTAATTAATGTTTTGGCATATTTTCATGCAAACAATGTTTTTATACACTACTAATTCTGCTCTCAGATGCATTCATAATCCAGCTCACTTACATATACCTTTTAATTGTTTAAATCTTCTTAATTTTTTTTAATTCTATTAAACCTATTTATCTGCGTCAATTATAACATAGCAACAAAATAAATGGTGTAGAGATGTTTACTGTAGTTTTTTTTTTTTTTTTTTTTAAGAAGCCTCTGGAAACCAAGTTGCATCCTAGCACAAATAGATGGATAGTAGGAAAATAGCTAACTCTCTAGTGTGAAGTTTGTGTTTAACTCTGTTGCCATGACTTGATTTCTTCAAAAATTTATTGTGCCAGCATAAAGTTGATTTTATAAAAGGGATATGGAAGGTTCCCTGTTTTTTTCATATTAATATAAACTACCCAATTGTTTGCATATATAAACATACTTTTTTTTACACGTGTTTAAAAGCTTTTTTAGTCGTTGAAACCTTCCAAATAGTACCTACAACTTTCTGTCCTTCTAATATGCCTCTAGTACTAGATGTACCAGGCAGTCCGATTCTCTGCAGCATATCAACAACATGCTTCTGTTAATGGCTAGCTTATACATCTAGTACAAAAAGTTCTGCATCATATATTTTTACATGGTCCAGTCACATTATTTCCTGAATAACCACACGGACAGTATCTAGACACCGTGGTAGTGAGTCAGTAAGATGCTGGAAGGTTGGCAAGGGTATCTGCAGTGCCTCCGATAGCTGCTGGAGTGGAGTGGTGTATGAATTATATGGCAAACATGAAAACTCCTCCAACCATTGTCCTGCTGGAAGATCCCGCTCCAGGGAAGAAAGTAAACGTGTATGGGTGTACTTGATCTGCAAGGATGGACAGATAACCCACCCAATCAGCTGAGTGCCTTCCAGAGGTATGAGTGGACCCATACAATGCCAAGAAAACATTCTTCTCTTCCAACAATAGTTGCAGAGTGTTTGTTCTCTGAGGTTTTGTGTCTGACACTCCAACGTTCATCCAGTTGATGTAGCAGAAAACATGACTCCTCAGACAAAGCAACCATTTGCTAATCAGAAGCTGTCCAGTTTTGGTACTGTTGTGCAAATTGAAGACTTTTTTATAACGATGAACCCTCGTCAGCGTGGATGCAGTGACCAGCCGTTTGTTTCAGAGCCCCATACACAATAGGGTTGGCTTTACTCTTTTAGACACACATTTGGTAGCCTTCTGGTTTGTTTGGACTGTGAGTTGCTCAACTCTAGTGGGTCGTTTGGCCCTCACACATTCGCAGCAGACATTCAACTCTGATTCTACAGTTTCCATGCTGTTTTATTCTCAATGGTGCAGTTTGTCCAGTCACGAGACATTTTAACCACCGCAACATGCGAACAGTTAAACTGTGCAGTTTCAGAAATACTGCCACCCTTGGCCTGAAAGCGAATGATCATTCCCTTTTCAAAATGGGATAAATCTCAAGTTTTACCCATGACAATGGTTTATATATATATATATATATATATATATATATATATATATATATATATATATATATATATATATATATATATATATATATATATTTGCCTACATGCCACCTTCTGTATACCCATCAAGCCAACTCATGACATCCCGTATTTCATTGGCTACGCTCTGACATCAAAAGTAGGCGGTGGTCATATTAATGTGACTGCCCTGTATTTTTAATGTAAAGGAATTGGCATTGTTACACTGTCTGGAATGGCGAGAAAATCATTTTACCCATAAAAGCTTCATAAGTTTACAAACCGTCCCTACAAAAGTCTGCCCAGACTGGCAGACTTTTTTTGTAGGGACTGTATGAAAGGTTTAAGGGAGTAAAAATTGATTTTAAGCACTTGTTAATAACATGTTTAGATGTGCAAATAAATACAAAAGCAGTTATCTATTCAAAGCAGTTTATTCTGCTTCAGGATCTTCATGTTTTAAATGGAAAGACCAGAATAACAAATGCAGAAACCGCAAATAACTATTTGCATGCTCCTTGTTACTAATGCTATGCTGTTTCTAATTAAGACCCAATATTCAATGGTTTGTAGAAGATGCTTTCTTAGTTGAGGAAAGAGTTGGCCGTAACCCAGAAATTTCCCTTAATTTCTTTCTATGGATTTTTTTTTGTCTCTTCTATTCCTAATTGGGTACCCTTTTTCTCTTTTTCCCCCTCTCTTCATACCACAGCACTGTTGACAGAGTAGTTTATGGTGTTTTTAAATTGGGTCTGCGTGCATGCTTTTAAATGTGATACCCTGGACATCCTAATAAATGCAGACCACAGCTTCCTTCTGTTTGTAACCCTCAGCCTATTCTCAAATGTCATATTCTTGTACTACAATTTCATAGAAATCGGTAATGTGGTCAATAAAATACTGTGCAAAGTATTGGTAATGGTTTGTCTGTTAGCACTTTATGTAAAATGAGAATTGATCGTTTCAGGTATTTTTACTGCTTTAAATATGTTATGTGGTTAAATAATTCCATTGGGGTAATAAAATATGTGTGTATTAAGATTGTGTGTTTTTTTTTTTATTCTATTACAGGGGAAGAAACATTGTAAAGGGACTCCAATCCCCGGTGAGTTGTCAGTCTTTCTGATCCACCTATAACACAAGATTTTTATGTTATTGACATTACTGATAAGCCAATAGGCTATTAAGTCCGTTTTGTAGTCACATGCACACTGACTAAGTGTTATGAGCAGACAAAATAAGGCAACAAATGCCCCTGGGTCTAGCTTTGTGGATGTCAATGGAGCACATTTTTAGTTGTAGAAAAATGCATGTTTTTATTTTTTTAAATATCATACAATTGATAATGTACTTGTAATTACCTATAGTTTAAGACTATACCATATATTTAATCTTTTCTGTGTAATTAAATATAAAGTATATAGTATATACGAGTGACAACATTTTTCACATGCATAATCTGGCATCAATTGTCCAAAAATTGGATACATTGGAACATTTATCAGAAGTGTCAGACTCATAATTGTTTTCTTATTTGTGTGTCATTCCCAGGTTTCATGTAGCATGGCTTCTCAAAGTAAATGTATTTGGCTATATTAATGCGTTTATTTTTATTATTCCTGTTGCAGGTTTTTGAAGGCGTTTATAACAATTCTCGAATGTTACACTTTTTAACTGCAGTTGTTGTAAGTATCCTATTAGAAGATATTTAGTTTTAGCCCTCTTCTAGTCATCAGGTAGAATTTATTTCACATGATGTATATGTAGATATATATATTGTAAACCATAAATAGTATCAGTTTTGTTACAAGCTATTAAATATTTGTAAAAATTAAGCTTTTTTATTTTAAGGGTTCCACATGTGATATAAAGGTGAAAAGTGGTCAAGTTTATGAAGGAATCTTCAAAACCTTAAGTTCAAAGGTAAGATCCAAACTTTTCCTTGGATAGGTCTAACTATCCTTAGTAAAGGATTTAATAGTACAAATACATTTACAAAGAGTAGATGTTAAAGTTGTTTTTTCTAAGCTGAAGTTTGACGTAAAGATTCCCTTTTCTCCCTCCTAATTTTAGTTTGAACTGGCAGTTGATGCTGTCCACAAGAAAACTGACCAGGCTATTGGGCCAAAGCGAGAAGATATCATAGACACTATGATATTTAAGCATTCAGATGTTGCTCTTGTGCATTTTCGCAATGTAGATTTCAACTATGCTACAAAAGGTAAGGAATAATGTTTACTTGTCATCTGTTACTTTCGTCAACAGAATATAACAAATAGGAAGCACTAATTATAAAACTCCACCATGGCTCAAATTTTGAGCCTGTGCAAAGACATGTAATTTAATGCTGCATTATTATTTTTGGGTTTATAAGGAAGGCTCTTTTCCTTTCTGCCACACAGCTTTCCTAAGCCATTATGACTTGTTGGTTCTTTCAGATAAATTTACTGACTCTGCAATTGCTATGAGCTCTAAAGTGAATGGGGAGCACAAGGAGAAAGTTCTGATGCGCTGGGATGGAGGAGAAATCAATGATGATTATGATCTGGAATCAGATATGGTATGTATGGTATGTTCAGTATATTTCAATTTATATTTGAGTGTGTACCAGCCATTGGGAACTTGTTTTTAGGCCTTCTAGATTAGAATATCCTTTTGCATAAGCAGTAAATTATTCTAAACATAAATATGAGCCACCTCAATAACCTGTTCTTTCTTTCTAGTCCAATGGATGGGATCCCAATGAAATGTTCAAATTTAATGAAGATAACTACGGAGTGAAGACTACTTATGATAGTAGCCTCTCCTCATACACGTGAGTATAAAATACACATTTATTTCCACAAGTTATTACTTTATGCGCTCTACTGGATGTGGCTATTTCTCCTCCATGTCCGAATATTCAGGTTTTGACACTACCTTCGAACTCACTGGCTGTCTTTTGGAGATTGCTATATTTACACTCTATTCACTGTCATTATAATCTGTTTTGTGTATGAATATGAGGCTGACTCCTGTCAGAATCTACTTATCTAAAAAGTAGAAAAGCCTTTAAAAATACTATTATGCTATTTAAGGTTGTCATCTTTCCAATATGGTTATGGTTATATTGTAAAATGTAACTATAAACTATTTTGTGTTTCTTTTTAAATTTTTAGGGTCCCCCTGGAAAAGGACAACTCTGAGGAGTTCAGACAGAGAGAAGCACGCGCAGCCCAGCTGGCCCGAGAGATAGAATCTAGCCCCCAGTATCGAGCACGAATTGCCATAGAGAATGATGACTGCAGGACAGAGGAGGAGAAGCACAGTTCTGTCCAGAGAGCAAATGCTGACCGTGACAGCCCTAGTATGGGTTCTCGGTGAGTCAGGAGTAGAGTCCAGACTTGTCAATGATGAGCACTGCAAGCCAATGGAGATTATTTCTCAACTAAACTTCTAAATTATGCATTGACTTTTTTCCCCCCTTCCCTTTTATGTCTAGATTATTTATTAGTCTGTGACCTTGATGTGACTTTGTCTCAAGACAAAATAGGCAATTTAACTTTTTTTCTTGTATGTTGGCACTATATAATGTTTTTAATTTTGTTGAAATAAAGCTTATTTTAAGAGCATTGTTATACTTTTCTATATACCCAGCAGTGCAGAAGATAAAATGTTATCAATTTTCCCACAAAATCTATCCAAAGACAAGTGCAATGTTACATAGGCAGTTTGTGCATTTTTTTTCCCCATGCCAATTTTTAACCTATATTTTTATTTAAGTGCATTCTTGTACCTTGAATATTGACACTCAGCCAAGTTGTCAGGTCACAGATTTGAGAAGCACAGGTTCGCATCTCATGAATTACACCAAAGTTGAAGCCATTGACCTCTACTGTATAAACCCTCCTTACTGTTAAATAGTTAATATATTAAATATTTGCTTAGAAAAGTAAATACCATTCTTAATTTATAAACCTGCTGACAAGCCAATTATCCTCTTTTCTTTTCAACTCTTAATATGTACTTCTAATACTAATTCTAGATGTTCAACCTGGTACATTTCACACCACGCACATTTGGGTTTAGACTCATTAAAATTATATTCTAAATAGGTGGAGCAAACAATTTGCAGAGGGTCAAATTTACTTGGCTGCAGTTCATGTGCATGAGTCTTAAAATTAAATGGAAGGTTCCCTGTCTAATATTAAACTACCTAAGTGTTCTTTTATAAAAAAAAAAAAAAAAGCTTTTAAGTCACTGAAACCTTCCAAACAATCCCTCCCAAGATCTGCCCTCAACATTGCACACAGTTTCCATTGGCACTAAATGTTCTAGCCAGTTACACTGTTTCTCCACAGCATGTTTTAAAATGCTGCTGAGACAGTCTGTAATTGGCTAATATATCTAGTACTGCAGAGACACTGAATGTGTTACATGGGATAGGCCTTTGTTGGGATTATTTGGAAGGGTTAAGTGAGTAAAAAACGCTTTTTAAGATTTTGTTAATAAAATGTTTAAATATATGCAAGTAACTTGGGTTTATTATTTTAATAATAAAAAAGCAAACCTCATCACACCTCCCTAGTCTTAATCTTTTGTCTAAGTGAGATGCTCCATCCATGTTTAAACAAAGGTTTTTATTTATGTAGGAATAGCAAGTCTGTTCCTGGAAGTTTAAAAACACAATTTAGTTACTACAATTACATCTTTATACTGACAGAATACAAAATTTGTAAGCAGGTTTAGTGTGTATTTGTTGAAATCGGAGACTGACTTTGTATTTGTTCAAACAGGGAAGGAAAATACATTCCGTTGCCCCAGAGAGTAAGAGAAGGGGCCCGTGGAGGAATTCGAACCAGTTCCTCTAGAGGCGGAAGACCAGGAATGGGATCTATTGCGCCACGGGGGAATCCTCAACATTATCCTGAAACAAGCTCACATCAAGCTTCAGAGCAGAGAGGAATTAATGGAGGTAAGACCTGACTGGTGATTTTTATATGCAGTAAGCATGTGTGTGTGTGGCATAAAGTATTAGGACTCTGGCTTATTTCATTTATATATTTTTTAGGACCCTCACGGATG